>CM076576.1:352595300-353173371 GCA_034641835.2 Pinus albicaulis
TTGACCTTGAGGGGGAGCTAAGAAGTGCCCTGGAGGAGATTGACGGAATCAAACTAAAGTGTATAAAACAAAAATACATTCTCCTCAAGTATGTATGAGAAGAACAGAATTCATAATTCCTCATGCAGCTAAAGATAGAGCTTGAATAATCCAAGAAGATAGAAGACATGTTACTTAAGAAAATCAAGGATAAAACTCAGGAACAAGAGAAGTTGGAAGAAGAAGTAGTATGTCTTAGGAAGAAATTAGATAATGCTCAAAGGAAAGTGGCTATAAATTCTTCTCAAACAACAAGCTCTGGTAAGTTGAACGAGATTCTGGATGCTCAAAGATCTCCTATGATAAAAACTGGGATAGGTTATGAAGGAGAATCAAGTAAAAGAAAAGAAAAAGAAAACAAAAATATTATTTTTGTAAAAGCAAAGAAGGCTGATGAAGCAGATCAAATAAATTATACAAAAGAAGAAACATGTAATGAGGAAGACAAAAACCAGAAGAAACCCCTAATAACAAAGAATGAGATAAATACTTAGAAAACAAAAAAAGGCTCATATACCCCTGAGTATGTCAAATTTGGAATCCATCAAAGGAGATTCTTCCCTCCTATGAAAAATGCCACCTGTTATGCTTGCCACAAGCTGGAACACATCGCTACATACTATCATACAAGGAGGAGTAATTCAAACTAGAAATAGATGCAAACAGTGAAGAGACTGTTACAAGCAAACAAATGGAGAAGACAACCTCACATTAGGTATGCAAGTTGTTTCTATGGTTACTATTTTTATTGTAAGGAATTTGGCCATAAAATCATTAAGTGCAAAAAATATGGACAAATATTGATGTACAACACCTCAAGGAGGTTTATGAATCAAGGAGATTTTACTCATACTCACAACTCTGCAAAAATTATGATCAAATGTTGTGTATGCAATAAAGTTGGACATATGCCTTCCAAATTTCCTCTCAGAGGATGTGGTTCATCATCTCACAAAAGATATCAAACAAAAGGATGTTTCCAGTGGAAAAAAAAAGGTGAATAAATGTGACCTGGCTCTAACTGCTCAAGACCTGAAAAGCCAATGGTATCTGGACAGTGGCTGCTCAAAACATATGACTGGAGACAGAAGAAAGTTTATCACTTTTGATGAAAAGAAATCTGGTAATGTTACTTTTGGCAATGATAAATCAGGAAAAATCAAAGGAAAAGGCTCAGTCAGCCTAGATAATGGCAGAGGAAAGGCCCAAGATGTACTATTTGTAGATGGGCTGAAAGAAAATTTGCTGAGTGTCAGTCAAATGTGTGATAAAGGCTGTGAAGTTATTATTAGAGCACAAGACTATGAAGTCAGATCAAGCACTACAGGAAAGACTCTGCTCAAAGGTGTTCGAACAGAGAGTAATGTTACATTGTGAAAGAGGAGGATGAAGCATGCCATCTTAGCAAACTTGAGGAGTTGTGGTTATGGCATAGGAGATTGGGACATCTCAGCTTCGACCATATCATCAGACTGAGCAAGAAGAAAGCTATCAGAGATATGCCAGAATTAAAAAGGCCTTCAAATACCATATGCAAATCTTGTCAATTGGGAAAACAGACCCGCACATCCTTTAAGGCCAAAGATGAGTTATCAACAAAAATACCACTCTAGTTTGTGCACATGGACCTGTGTGGACCTGCAAGAACTAAAACACCAAGTGGAGAATCCTACTTCATGCTGATAATATATGACTTCTCCAGAAAGAAATGGGTTGCATTTCTCAAGAATAAATTGGAAGCTATGGAAAAATTCAAGATATTCAAAGCATTAGCAGAAAATCAAACAAGATGCAAGCTAAAATGCATCAAATCAGACAGAGGAGGTGAATTCACAGATTATGACTTTGCAGACCTATGCAATGAACATGGGATAAAGCAACAATTTACTATTGCAGGGACACCTCAATAGAATGGAGTAGCAGAGAGACAAAACAGGTCTATACAACAAATTTCCAGAGCCATGATGCAAGAGAGTAATATTCCTCAAACCTTCTGGGCAGAAGAAGTACACGCAGCCATGCATATCCTTAACAAAGCTCATTTAAGGCCAAGCCATGACAAGACTCCCTATGAGCTATGGCATGGTAAAACAACTTCAATCAAGCACTTTTGAATCTTTGGAAGCAAGTGTTGCATAAATAACAAGGATGAAAATCTAGGGAAATTTGATGCAAGAGCAGATGAAGGGATATTTCTAGGATATGCATCCAAGAGTAAAGGGCACAGGTGCTACAACAAGACTCTTCGAAAAATTGTAGAAAGCATTGACATAAGATTTGATGAAGAACTTCCAAACAAGACAAGAAGTACAGACTGTAGCAGTCCTTCAGATAATCATGAAGAAGAAAACCAAGATGATGATGAAACAAGCAAGACAACAGTAGATGCTGAACTGAGCTCGAAAGCCCCCTCAAGATTCACTCAAAAGAACCATCCAGAAGATCATATCATTGGAGACAAGAGTGTAGGAGTCCAGATAAGAAGGCAGCTAACTGAACAGACAGAAGAGGTATACATAGCCATGTTATCACAAATAGAGCCAAAGAAGTTTGAAGAAGCCAGCAAGGACAAGTATTGGGTGAATGCTATGAATGAAGAATTGGACCAAATTGAGAAGAACAATACCTGGGAATTAGTTCCTAGACCCACCGATAAAATTGTCATAGGCTCAAAATGGGTATTCAAAAATAAAATGAATGAGCAAGGACAAGTAATCAGGAATAAAGCCAGACTTTTTTGCAAAGGATATTCACAAATCTAAGGACTTGATTACGATGAAACATTTTCCCCTGTAGCCAGAATGGAAGCTATCAGAATGTTTCTGGCCTTTGCATGCTACCAAGACTTCAAGGTATATCAAATGGATGTGAAATATGCATTTTTGAATGGAGATCTAGAAGAAGAAGTCTACATGGAACAACCAGAAGGTTTCTCATTAACAGACAAAGAAGACTGTGTGCAGACTAAAGAAGGCTCTATATGGACTAAAACAAGCTCCCCGTGCTTGGTACTCAAGGCTGGATAATTACCTGCAAAAGAAAATCTTTAAAAGAGGAGGAGTAGATAGAAATATATACATAAAAGCCCATGAAAATGAACTCCTGATTGTTGTAGTATATGTTGATGACATTATGTTTGGAAGCAACAAAGATGAGCTAGCAAAAGGATTTGCTGATGAGATGAAATCTTAGTTTGAGATGTCTATGATTGGAGAACTCAGTTTCTACTTAGGACTTCAAAATCAACAAAAGAACATAGGTACATTCATCTCATAGGAAAATTACTTAAAAGAGATGTTGAAAAAGTTCAAAATGGAAGACTGCAAACCTGTGTCAACTCCCATGATCACTGGATGCAAGTTATGTGCTAATGATGAATCTACTGATATAGATCAAAGAATTTACATATCCATGATCGGAAGTCTATTGTACCTAACAGCATCAAGACTAGACATTATGTTGGCAGTAGGACTTGTGGCTAGATATCAAGCAACACCTAAACAAAATCACCTTCTAGCAGTCAAAATAATATTCAGATATCTACAAGGAACTGCATAGTATGGACTTTGGTATCAAAAAGGCAAAAGCTTCACTTTGAAAGCATACATAGATGTAGATTAGGCCAGCTGTGTGGATGATAGGAAAAGTACAAGTGGAGGTGCATTCTATCTAGGAGAAAGTTTGGTGGCATGGCTAAGCAAGAAACAAACATCTATCTCTCTATCTACAGCAGAAGAAAAATACATAGCAGCAGCAGCATGCTGCACACAAGTAATGTGGATGAAGCAAACCCTCCAAGACATGAAGGTAAGCATTGATGAACCTATCTCTATCAAATGTGATAATACAAGTGCTATAATCATATCGAAAAATCCTGTGCTTCATTCAAAAACTAAACATATCCCAATCAAGTATCATTTTCTCCGAGAACAAGTAGCTTAGAAGGTAGTGAAGCTGGAGTATGTGCCAACAAAAGAACAAATATCAGATATATTTACCAAACCTCTTTCTAGAGAACCATTTGAGTATTTGAGAGATAGACTAGGGGTAGTATCTGTAGATGCTACTCTCTGACATGAAAAGAAAGCATCAGTTCAGGGGGAGAACAGAAACAAAAATATCATTCCAGAGGGAGATCAGTCAGCAAGGAAAGCAAGAAACAGGTCCTCAAGATCAGAGAAACATGGACAAGATTTAAAAGCAACATGGAAATGAGCAACCCCTTGCCATTGATGTCAAAGGGGGAGGAAGAGCAAGCAACAGAATAAAAATTCCTAAAAGGAAAGCAGAGGAAGCGTATTGCAATCAATGCCAAAGGGGGAGACTGTTAGAAGTGTTGTCATTGATGGCAAAGGACAACAGTAGAAGCAAAGGAGAAGACAACCGGTTTTTGGTAAATTTTATAGTAACATTTACAGGGACCATGAGAAGAACAGAGGGAGAATTTATTTACAGAGACAAGGTAGCAAAAAGATAAGCAAAGCAGCGCAAAGGAGACAACATAGAAACGGTCGAACAGCAGAGGACACAGAGACAGAGAAAGGAAGCAGAACTAGAGGAGGCAGAGCAGCAGAGGTAGAGACAGAGAATACAGAGGCAGAGATGAAACAGTCGAGCAGCAGAGGTGGAGACAGAGAATACAGAGGCAGAGCTGTTAATAAACAGTGAAATGATCAAGCAGAGACAGAATCCTGAGGGTAATGGAACCAAGCGTTTTGCAATAAAAACCTAATGCAATCGGGTGTTAAACCTTATGGTAGCGTTGTATTAACATAACATTGAAACATGGTTCATATATTAAAGTGTTGGATAAATAATAAATGAAACCTTTAAACAGAGATTATATGTATATGTATATAACGAAGGCGCGAATTTTTTTGTTGGAGCGGAACCATGACTATAAGCGGAACCCCGAACATGGACAGTGAAACTAGAGTTGTTGAAAACCAGTGGGTTCACGCGTTGGTTGAAGTGGTAAGAAGTATTGCCAAAATGAACGCGATATATGTCTTTGGATGCCACGTGTCCTAAGATGGTTTTCCAAAACCATTTTCATCGCGTGACTTCTGAGAATTAACGTCAGTGCATCTAAATTACGCAAAAATGGGCGATGATCATTGGATCGTCCAAGACAAAGCGACATCTTATCAGCCGTCAGATGTGTTTGGTGTGTTAATTAGTGGGCCCGAATTAACACTTGCATTGTTAATTGAAACTTAACCCAAATTTTAAGTCGTATGTTGTGGGACCACAGGAAAATGCATGTGTGGACTTTTGTTGGATGCATATTGATACATTTTGAAATGCCTAAGGTTTAATACCAAAGTCAAGGATTAATATATATAGAATGTTGATGCGTCGGGGTCTATGCCAAATTCGAGGATTAATTCAGGTATTGATATATATTTGATAATGAAGTCGTGGATATACTTAACTGACGAGGGTGAATAGTAGAGCGTGGGACCCGTGAACCACCATATGATATATGTGCTGCATTAATATATATAAACCTTGAGTGAATGCTATAAGCGTGGGTGTATGTAATTAAAAGAGCCGAAACCCTTTGTAGCATTAAGACTAAGGTTCGAATAAAGAACATGGCTAAGTCTATGCTGGGAGCGGAAACATTAAACGAACTACGGAGCCTGAGAGGTTATATAAATATATATATTAGGGCTGGGTTTAAGTCTGAGCCAAAGACTTAATACTATGTTGACGGATAATATTATACATATAGTGTGGGACCCCCTACATAAAATTCCGAGAATCATAACCCAAGCTGGAGGATACATAAAGACTGAAGTGGCAAAGTATACATATATATGCAGCGCTTTATAAACAAGGGGCCAGAGTATATATATACATATATGTGAAGTGCTCTATTTTTTGGGCCTAATACAAACAAAGTCTTATAAGGTGGGACTTGAGTCACGAATCGCATCAGAGAAAAGTTGGCAGCGAAACATGTTAACAAAAGTTGCGATTGCGATTGAGTTCCAGACCCGATATGTTTTAAATGATGATTTTCATATTTTTCTTGAGTTCCAGCCTAAGTGCATCGGAGCGATTCATCGCATCGGCACAATGAAGTGAACAGTGTTACATCGCATCGGAGCAACCCATTGCATCGGTGCAGTGAAGTGTACAGTAATTGATCGCATCGGAGGTGAAAGAGTATCGACCAAACTGAAAGTCTCGATTGTGACTTAGCGATTGGATGAGAGCCGTCAGATTCACCGAGGGATGGACGACGAAGATGATTCGACTAACTATATGGTGGGCCTTTGCTAATCACATCGGCGGAAATCTAAAGACCAAATCGCAGGAGCATTGTAAATGTTGTGATTGAAATAAAGGAGCGGAGTATAGCTGGCATGTGGGGTCCATTCAAAAGATAAGACTAATAACAGGCTTGCTCCAAGTTTATTAAACCAAAGCTAAAGAGGAAAGGAAAGCACAGCGGCATACATACATACATATATATATATATATATCTCTCTCTCTCTCTCTCTATATATATATATATATATATGTAAAACTATTCATACGTATTTCCATATGTGAACAGTAAATAATCGCATCGGAGAAGGATCACAATATCAGAACATATAATTGGAAGTTGCAATTGCGATTAATCACAATCGGAAGTATTCGAGAGGTGATACATCGCATCGGAGAATAGAGAAATTTCGGCGAGTGGGCCCGTAAGGGTATTTTATGTATTAAAATGTTTTAGTATTGCTATGATGCCAAGATTTGAATTGCACAGTTACATATAAGTGGCAGTTATACCACGTCAGAGTACAGAAGAGCAAGCAGAGTCGAAAAGGACATACACAGTCACAGAAAAGACAAATACGCAGTAATCCAAAAATACTGAATGAGTTGAGCTGGAGTTCTCATTGTATATAAATGTAAATGTATTAATTGGTCTATATTGTTGTGATGCACTGGCAAGTCTCCATAGGAAATAAAACTCCACTATAAAACTGAAAGTTGTATAAATCGCTGAGATTTTCTAAATGAGCTGGAAAAAGAAAGTGAGGAGACAGAATGCAAAAAGTCAGGGCTATTCACTTTGGATTCCCTGTGGAATACGAACTGTTATGTGACAAACGGTATAAAGCATATCACATTGATATGCAAAGAGAGGTTAGAGAGTGGAAAGTATGAATAATTGAGGCAGAGAAGATAAGGAAGAGAGGAGCAGAAAGAGATGCTACAGAACAGAGCTGATATCTGAGGTAAATCAGCAAATATTTTCTTTTGATAAATTGAGGAAGTTGGAGCTTCCCTATCAAGTTGAAGTTTGATAGTTGTCAGTTGTAGCTGACTGAGGTTGGAGCCTGCTGTAGGTTGGTGCCTGCAGAAAAACAGTGGTGAGAGGGAGTTGGAGCTTGCCTTTGCATCACAACAATAATAAGATGTGGTTTTCTCCTTTTATGGGTTTCCACTTATATATGTTGTCTCTATGTGTGTTGCCTATGTGTTGATATGATCTACCCAATCTGCTTAATGTTTGTTCCTCTCATACTAAGCATGCATATGTCCAAGATCCACCTGATCTCACACTATTTAACTTTATGCAAGATACTTAATCTATTCCACTTATTGTTATCGGAAACCAGATTATCCATGGTATCATAGAAGACTGGTCGATGTTTCGAATCCCAACGGAGATCCATCTTCAGGACAAGAAATAATGAATGAATAATGAAAGAAGGAAGTAGGGGGAACAAGGTATAAATAATGAGGGCAAATGATGATGAGAGGAACAAACAGCAACAAAAGTTAAAAACTCTATTTTATTAATAAATAATTTCTATTTAATTTAATTTATAATAACCCTACATTCTAAATTCTTTATTTAATTTAATTTATAATACCCTACTTTCTTATTTTTTATTTATTTTTATAATACCCTACTTTCTAATTTTTATTTATTTTTATAATACCCTATTCTAAAATTTTAACTTTTATAGAATTTTAACTTTATTTATAGAGTTTTTAACTTTTGTTGCTGTCGGTTCCTCTCATCATCATTTGCCCTCATTATTTATACCTTGTTCCCCCTGCTTCCTTCTTTCATTATTCATTCATTCTTTCTTTTCTTGAAGATGGATCCCCGTTGGGATTCGAAACATCGACCAGTCTTCTATGATACCGTGGATAATCCGGTTTCTGATAACAATAACTATAACCACGGAATTTTAAAAACCAGAATCTATTCCACTTGTTAATCTTTTGCGGAAAAAACTAATTGCACACGCATGTGAAGTATAAACAAAAATAATCAATCGCACATAACACAGTTTTTAATCGAGAAAGCCTGAAGCTGAAAACCCCAACTATATATTATGTAACATGGAGATCATATGACAATCTCATACAAACATACAAATCTTATCACAAGCTCTCAGTACAGTACAATCGTCATACACTAATTAGGCCCAATCTTGCAAATCCATGCACCGATCTATGCCACCTGCTAGCCTGCCTCCACTATGCAATATTCGCTGAAGAATAGCTCTGAATGAATTCAAATTACTCCATCCTTGACTGTGCAATCCTCATTGGCATCTCTACTGAGTGTGTGATGCAATCAATGCATCACTATAGTCACAACAGATAGTCTATCTTGCCCTTTCACCTATCTCTCCACTGGTCTCCACTGAAACTGCCATGCACTGTAGTTAACTGCTGTATTTTTTAGTTGATTTATGATTTATTATTTGTGAATTAATTAAATAATTAATTCACTCCACTATCACTAGTGTATCAATCAGTTAGACTAGATACAACTAGCTCAACTGAGTCTAACTGAGTTAAACTAAATACAACTCCATAACTACTTATTCCAACTGTGTCATAACTCTGCCACTTGAGTTCTAACTGAGTCCTCCATGCATTAGCTCTAGTAAACCCTTAGGAATAGAATAATTCCTTCTGTCAGCTGATGTGCCACATCTGTGCACTGAACTGAAGTGCTCCAAGAGAATAAGTTGATGTTTAGAGTCTGATTATTATTAAGAGCTAATAATAATCGACATGCATCTATTTTTAGATTGATGATCTATAAATAGACTTCGCCCAATATTATAAAAATATAATTTCATCTATTTTTCCAACTTTATAAACCATCCAAAAATAGCATCCTGCAAATTCTGAAATATGATCATCATGTCTAAAAATAGACATAGTCTAAAAATAGACTTGCGCCAAAAATAGCCTGCGGGGCCACTTAGTGAAGGCGACTCTTTTCACTAAGCTCATCATCTTTTTGAATCTCAACACTCCCTCTCAACAATATAGGGATTATCCTTCACCCTGATCCTGCCTCTATGGTATTCTAATTTTCTCCTGGTGAGCGCCTTCATCAGAATATCTGCATCCTGATCCTCCGTAGGAATGTACTGAAGCAACATGATCTTCCACTGCACACAATCTCTAATATGATGATACCAGATATCAATATTCTTAGATCAATCATGAAACACTGGATTAACCAAGAGTTTAATGCAAGTCTGATTATCACAATGAATCACCGTGGGATCTAAATGTGAACCGAACAAACCAACCAAAATCTTCCTCATCCAGATAGCCTCACATGCAGCTAAACTTGCTGCCATGTATTCTGCTTCCGATAAACTAAGTGCCACAGATATTTGTTTCCTGTTGTACCAATAAAATGCCATAGATGCGATACTAAAAATCCCTCCTAATGTGATCTTTCTATTTGTTGGGCTTCCTGCCCAATCTACATCCGTGAAGCCATGCAACTTCACCTCATCCATCTGTCTGTACCATAAACCATACTCAGATGTGACCCTGAGATATCTCAAGACATGCTTGCACACCTTCCAAAGGAGCTTGGTAGGCTTAACCATCTCTTGTGAAAGCTAGTTCACCGCATAGCATATTTCCAGTCTTGTATTGACTAAATACATGAGCGAACCCACCAACTATCGATAAACAGTGGTATCCACTACCTATGCCGATGTAGCATCCTCTTTCTTCCAATTTCCTAGAAGAGGAGTGTCGATAGGCTTGTAGCCTTTCATGTGAAACTTCTACAGTATCTCCCGGGCATACTTTCCTTGAGACACAAAAAGTTCATCTTCCCGCTTCCATATTTCTAATCCAAGGAAATAATGAAGGAGGCCCAAATCCTTCATCTCAAACTCCTTTGCAAGTTCTGCCTTGCATGAGTGTATCAAATGTTCATCACCTGTTAGTATTAAATCATCAACATAAAGTACAATTATTAAAAGCTTACCCTCAACCACAATCTAGTACAGGTTTGCATCCGCCTCACTCTTGGTGAATCCAAGTCCAGTGAAATAGTTGTCGACCCGAGTGTACCAGCACGGGGTGCTTGTTTCAGCCCATACAACGCTCTTTTGAGCTTGCACACATGCAACTCGCTGATGAAGATCTCAAATCCTTCAAGCTGCTCAATGTACACCTCTTCCTCAATGATCCCATTAAGGAACTCAGTCTTCACATCCATCTGATGAATGTGCCAACCCATCTGCGCTGAGAGAGAAAGGATGGTCCGTATGGAAGAATATCGTGCGACAGGTGCAAAGGTTTCTTCATAGTCAATCCCCTCAATCTGTGAGATGCCCCAAGCAAAAAATCTTGCCTTATACTTCTTGACGCTCCCATCAGCAGCTTTCTTTACCTTGTAGATCCATCTTGATCCTACAACTGATTTTCCCACCAGCCTTAGAACAATCTCCCAAGCACTCTTTTCGACAATGGAGTCATACTCCTCCACCATGGCATATAACCATGTGGGCTCCTGCACTGCGTCTTCAAAAGAAGATGGCTCTGTCACGATAAACTTGCTCATAAGAGCCATGTATCCAGTATATCAGTCAGGTGACTGTCTCTGTCTGCGCTGTGATGTAGGGACTCCTACATTCTGTGCCGTATCCACCTTCAGTCTCTTAGCTTCTGTGGCATGCTTTTTGCCTTGTCTGATGTTTGATTCTGCATGAGTGGACTCCTCCACTCCATGAATTTACTCCTGTGGCTGATCCACATCCAGAGGCTCATCTTTCGGAACAAGAAGTTCCTCTTCCGCATGCAAGTGTAGCTCCCTTTCAAGCAACAAATTCATGGCTTTCACCTCATTGAATTTTATATCCCGTCGCATAACAGTCATCCGACTGTTTGGAAAATACACACGATAGTTATGGGGTGTTTCTGTGTACCCCCAAAATATCCCAACTTCTGCAGTTGGCCTTAGCTTCTTCCTGGTGTCCTTCATCACATGAATGTAAACAGGGGAGCCAAAAATCTTCAAATGAGAAATATCAGGCTTCTTACCAGTAAAAGCTTCCTCGGGTATACTCATGCCAAGTACTCTATGAGGACAATGGTTTTGCACATAAACCGCAGTGTTGCATGCTTCCGCCCACAATTGCATCGGTAGGCCTTGATCATGCAGCATCGCTCGTACAACAATCACGATCGTTCTGTTCTTTCTCTCCGTGACCCCATTCTGTTGTGGGTTATGAGGTGCTATGAGTTCTCTTCGAATTCCTTCTTTGCTATAGAAGTCTTTGAATTTGCTCGAGATGTATTCACCACCGTTATCTCTCCGTAGAGCTTTCACCTGCTTCCCCGAATCCTTCTCCACCAATTCCTTGAACTCACAGAACTTTGAGAGCATTTCACTCTTCTTCTGCATGAAGAAGATCTAGCATCTACGAGAAAATTCATCAACAAATATCACATAATACCTTTTTTTTCTATTGAAGCAACCGAGAATGGTCCACACACATCTGTGTGAATTTTCTCCAGGATCACCGAAGCAGGGTTCTCCTTCTAATGAAAGGTGATCTTCACAAACTTACCCATTGTACATCCTTTGCACTGATCTGACTACGCAAGAGTACCTTTGGGAAGTCCAGTAGAAATTTGCTGCAAAATATTCAAAGCACCATGGTGAAGATGGCCCAATCTCCTGTGCCATAACTTGCCCTCATCCCATCTCACCACTTCTTCTGCTTTGCCCACCATTGTAGCGCAACCATCTACCTCCAGCTTGTAGAGATTCTTAATTCGAACCCCTATCTTCTTGGTTTTACCCGTTGTTTTATGTCGAAGGAAGGCTTTTACCTCACTGAAAACAACATCATAACCTCTGTCTTCCAGCAATGTGACTGAGACCAAGTTCTTCTTCAGACCTGGAACACGCATGACATTCTTCAACAAGAATGGATTACTAGACTCCCTCTCAAAGGTAATGGTCCCAATGCTAGTCACACTGTACTGACCATCATCACCCATCTATATATGCATCTGGAGGTCCTTGTCCTCCAAGTCACTAAACAACTCTTTGTCTCTCGTCATATGGAAAGACGGACCACTGTCAAGATACCACACCGATCCCATGCAGCTCTAAACCAAGCATGCGATCAAGGAAAAATCCAGCTCAAATTACGAGGCTAAGGCCTCTCTAGCTGTAGATCCGGCAGCATACTTATTCTTCTTCTTCTGTGGACAGTTAGTGGCGAAATGTCTATGCTCGTGACAGTGAAAACACTTCACTTTCGACAAGTCCTGCTTCTTGACTTTAGCATCGGATTTTGAAGAAGATTTCTTCCTCTTCCCTTTCCTTGCTTTGGCAGCCAAAGCGCAATTCTCTTCATCTTCATTCTTTGATGAAGATCCATCCCTGGTACCCTACCTTATCTCCTCCTGCACAATATCCGACCAAAGTCACTCCCATCTTAGCAGTTTCTCCCGTCTATTGACAGATTCTTCGTAGCTATGCCAACTCTTCGGAAGCCCAAGGAGAGCCAAGCTCACCAATTCTTCTTCATCAACAGTAACCCCCACACTTCCTAGTTCATCCTTTCAATGGAAAAACTTCGTGAGGTATTTTGGAATATTGTTGCCTTTCTCCATTTTTATTTTTCTGAGCTTGTCTTTAAGTGCCAATTTCCTCTGGTCACTTATGCTTTGGAACAAGTCTGTCAAAGCCTTCTACATTAAGAATGGAGTGGCTTTCCTATGAAGGCTGGACACAATATGGTCCTTCACACCTTCCAACAGAATCCTCCTCGTCTTTGCAGTCTTCTTTTTCCATGCATCAAGTAATGCAGCATCGCTAGATCCCGGCTTAGGAACATCGCTATCGATGAACTCCTTCAGCCCATTATCCTCCAGCACTGCCTCCATCCTATCCTTTCGGGCTATGTAATTCAAGCTCCCATCAAGGGCATACTCCAATCTCAACCCATTGAAAGACATTTCAATGTATACTCGATTTCTGCACCAAGAATCTTCTGTAGAAAATTCGAATTGTCCACCAGCACAAACTCACTTCACAATTGAAATCTTCAATCAATAATGCTCCGATACCATGTAGAAATTATATGCACTAAGCATGCATATTTCCAATATCCACCTGATCTCACACGATTTAACTTTATGCAAGATACTGAATCTATTCCACTTGTTAATCTTTTGCGGAAAAAATTAATTGCACACACATGTGAAGTATAAACAAAAATAATCAATCGCACATAACACAGTTTTTAACCAGGAAAGCCTAAAGCTGAAAACCCCAACTATATATTATGTAACATGGAGATCATATGATAATCTCATACAAACATACAAAGCTTATCACAAGCTCTCAGTACAATACAATTGTCATACACTAATCAGGCCCAATCTTGCAAATCCATGCACCAATCTATGCCACCTGCTAGCCTACCTCCAATGCACAATATCTGTTGAATAATAGCTCTGAATGAATTCAAATTACTCCATCCTTGACTGTGCAATCTTCATTGGCACCTCCACTAAGTGTGTTATGCAATCAATGCATCACTATAGTCGCAACAGATAGTCTATCTTGCCCTTTCACCTATCTCTCCTCTGGTCTCCACTGAAACTGCCATGCACTGTAGTTAACTGCTGTATTTTTCAGTTGATTTATGATTTATTATTTGTGAATTAATTAACTAATTAATTCACTCCACTCTCACTAGTGTATCAATCAGTTAGACTAGATACAACTAGCTCAACTGAGTCTAACTGAGTTAAACTAAATACAACTCCATAACTACTTCTTCCAATTGTGTCATAACTCTACCACTTGAGTTCTAACTGAGTCCTCTATGCATTAGCTCTAGTAAACCCTTAGGAATAGCATAATTCCTTCTGTCAACTGATGTGCCACATCTGTGCACTGAACTGAAGTGCTCAAAGAGAATAAGTTGTTGTTTAGAGTCTGATTATTATTAAGAGCTAATAATAATCGACATGCATATATTTTTAGATTGATGATCTATAAATAGACTTCGCCCAATATTCTAAAAACAGAATTTCATCTATTTTTCAAATTTGATCAACCATCCACAAATAGCATCCTGCAACTTCTAAAATATGATCATCATGTCTAAAAATAGACATAGTCTAAAAATAGACTTGCGCCAAAAATAGCCTGCGGGCCTACTTAGTGAAGGCGACTCTTTTCACTAAGATCATCATCTTATTGAATCTCAACATAAGTTGAAAATGCGATTTTGCTCTGGCTCCTAACTAGAAGATCGGCTTCAAAACTGGCGCGAAGGGTGTCGAAGGAATCATCACATCAAAAGTCACCCCCCCTGTCGTCATCAAGGATACCAGAGATGCGACCAACAATACCAGACAAGATATGAGCGCGGGCGCACAAAAGGATGTGCAACAGAAGTATACCCTTGAGAAGGATGTCGAGGCAAAGACTCAGGAAGATTCACAGCCAAACCTGGGCACAGAAGGACTGGAGGTAGGAGGACCTGCCTCCCCCTGCGACACAAAGCGAACAAGTGAGCCCGTCAAAACACCCTGCAAGAAACATCGCTCTCAGTGGACAGAACGAGACGAGATAGTGACGTTGACTGACAGAGACCTTGATAAAATCGCTGATGTAATCACTCTGGCCGCGGAGGACAGGTGGGTAGCCTTAGAGGAGCAGCAAAAAGTTGTGATTTACATAATCCAGGCCAAGCTCCGTGCGCTACAGTTGAAGACAGATACATTACAGACCAGTGTAACTCAGGTACGCACACCTTTAGCCACTAGTAGCACAGCATTAGTTACAGAAGAAAGCAGCCTCTGCTCTCTACCTGGTGTAGCCCTTGGGATTGGTCCAACCGACCTGGGAATCCAATTCCAAGCCAGTACAAAAGTCCAGTTGAATTTAGCTAGGCTACCACATGAGGCCTTGCAGGGTCTCCATACTTCTGTATTTCAGGAAAGTTGCCATCGAGACCAGAAAGTGCATAAAAAACTTAGAGTGGTTGAACAGACACTTGATGCAAAGAACATTGAAGTGTGCCTCGCCACCATGAAGCACACGGAGCTCAAAAACATGATTCACCAACTTTCATATATGTTACCACAGAGACCCCGGCCATAGCCACCCCTCAGTCAAAGGTTGAAAGGTTGGTCGCAGCACTGAAGGCCTCCCGAGAGGAATTTTAGATGGTTAAGGCACGAATGGAGCAGTAGATTTCTGACCTTCAAGCTAATTTGCAGCCTGAGACACCTCTAGAGGTACGGGCCCAACGAACTGTGTTGGTCACTGTGGCTATGAACGCCATTACAGGGAAAATTGCACAAGGTGCCAAATTATTAGAAACGGCCATGAAGCTATGGACCAAGGTCTAGCGTGACTCGATCCTACATGGCATCAACCAGGACCTACAGCAGAAAGAAGAAGAGTTCAATACGTTGGAAGCCACCCTGCCCACTCTAGTTCCTTCTCAGCATTTGACATGGCTGCGCACCAATCACACCCTCCAAGTTGATATTGATGAACTTCAAAAAAATAAGAAGGCCCTCGGTGACCACCTGAAGCCTTGGGCTGCTGAGGCCCTCAAGCTTTCACAAGATGTTGATTAAGTAGCTGAACGAGACTCTTCAGAGTGTCACTACCATGACAGAAGGCTCGATCTCAGAAAAATTGGTTGACATCGCACAGAATTTCGTTGCTCAGAGTGAAGGCATGCTTCCTCCATTAGCTGAGGCAATAAAATTTCTGCAAGCGCAGGTGGAGGCCCCACCATCATAGTGACTCGAGACGAGCCACAAGATTGTGTTGGGGGACTGTTGGAACAGGGTCTCCTAAAGCTGCGAATTGTGTCCATTTTTGTATATTTTTTCAATATTTAGTCTAATGCAGGGGTTTTGGGGTGGGTCAAAGCCCCTAATGCATTGTAATAGGTCAAGGGTAGACCAAGAGTCCGCAAACCACAGTTTTCAGTCCATTGGATGCGTAGGCTAAATCGGTATAAATAGATAAAACTTTTTGAGTCATAGGCAGAAAAGAATAGAGATTGATGATAGTTGAAATTGTTAGATCTATTTAGGTTGCTAGGGTAAGGACTCCTGCTGGTTGTGTGTGCGGAGATCCTTAGTCCTGCTATGTGCGGACCCTGCTGGCTGTGTGCGTAGGTTGTGTTGGATTGTATTGGGTTTTGGAGGCTAATATATGAGAATTTGGTTAGAGTACCTCTGCGTTATCTGAGTTTATGTATTGATGCAAACTGTTGAATCTGTTACACTTATTGTTGGTTATTCGTTTTTTCTACGAATCTATATTTATTATAATACGGAGTATTAATATGATCTATTGTTCATGCATTTATGATATTACATGTGATAGTGTTGATGCGAAAATGCTGATTAGATCTATGAATGATAGTAGCTTTGTTAACTGTGGACTATATTGATTAATGAACCCGTGAATAGATCTGTTTTATAGCTACAATAGTACCCTTGTTCCTGTTATATGAATCTATGATCTATTGATTACTGTGATTATAGTTGTTGTACTGGTAGATTGGTACTACACATGTGGATGCGAAGGTAAGTAGTAGTTATGATCTCTGTGATATCAGTCTGTTACTAGATCTGTTAAATATGAAGCTAATAAGCTGGGAACGTAGCTCTACTTGACTTACCTTCTCTCTCTCAGGGTGCAAAAACCTGGTTCCATCAACCTCCCAGACTGCTTTAGGTGAGACTTTGGCCTGCGCAAGTAGGTCACTGCCGAAAGGGCCAATAACATAGGGGTTTTTTGGCAAAACTTAACTTCCGAACCTGGGTCAGGACCCCTCGAGCCAACAGATAGTGAGGAGCGAGAGGCTCCAAAGGATGCAAAAATATGTCCCTATATTCTATTATATCATCCTTTAGACTATCAAGAGGAGTCAGCAGAGCTAACAGAGCTAGTGGATGTACCTAGAGATGTTGTTGTGACTAGAAAGAGACGATCATGGTTTCATGACACTTTGTAGGATGCAGAAGGGCATGAAACTACCACTGGTACCTTCAAGGAGAGTAGATGACCACATAGGTACTCGAGCTACATGGTATTAATGAGCCACATTATTGATTCTGAGCCTTCAAGTTATGAGGAGGCATCAAGCTAGCATGTTTGGAAGGATGCAATGATGGAAGAGTATCAGTCCATCATGAAGAATGATGTGTGGGAGAGAGATTCAAGACCAAGGGGAAGTTAGTTGTGACTTCTAAGTGGATCTATAATATCAATCATGCATCAGATGGAAACATTGAGAAGAACAAATCTAGGATTGTGGTGAGAGGGTTCTCCCAAAATGAGGGAGTGGTCTATGATGGGAGTTTTTCTCCAATCACTATGTATAATTTTATGAAGATTTTTTTTTTCTCTTGGTTTTATTATGGTTTGGAAGATACTTCAAATGTATTTAAATATCACATTCCTCAATGGTGTAATTGAGGAGGAAGTGTACATAGATAAATCTTCGGGCTTTGGGGAAGATGGGAAGGAGCCCCATGTTTTCATATTGAAGAATTCTTTGTACGGACTCAAGAATACACTAAGAGCATTATATTATAGGATTGATGGATACTTGATGAGTTTGTGCTTAACCAAGAGTGATACAAATCTCGAAATTTACTTCATGGTTGTTGATGGTGATCCTTTGATCTTGGTGTTGTATGTTGATGATATGTTCCTTAATGGGGCAGAGAGGCCAATCGTTGAGTGCAAAAGGGAGTTGGCCTTAGAGTTAGAGATGAAGGATCTTGTCCTAATGCATTATTTATTGGGATTGGAGGTGTGGAAGAGATCAAATGAGATCTTCCTTGGACAAGGGAAGCACATTATTTAGATTTTTAGGAGATTTGACATAGTGGCTTGCAAGTCCACAACTACATCTATGATGACAAATATGTAGAAACTAACTGGTTCCACTTAAAATTTAAATTTTTTGGATCATATATAGGAATTTTATTGGATAATTGATGTATCTTTTTAACAATAGGACAATTTTTTTCTTTGTAATGAACACCCTGATCCATTATATGTTTGAGTCAAGGTATGTGCATTGGTTTCCTATGAAGCATGTGTTGAGGTACCAATGTGGTACGAATGGATATGGTTTGAGATATGTCTTAGGTGATGAAGTGAGGCTATAAGGATATACTGATTTCGATTAGGTCGGGAGTGTAGAGGGAAAAAATAGCACCTCAAGGTGTTTCTTCAGCTTGGGAATAGCTATGATATCCTAGTTTAGCAAGAAATAGACCTTTGTCACACTTGGTACATTATAGGTATAGTATATCACAGTCAATTCCATAAGTCAAGAAGTATTGTGCATTCAAAATATACTTGTAGGGCTATTTTATCAAGAGATAGATACAACCTTGATATATTATTGTAATCAAAGTTGTGTTAATATTGTTGGGAAAAATACTGAGAGGGGGGGGGGGTGAATCAGTATTCAGGACTTACTCAAATATTTTTACTTTTTCTTACTTCAAAACCCATACGCTACTTTTATGAAGCCAACTAGCGTATACACGAGGATATCCTTCATACAACTCACGTATACACAGAGATCTTATTATGCAATTAAATCTTTACATAGATCTATGCAGCATTCATTCTTCTGATGTTTAATTAACAGTAAGCATGTGTAGTAAGAACAGAATAAATCAAAACACATAAGCATCACATATGAACACCAGGTTTTTAGGTGGAAACCCAATTCAGGAGAAAACCACCGCTGCCGTTGTCTCAGCCTTCAATATTTTATTATAAAGAAAAAATCTTACAACCATGTACTGGAGCAGACTCATACTAGCACGCAGGCACCCACCTGCAGAAGGCTAAAACCTTCTCTCGTTTACCAACCTCTCCTGGAAGGGAGTTACAACCCCCTGCTCTCGTTTACCAGCCTCTCCTGGAAGGGAGCTACAACCCCCGGCTCTCGTTTACCAGCCTCAACTGGAAGGGAGCTACAACCCCCTGACTGAAGGCTTCAACCTTCAGCACCTCATGGACCACGTTTCATCAATTTTCATACTGGATCCAACCCACACAATTAAGCTCAAGGTACATTCATCAAACCAACAACTTGCTCTATAGCAGCATAATCAATATTTGAACAACCCATATCATCATTGATAGATAGCAGTAAAACAGAAGAACTGATCAGACATTTCTTTCCACACACTTCAGCAAACCCTAGATTACATACGCTCTTTTTCTTCACTGATCCTGTGTATATACGCGCTTTCACAAATAACAACCCGCGTATACATCTGCACACATTTCAGAATTGACTTCAATTCCCATACGCGCTTTCGCTGAATACAATACGCATATATACGCGCTTTCTCCTTGACGAACCTGCATATAGCTCTTCAGACATCTTAGGGAAGTGCAGCTCTCCAGAATAGATAAACAACTCAGCTCTTCATTCTTTAATTCAACACAGATTCGCCAGATCAAAGATCTAATCATTCCATAAACAGATCCAGAAGATACATATACATTTCAGATCTAGAGATCCCTCTTCATCATTTTCTTCATAGGTGCATCATAGATTCAGATCTATCATCAAACTGTTACCCTTTCCATTCAAACATACTTCAGAGCGAAGTATACATTCAAACCCAGACTCATGCACACACTTGCACAATGATCTTCTTCTCCTTATATAGATTATCCTTTTTCAATACCATGAGCCAAAACCACACCACTTCCGATGGTATTCCTGGATGGGATCAAATAGATAATCCAGTGCTCAATAAAATGGGTCCATAACATGGTAAAGTCCCTTGGTTTTATCAATTTAGAGCGTAATTAGGCATATGCGACTTGGCACGTACCTTTCCGCGTACATACTCTACTTCACCTTAACAAGTCCACGTATGCATAGTGACATACCCTATTTATCATTTCTTTGGTACATCCTGAAATTCCTTTCTTCTGTTACTTCTAAGCTACTTGTAGAACATCAGATTTACATCATTAATAAAATCATCAAGCATCAAGAACAACTTCATTAAGTAGGTTGCCATCATCTTCATCAAGTGGGTTGCCATCAAGGACAACACTCTGCATCATATTGCCAACAATCTCCCCCTTTGGACTTGATGGCAACCACGATGGTGTTTGATCACACAACAGATAGATACATTAATCATAATGATATTCTCCCCTATTCAAACACCATGTCACTCTCCCTCTTTGACATCAAGGGCAAAGGGCGGATCAAAACCAACACAAGGTTGTTTTCTCCTCATGTATATAGAAGAGCGTTGTAGATCTGATGTGCATTGAAGTTACCAAGCTCCCCTTGAGTTCATGTTGAATCTTCAAACATATTTTTTTCAATGAAGTACATGACTCTATGACCTTCCTATCACCAAGGACTAATACTTACATCAAAGATCCAACCAAGTGGATTTACATATGAGACTCAAATACCCAACCAAGAGGGTTTACACATTTTGACTCAAGTACCCAACCAAGTGGGTTTACACATTTTGACTCAAGTACCCAACCAAGTGGGTTTACACATTTGATCAAGTCCTTACATGACTGAATATTACAATTTTACATCAAGATCTTTTCATCAAATTACAAATATGACTTTTTATGATCAATACCAAAAAGACCTCAAGAGAGAGATCATATTTCAGAACCATCATAATTCCAACAATGCATTATACTCAGCAAGGGTAATGCTCCCCCTGAAAATGTCCATCCAAGCATCCTTTCCATATGACCAAGGCTCCTCCTTAGCTTGTGCAACCTGAAACTATTTCAACAACAAGTTATCAGCAACAATCTCTGCATGATCTGTCCTTATCTCTGAATCATAGGACTTCCATCTCATCCATGTGTGAAAAAAAAGAATACTCTTCAGCAAAAATCAAACAGGGCTCATCCATAATCTCATCATAAGAAACCATGTATCATGTCATCATCATTTAGAACTGAGAAATAAGTAGATACAGTGCCAATAATAAAATCATTAGTAGTTGGACTGATGCTCCCCCTAAACCTGTGCTCCTGATCTTCAGCTGTCATACTAATTTTCTTATCATAAGTGTATACGCGATTGTCTCCACTGTAACTCACGTGTATACGCGGCTTTAGTTCACAGATCCCGCGTATGGAAAGTGAAACATTAAAAACTTCACATTCCTTCATTTCCCCCTAAGTTTGTACCACATGTACCTGTCTTCTTCACATCATATGCTCTGTCAGAAATAAACATAACCATAATAACCAAAATCATCATGGGAATCACCATACATCGCTCCCCCTGTGACAATACATTACTAATCCCTATAATGTATCTCACATCATCCTTGCAGTCATTATGAGAATTAGGCTTTAGAAGCGGATGACTGCATTAGGGTCAATATTCCCTACGTTTCTGACCGGTCCTCCTTCTTTTTCTAGCTTTGCTTGAAACTTCTTATTGTGTGCTGGAAATTATCCAATTTCTCAAATTTGTTCATCCTACACTCCTTTTCCACATGTCCATACTTGTTACAAGCATAACATCTTACATGACCAGAAAAATAAGCATAGGGATCATAATGTGTTTTTCTATTCTTTCTTCTATTGCAATCAGCTGCTTTATGACCATACTTGCTGCATGAAAAACAATATCCCTTAAAGAAACCAGAGTACCTTTCTATATAGAATCTGTTTGTTTGTGACTGAAATGATCTGCTTCTGCAATTGGCTGCAACATGCCCATAATTGTGACATTTAAAGCATTCAACATTATTGAACAAAAGAGGGAATGATTTCTTTTGAGAGTTCATGATTGTCGGTTGATCTTTTGTTTCTTTCAATATTTCAGGTTTTGCATTATCCTTTGAATCTTTAGCACTTCCTTGTGAACTAGATTCTCCTTTAACAGTTTCATGAAAACCAAGACCAAATTTAATAGAAGGAGACCTTTGACTACTAAGAATATTGTCCAGAATCTTAGTACTATCTTGAAGCCTCAAGAGTTCATCTTTTTCTTCTAATTTACCTTTTAAAATGTTTACCTCAACCTCCAATCTTTGGCATTGCTTCTTCATACTTTCTTCAATCCTTCTTCCTTCTTCTACTTGATCATTCAATTTTAAAATCTCTTCCTTCAACCCATTTTCTTGTTCTTCAAAAGTTTGTAAAATTTCTTCATTCTTCTTATTTGATTTTTCCAGATCTTCTTTGAGGGAGATGATTTCTGCTTCAAGTCTTTCACTTCGATTGGTTACTTTATCCTGCTGTCTTTGATACATTTCTATCCGTCTTCGATACATTTCTATCTGACCATTCATCATATCTATCTGTTCTTTCATTCTAAAGATCATTTCTTTGTAGATAGATTCTTGCTTATTAGATGATCTTTGTTGTTCTTCAACTTTAATCTTGAGAGCTTCTTCTAGATCCATAACATTACTTTCACTATCTTCACCATTGCATGCACAAGAAGGTGAATCACAAGAACAACAATCAGTACCTATTTTATCTTCTTCATTTTCTACTGCACATGTTTTCTGAGATATCTCATTTTGAGTAGCCTTCTTCTTTTGCTTCCTTCCCATTACGACGGATCTCCTTCAAGCAATCAAGCTTCTACAGAAGGACCTGCTCTGATACCAATTGTTGGGAAAAATACTGAGAGGGGGGGGGGGTGAATCAATATTTAGGACTTACTCAAATATTTTTACTTTTTCTTACTTCAAAACCCATATGCTACTTTGCTGAACCAGACTCGCGTATACACACGTATATCCTTCATAAAAATCGCGTATACACAGAGATCTTATTATGCCATTAAGAACCAGACTCGCGTATACACGCGTATATCCTTCATAAAAATCGCGTATACACAGAGATCTTAGATAACAGTAAGCATGTGCAGTAATAACAGAATAAACCATCACACACATGAACACCAGGATTTTAGGTGGAAACCCAAGTCGGGAGAAAACCACCGCTGCGGTTGTCTCAACCTTCAATATTTTATTATAAAGAAAACATCTTACAACTATGTACTGGCGCAGACTCATACCAGTACGCAGGCACCCACCCGCAAGGCTACAACCTCTCTGCTACTCTGGGCCTCTCCCCGGAAGGGAGCCAGCAACCCCCGCTCTCGCTACTCGGCCTTCCTCGAAGGGAGATACACCCCCCGCTTCTCATTTACTAGCCCAACTAGAAGGGAGCTACAACCCCCGACTCAAGGCTTCAACTCAAAGACTCACTAATTCACGTTTCATCAATTTTCATACTGGATCCAACCCACACAATTAAGCTCAAGGAACATTCATCAAACCAAAAACTTGCTCTATAGCAGCATAATCAATATTCGAACAACCCAGATCATCATTGACAGATAGCAGTAAAACAACATAACTGATCAGACATTTCTTACCACACACTTCAGCAAACCCTAGATTACATACGCACTTTTTCTTCACTGATCCTGTGTATATACGCGCTTTCATATATACCAACCCGCGTATACATCTGCACACATTTCAGAGCTGACTTCAATTCCCATACGTGCTTTCGCTGAATACAAGCCGTGTATATACGCGCTTTCTCCTCGACGAACCTGCGTATAGATCTTCAGACATTTTAGGGCAGTGCAGCTCTCCAGAATAGATAAGTAGCTCAGATCTTCATTATTTACTTCATCACAGATTCGCCAGATCACAGATCTAATCATTCCATAAACAGATCCAGAAGATACATATACATTTCAAATCTAGAGATCCCTCTTCATCATTTTCTTCATAGGTGCATCATAGATTTAGATCTATCATCAAAATGTTACCCTTTCCATTCAGACATACTTCAGAGTGAAGTATACATTCAAACCCAGACTCATGCACACACTTGCACAATGATCTTCTTCTCCTTATATAGATTATCCTTTTTCAATACCATGAGCCAAAACCACACCACTTCCGATGGTATTCCTGGACGGGATCAAATAGATAATCTAGCGCCCAATACAATGGGTCCATACCATGGTAAAGTCCCTTGGTTTTATCAATTTAGAGTGAAATTAGGCATATGCGACTTTGCACGTACTTTTTCGCATACATACTCTACTTCGCCTTAAGAAGTCCGCATATGCATAGTGATATACCTTATTTATCATTTCTTTGGTACTTCCTAAAATTCCTTTCTTCTGTTACTTCTGAGCTACTTGTAGAACATTAGATTTACATCATTAATAAACTCATCAAGCATCAAGAACAACTTCATTAAGTAGGTTGCCATCATCTTCATCAAGTGGGTTGCCATCAAGGACAACACTCCGCATCATATTGCCAACAATCTCCCCCTTTGGACTTGATGGCAACCACGATGGTGTTTGATCACACAAATAATGAGATACAATACACAATGATATTCTCCCCTGTCCAAACACCATGTCACTCTCCCCCTTTGACATCAAGGGAAAAGGTGATCAAAAACCAAATCACAAGGTTGTTTTCCCCTCATGTATATGTAAGAGCGTCAGAGATTCGATGTGCATTGAAGTTAATGGGTTCTGTAGTTCATGCCTCTAACCTTCAGCAGGCTTTTCTCAATGAAGCAAGTACATGACTCTATGACCTTCCTATCACCAAGGACTCATACTTACATCAAAGGTCCAACCAAGTGGATTTACATATGAGAGTCAAATACCCAACCAAGTGGGTTTACACAATTTGACTCAACTACCCAACCAAGAGGGTTTAAACATTTTGACTCAAGTACCCAACCAAGTGGGTTTACATATTTGATCAATTCCTTACATGAATGAATATTACAAATTTACATCATAGGTCTCAACATGACTTTTTCATCAAATTACAAATATGAATTTTTATGACCAGTACCAGAAAGACCTCAAGAGAGAGATCTTATTTCAAAATCATCATAATGCCAAGAATGCATTATACTCAGCAAGGCTAATGCTCCCCCTGAAAGAGTGCATCCAAGCATCCTTTCCATATGACCAAGGCTCCTCCTTAGTTTGTGCAACCTGAAACTCTTTCAACAACAAGTTGTCAGCAACAATCTCTGCATGATCTGTCCTTATCTCTAAATCATAAGACTCCCATCTCATCCATCTGTGAAAACAAAGAATACTCTTCAGAAAAAAGCAAACAGGGCTCATCATAAGAAACCATGTATCATGTCATCATCATTTAGATCTAAGAAATAAGCAGATACAATGCCAATAATATAATCATTAGTAGTCAGACTGATGCTCCCCCTGAACCTATGCTCCTGATCTTCAGCTGTCATACAAATTTTCTTATCATTAGTGCATACATGACTGTCTCTACTGTAACTCGCGTGTATACGCAGATTTAGTTCACTGAACCCACGTATGGAAAGTGACACATTGAAAATTTCACATTCCTTCATCTCCCCCTAAAGTTTTACCTCCTGTACCTGTCTTCGTCACATCAGATGTTCTGTCAGAAATAAACATAACCAGAATAACCAAAACAATAATGGGAATCACCATACATTGCTCCCCCTGTGACAATACATTACTAATCCCTATAATGTATCTCACATCACTCCTGCAATCATTAAGAGAAGTAGGCTTTAGAAGCGAATGACTGCAGTAGGGTCAATATTCCCTACGTTTCTGACCGGTCTTCCTTCATTTTCCAGCTTTGCTTGAAGTTTCTTATTGTGTGCTGGAAATTGTTCAAATTCTCAGATCTGTTCATCCTGCATTTTTTTTCCACATGCCCATACTTGTTACAAGCATAACATCTTATATGACCAGAGAAGTAAGCATAAAGATCATAGTGTGTTTCTCTGTTCTTTCTTCGATTGCAATCAACTGCTTTATGACCATACTTGTTACATGAAAAACAATATCACTTGAATAAACCATAGTATCTTTCTGAGTAGAATCTGTTTTTTTGTGACTGGAATGATCTGCTTCTGCAATTGGCTGCAACATGCCCATAATTTTGACATTTAAAGAATTCAATATTATTGATGCTTCTATAGTTATGAGGGAAAGATTTCTTTTGAGAGTTCATGATTGTCGGTTGACCTTTTGTTTCTTCCAACACATCAGGTTTTGCATTGATATCCTTTGAGTCTTTAGCACTTCCTTGTGAACTAGATTCTCCTTTAACAATTTCATGAAAACCAAGACCAAATGTAACAGAAGGAGACCTTTGACTACTAAGAATATTATCCAGAATCTTAGTACTATCTTGAAACCTCAAGAGTTTATATTTTTCTTCTAATTTACCTTTGAGAATATTTACCTCAACCTCCAATCTTTGGCATTGCATATTCATACTTTCTTCAACCCTTTTTCCTTCTTCTACTTGATCATTCAATTTTAAAATCTCTTCTTTCAACCCATTTTCTTGTTCTTCAAATATTTGTAGAAGTTCTTCATTCTTCTGATGATGCTTCAGATCCGCGTAGAGACGATTTCTGCTTCAAGTCCTTTACTTCGATTGGTTACATTATCTTATTGTCTTTGATACATTTCTATCTGTCTTTGATACATTTCCATCTGACCATTCATCATATCTATCTGTTCTTTCATTCTAGAGATCATTTCTTTGTAGATAGATTCTTGCTTATTAGATGATCTTTGTTGTTCTTCAACTTTAATCTTGAGAGCTTCTTCTAGATCCATAACATCACTTTCACTATCTTCACCATTGCATGCACAAGAAGGTGAATCACAAGAACAACAATCAGTACCTGTTTTATCTTCTTCCTTTTCTACTGCACATTTTTTTTGAGATATCTCCTTTTGAGTAGCCTTCTTCTTTTGCTTCCTTCCCATTGTGATGGATCTCCTTCAAGCGATCAAGCTCCTTCAGAAGGACCTGCTCTGAAACCAATTGTTGGGAAAAATACTGAGAGGGGGGGGGGGGGTGAATCAGTATTTAGGACTTACTCAAATATTTTTACTTTTTCTTACTTCAAAACCCATACGCTACTTTGATGAAGCCAACTAGTGTATACACGCAGATATCCTTCATACAACTCGCGTATACACAGAGATCTTATTATGAAATTAAATATTTACATAGATCTATGTAGCATTCATTCTTCTGATGTTTAATTAAAAATAAGCATGTGTAGTAAGAACAGAATAAATCAACACACATAAGCATCACATATGAACACCAAATTTTTAGGTGGAAACCCAATTCAGGAGAAAACCACCGCTGTCGTTGTCTCAGCCTTCAATATTTTATTATAAAGAAAACATCTTACAACCATGTACTGGAGAAGACTCATACTAGCACGCAGGCACCCACCTGCAGAAGGCTAAAACCTTCTCTCGTTTACCAGCCTCTCCTGGAAGGGAGCTACAACCCCCTGCTCTCATTTACTAGCCTCTCCTGGAAGGGAGATACAACCCCCTGCTCTCATTTACCAGCCTCAACTGGAAGGGAGCTACAACTCCCTGACTGAAGGCTTCAACCTTCAGCACCTCATGGACCACGTTTCATCAATTTTCATACTGGATCCAACCCACACAATTAAGCTCAAGGTACATTCATCAAACCAACATCTTTCTCTATAGCAGCATAATCAATATTCGAACAACCCAGATCATCATTGACAGATAGCAGTAAAACAGCAGAACTGATCAGACATTTCTTTCCACACACTTCAGCAAACCCTAGATTACATACGCGCTTTTTCTTCACTGATCCTTCATATATACGTGCTTTCACAAATAACAACCCGCGTATACATCTGCACACATTTCAGAATTGACTTCAATTCCCATACGCGCTTTCGTTGAATACAAGCCACGTATATACGCGCTTTCTCCTTGACGAACCTGCGTATAGCTCTTCAGACATCTTAGGGAAGTGCAGCTCTCCAGAACAGATAAACAACTTAGATATTCATTCTTTACTTTAGCACAGATTCGCCAGATCACAGATCTAATCATTCCATAAACAGATCCAGAAGATACATATACATTTCAGATCTAGAGATCCCTCTTCATCATTTTCTTCATAGGTGCATCATAGATTCAGATCTATCATCAAACTGTTACCCTTTCCATTCAGACATACTTCTAATGTGCATTGAAGTTACCAAGCTCCCCCTGAGTTCATGCTGAATCTTCAAACATATTTTTTTCAATGAAGTACATGACTCTATGACCTTCCTATCACCAAGGACTCATACTTACATCAAAGATCCAACCAAGTGGATTTACATATGAGACTCAAATACCCAACCAAGATGGTTTACACATTTTGACTCAAGTACCCAACCAAGTGGGTTTACACATTTTGACTCAAGTACCCAACCAAGTGGGTTTACAAATTTGATCAAGTCCTTACATGATTGAATATTACAATTTTACATCATAGGTCTCAACATGACCTTTTCATCAAATTACAAATATGACTTTTTATGACCAGTACAAGAAAGACCTTAAGAGAGAGAGATCTTATTTCAGAATCATCATAATGCCAACAATGCATTATACTCAGCAAGGCTAATTCTCCCCCTGAAAATGTGCATCCAAGCATCCTTTCCATGTGACTAAGGCTCCTCCTTAGCTTGTGCAACCTGAAACTCTTTCAATAGCAAGTTATCAGAAAAAATCTCTGCATGATCTGTCCTTATCTCTGAATCATAAGACTTCCATCTCATCCATGTGTGAAAACAAAGAATACTCTTCAGCAAAAAGAAAACAGGGCTCATCCATAATCTCATCATAAGAAACCATGTATCATGTCATCATCATTTAGAACTGAGAAATAAGCAGATACAGTGCCAATAATACAATCATTAGTAGTCAGACTGATGCTCCCCCTTAACCTATGCTCCTGATCTTCAGCTCTCATACAAATTTTCTTATCATTAGTGCATACGCGACTGTCTCCACTGTAATTCGCATGTATACGCGGATTTAGTTCACCGAACCTGCGTATGGAAAGTGAAACATTGAAAACTTCACATTCCTTCATCTCCCCCTGAGTTTGTACCACATGTACATGTCTTCTTCACATCAGATGCTCTGTCAGAAATAAATATAACCAGAATAACCAAAACCATCATGGGAATCACCATAGATCGCTCCCCCTGTGATGATACATTACTAATCCCTATAATGTATCTCACATCACTCCTGCATTCATTAAGAGAAGTAAGCTTTAGAAGCAGATGACTACAGTAGGGTCAATATTCCCTACGTTTCTGACCGGTCCTCCTTCCTTTTCCAGCTTTGTTTGAAGCTTCTTATTGTGTGCTGGAAATTATCCAATTTCTCAAATCTGTTCATCCTGCACTCCTTTTCCACATGTCCATACTTGTTACAAGCATAACATCTTACATGACCAGAAAAATAAGCATAGGGATCATAATGTGTTTTTCTATTCTTTATTCTATTGCAATCAGCTGCTTTATGACCATACTTGTTACATGAAAAAAAATATCCCTTGAAGAAACCAGAGTACCTTTCTGTGTAGAATCTGTTTGTATGTGACTGTAATGATCTACTTCTGCAATTGGCTGCAACATGCCCATAATTATGACATTTAAAGCATTCAATATTATTGATGCTTCTATAGTTAGGAGGGAATGATTTCTTTTGAGAGTTCATGATTGTCGGTTGACCTTTTGATTCTTCCAACACTTCAGGTTTTGTATTGATATCCTTTGAATCTTTAGCACTTCCTTGTGAACTAGATTCTCCTTTAACAGTTTCATGAAAACCAAGACCAAATTTAACAGAAGGAGACCTTTGACTACTAAGAATATTATCCAGAATCTTAGTGCTATCTTGGAACCTCAAGAGTTTATCTTTTTCTTCTAGTTTACCTTTGAGAATATTTACCTCAACCTCCAATCTTTGGCATTGCTTCTTCATACTTTCTTCAACCCTTTTTCCTTTTTCTACTTGATCATTCAATTTTAGAATCTCTTCTTTCAACCCATTTTCTTGTTCTTCAAAAATTTGTAGAAGTTCTTCATTCTTCTTATTTGATGCTTCGAGATTTGCTTTCAGAGAGATGATTTCTAATTCAAGTCCTTTACTTCGATTAGTTACATTATCGTATTGTATTTGATACATTTCTATCCATCTTTGATACATTTCCATCTGACCATTCATCATATCTATCTGTTCTTTCATTCTAGAGATCATTTCTTTGTAGATAGATTCTTGCTTATTAGATTATCTTTGTTGTTCTTCAACTTTAATCTTGAGAGCTTATTCTAGATCCATAACATTACTTTCACTATCTTTACCATTGCTTGCACAAGAAAGTGAATCACAAGAACAACATTCAATACCTTTTTTATCTTCTTCATTTTCTGCTGCACATGTTTTCTGAGATATCTCCTTTTGAGTAGCCTTCTTCTTTTGCTTCCTTCCCATTGCGACGGATCTTCTTCAAGCGATCAAGCTTCTGCAGAAGGACCTGCTCTGATACCAATTGTTGGGAAAAATACTGAGAGGGGGGGGGCGGGGGGGGGGGGGGTGAATCAGTATTTAGGACTTACTCAAATCTTTTTACTTTTTCTTACTTCAAAACCCATACGCTACTTTCATGAAGCCAACTAGCGTATATATGCGGATATCCTTCATACAACTCACGTATACACAGAGATCTTATTATGCAATTAAATCTTTACATAGATCTATGCAGCATTCATTCTTCTGATGTTTCATTAATAGTAAGCATGTGTAGTAAGAACAAAATAAATCAAAACACATAAGAATCACATATGAACACCAGGTTTTTAGGTGGAAACCCAATTCGGGAGAAAACCACCGCTGCCGTTGTCTCAGCCTTCAATATTTTATTATAAAGAAAACATCTTACAACCATGTACTGGAGCAGACTCATACCAACACGCAGGCACCCACCTGCAGAAGGCTACAACCTTCTCTCGTTTACCAGCCTCTCCTGGAAGGGAGCTACAACCCCCTGCTCTCGTTTACCAGCCTCTCCTGGAAGGGAGCTACAACCCCCAGCTCTCGTTTACCAGCCTCAACTGGAAGAGAGCTAAAACCCCCTGACTGAAGGTTTCAACCTTTAGCACCTCATGGACCACGTTTCATCAATTTTCATACTGGATCCAACCCACACAATTAAGCTCAAGGTACATTCATCAAACCAACAACTTGCTCTATAGCAGCATAATCAATATTCGAACAACCCAGATCATCATTGACAGATAGCAGTAAAACAACAGAACTAATCAGACATTTCTTTCCGCACACTTCAGCAAACCCTAGATTACATACGCGCTTTTTCTTCACTGATCCTGTGTATATACGCGCTTTCACAAATAACAACCCGCGTATACATCTGCACACATTTCAGAATTGACTTCAATTCCCATATGCGCTTTCACTGAATACAAGCCGCGTATATACGCGCTTTCTCCTTGACGAACCTGTGTATAACTCTTCAGACATCTTAGGGAAGTGCAGCTCTCCAGAACAGATAAAAAGCTCAGATCTTCATTCTTTACTTCAGTACAGATTCGCCAGATCACAGATCTAATCATTCCATAAACAGATCCAGAAGATACATATATATTTCAGATCTAGAGATCCCTCTTCATCATTTTCTTCATAGGTGCATCATAGATTCAGATCTATCATCAAACTGTTACCCTTTCCATTCAGACATACTTCAGAGTGAAGTATACATTCAAACCCAGACTCATGCACACACTTGCACAATGATCTTCTTCTCCTTATATAGATTATCCTTTTTCAATACCATGAGCCAAAACCACACCACTTCCGATGGTATTCCTGGACGGGATCAAATAGATAATCCAGTGCTCAATACAATGGGTCCATACCATGGTAAATTCCCTTGGTTTTATCAATTTAGAGCTTAATTAGGCATACGCGACTTGGCACGTACTTTTCCGTGTACATACGCTACTTCGCCTTAACAAGTCCGCGTATGCATAGTTACATACCTTATTTATCATTTCTTTGGTACTTCCTGAAATTCCTTTCTTCTGTTACTTCTGAGCTACTTGTAGAACATCAGATTTACATCATTAATAAACTCATCAAGCATCAAGAACAACTTCATTAAGTAGGTTGCCATCATCTTCATCAAGTGGGTTGCCATCAAGGACAACACTTTGCATCATATTGCCAACAAATATTTTAGAGAATCCAATATTTCATGACAGGTCGAAGCACATTTAGATAAAATATCACTTCATCTGAGAAATGGTGCATAAGGGATCAATGAAGCTCCAATACATATCCATAGATAAACAGGTTTCAAAAATTCTCACCAAGCCTCTATCTAGAGAGAAGTTTTTATACTTTAGAGAAAAACTTCACATGATGTAGAATGTCTCCCTCGTAGAGAGGGAGTGTTGATGTTTTTGTAGGATTGGATAGAAATTCTCCCATGGGTTCATACTAATTTTATTAGTGGGGGAATGATACATTCACCCATGGAGCCATGGTTATTTGGCTAGGGTTAAATGGTATAGGGAAACTGCAACATAGTGCATACATTCTTCCATTGTAGCCATGTTGTTTTGGCATCCACAGGGTCTTGTTGATTTGAGTAGCGATGAATGATACATTCACCCAAAGAAGCCATGATGATTTGGATGGGCCATGATTATTTGGTCAGGGGTTAATGGTCTAGGGGCGGACATCTCACATGGGGTCATGTTTATTTGGCTAGGGGATATTGATACATTTACCCATGGGTCCATGTTGATTTGGCTAGGGGTAAATGGCCTAGGACACTCACATTTCCTGCTTTAGTATGGAGTGACCTACATCAATAGACATGCAAGTGAGGAGATACTACATCAACCTAGAATGCTCATGAATTTTTCTAGTGGAGGATAAATTTTTGCTAAGGAGAAATATGATTTATTTCAGCCTAGGAGGATACCTCCCTCACTAAGAGGGAGTGTTGATTTTTTGTAGCATCAAGAGGTATTGATGCATGACTAAAGGGTCTTCAAGTTAGCCTTAGATATATTATGTGTTAGTCATCCATAATTTTGAATTTATCCAAAGATGACTAAATGTAACAAACCCAAATTTCTGGAACAAAATTGCAAAAAACATTATGAGTTCTAGAAACCACATGGCCTTCATCTTTCTAAGTCTGTCATTTCACCAAAATCTCCATCTATTTTTTCTAAAAGGGTTATCCTACTGTTCCTTAGCATTGTTGTTCCTTAAAAATGATGTTCCTTAGCATTGATGTTCCCTATTGTTGTTCCTTAACAGTGATGTTCCTTAAGCCTGTTGTTCCATTCAAAATGCTATTGTTTCCTTAAAAATAAATCCACCAAGTAAGCCTGTTGTTCCCAAAGAAGTTGTTCTAAGGCCCCATTTTCCAAAGATCCCTTTTTCCCTTCTCATTTCATCCTCCCTTTTCCCTAAAAACCCCTTTTAAATCATTAGAAAACCCTTTTATGGTTTAAAAATGCCCTTTTTTGTTGAATTTTGAAACAAGAAACAGTGAAGGAGGCATCCTGAAACATCATCCTTGATCCTAGTTGGAAAATAATCACCTAAACTAGGTGGGGCCCACACAGGCTATTTTTAGGTGTATGTCTATTTTTAGACATGGTGAGCATATTCTATATGTAGCAGGAGGCTATTTGTGGATGGTTGGTCAAGTTGGAAAAATAGATGAAATTCTATTTTTAGAATATTGGGAAATGTCTATTTATAGATTGTCAATCTAAAAATAGATGCATGTCAATTATTATTAACTCTTAATAATAATCAGACTCTAAACAACAACTTATTATCTTGGAGCACTTCAGTTCAGTGCACAGATGTGGCACATCAGCTGGCTGAAGGAATTACGAAATTCCTAAGGTTTTACTAGAGTTCATGTATGGAGGACTCAATTAGAACTGAAGTGGCAAAGTTATGACAGAGTTGGAAGAGTAGTTCATGGAGTTGTATTCAATTTAACTAAGTTAGACTCAGTTGAGCTAGTTGTATCTAATCTAACTGAATGATACACTAGTGAGAGTGGAGTGAATTAATTAGTTAATTAATTCACAAATAATAACTCATTAATCGACTAAAGAATACATCAGTTAACTACAGTGCATGGCAGTTTTAGTGGAGACCAGTGGAGAGATAGGTAAAAGAGCAAGTGTGACTATCAGTTGTGACTATAGTGTTGCATTGTTTGCACCACACATTCATTGGAGATGCCAATGAGGATTTCGTGAGAAAGGCTAGAGAAATTCGAGTTCATTAAGAGCCATTCTTCAGTAGGGATTGCATAGTAGAGGCAGGCTAGCAGGTGGCAAAGTTCGGTGCATGGATTTGCAAGATCGAGCCTGATTAGTGTGTAGCGATTGTACTGTACTAAGGGCTTGTGATAAGATTTCTATGAGAATTGTTACATGATCTCTATGACATATATTATATACATATAGTTGGGGTTTTCAGCTTCAAGCTTTCCCGTTAAACAACTGTGTTAATGTGTGTGAATTTTTATTGTTTCATGTGTGCATTGTAATCTTGATTTAATTTCCACAAATGATCAATGGTGGAATAGATTATGTATTTTGCATGAAGCTAAAATAGTGTGAGATATGGGGAATCTTGGAAATATAACACATAAGTTATATAATTTCTACACTTTTCACCTATCAAAACTCTTAAAAAATTGGCCTGAAAACCCATTTTTGCCTAAAAAGCGGTATTTTTCAAATAAAAAGCATAAGCCCCTCAGGGCTTAAAAATATTCCCCCCATTTCCCCATGTGTCCGAGCGCTATGACCAAGCACCCAAACCCCTATCACATCGGATTTTCTTCTTTGAATCTACATTTCCTTTGAAAATTTTTACCCGCTGATGCGATTAGCACCCTATCCTTAGCCCCTGGTCACATTTTCCCCCACGAGACCGTGCCCCAGTGCCCAGTTATTAGCCCCCCATCGCATCGGCCTTTTCCTTGCTTCTTCTCCCCTTTCCTTTGTTCCACTGTCGATGCGATAAATGCCCTTACCCTGGCCCCTGGTCACTTATCCTCCCATGGGACCATGTCCTTGCACTTATTCCTAAGCCCCCCATCACATCAGCCTTTTCCTCGCTTCTTCTCCCCTTTCCTTTGTTCCACCACCGATGCGATAAACACCCTTACCCTGGCCCCTATTCACTTATCCTCCCATGGGACCATGTCCTTGCGCTTATTCCTAAGCCCCCATCACATCGGCTTTTCCATATAGAACCCTCGTTTCCTTTGCAAACTTGCCCTCTCCGATAACGATACCCGATAAGATCCAAGCCGTAGATCTCTATGATCTGATGGTGATCATTAACCCCCGCCCCTTACCTTTTTGGTTTATCCATCCACCCTCCTCACCGATCTCTGCCATTGATCTACATGATCCCATGGTCCTTGTTCATCCCGACAACCCAACTCTTCTGGACCAACCATCCATTATGCAAAGCCCTCCTCCAATCACCTCTTTCCACCTGTCCTCCACTAATTTCTCCCTGCCATGCACTTCTATCCATTGTGCTCCCTCGTAGCCGTTTGATCTTCCCCCCCAGATCAGACAGTCTATGATCAATATCGCGTGATTTTTGCGTCCGTGGTTTAACGTTCCAAAGCCACGCAAAATATGCGGTATTGCAAAGGCTACGTGGTGCATTATAATTGGATCGTGTTCCCTCTGGGAAAAACTACTAACTGCCCAACTACAACGTGAAAACCACCAGTGGTTTTCCAAAACCACTTTTGCTCAAATTTCGCACCAAGACTATTTTAAAACCCATTTCTTCGTGGTTTTCTCCATGAAACCCTTATGCACATTCATTTTCTCCTCACTGCTCCTTCCACTTCTGCCTGACCTCTGTAAAGCAGTTTATCCAACACTCGCAGGTTTTATTAAATATTTTTGTCCTGTGCAGGTTTAATGTCAGTTTAAGGGTAAAAACCCTTCCCACTGTCTGTGAGAGGAAAAGGTCGAAGATCATCATCCAGGGAAGACTGTTAAATGAAGAAAATAAATTTCCAAGGCATAAATCCGGGTCTTTAAATCAAATATTGCATGAATATTTTTTATTCAAATCAAACCCCCGTGCATTAATGTCCTCTGTCCAAAACAGCGAAAGGAAAAGCATAGTGGAAGAAACAAAGGTTTAAAGACTGAGAACCAAAGAAAGGGGATTAAAAACTAGTCCAATTCAGCAAGAAAAGTGTTAAAGGACAGAAAAGAAGATTAATTTAAAAGGGAAGATCAATGCTAAAAAGGCCTTAAAGCACAAATTTATGATTAAATCAAGAAGACTTAGGCTTAAAGATAGCCTCAAATACATCAAAGGAGTAGTTATTCACCTAATAACTCAAAAATTGACACCTTTCACTTACTTTATACCTCAAAGGGAAAATTGGCAGTTATTACACAAAAAGATATTTTATAAACTGTCAGATAGTTATTGTAAAAAATAGAAAAGAGCCTCAAAGTCAATCTTTTCATCTATTTTATCTTTAGGAAATAAAGACAGATTTAATACACAGATAAGTAGTTGAGAAACATTCCTACCTTATGCCTTGCATGGTTTTTAAGGATAGGAGTGCATTTACTATGTCATTAATAACATTTTGAACCCTAGATAGTTCGACCTCCTCATTTGCAGCATAAATACTACATTTGAACTCATTGTATGACGGCATTTGATAACTCTTTGAAGTAATACATAGTTCCGCTAAGATTGAAGAGAAATTGATGTACTGGAACCTGTGGATGTTTTGACCTCTTTATGGATGGAGAAAGCTCTGTCATTGGATCCCTGAGCTTGGTTTTTGGTGAAGTATTCTAAATTGTTTAATGTTTTTCCTATTTTCATTATGTTTTCATCATCTCTTGCTTGCAGTAGAGTAAAAGTTTTAGGCTAAGAAATGTCTCTTGGAAGCACCTTAGACCTGTTTACTCTTCACTGTCTTTATGCTTTTCATCTGCTGAATGTTTGATTGAGTAGTTTAAATTCTTTTCAACCCTTAAGCTTGTTTATTTCAAAAATAGTTCAATACAGTGGCATCAACAATGATTTATGGTTCCCCCTACTTGCTTGTTGCCTCTTAAAAACTATTTTTGAAGTCTCCCTTCAAAGTACCATTGTCCAAAGTCTGCCAAAGAGGTTTGTTTTGATCATACCCTTTGTACTTTCTCAAATAATTATTTTGAAGGTCTTTGTAGCTATAATCGCAGATGTTTAGGAGCTCCCTCTTCTATGAATGCAATTATTTGTTTATCTTGAATGTTTTCTTATCCTTGAAAGTGAAATCTTTGATGAAATAGAGTGTTCCTAGACTCTTATATTTCATTTTGAAAGTTTTTCTTGAAATTATTATTTTCTGGAGTGTGATTTGTAGAATTCATGGTTAGCCCTATCTATAAAATACTTCTTCATGTTCAAATGATGCTTTAAGTCCCTTTGTTGAAGAGTACATATAATTAAGGATTCTCAACTGCCCTTAGTTCTACTTTTCATTCTAAAAACCTTAATGTTCATTCCATTTCACCTGAAAACTTTGTTGATCTAATAGCCAAGTTAGATTTTCCCTTTGATACCCCTTATTCATCTACAAACTTGTTACAAACTTCCATTTGAATCCATTTCCCAATGACTTAGATTTCCCCTTTCTAACTATGCTTCCTAGATCATCATGTCCCACAAAAAAATCAAACAAACTCAAGCTTAATAACTAGCCTAAAATCAACCCTTTACAAGCAAACAAGACATATCTTTGCAAAAATATTAAGAGATCCCTCTCTAAGACTAGGAGGGCTAGATCCTAGAGCTCTAAAGACTAGTTTGCATGATGCCTTGTCATTTGTTTTACCAATCAGCCAAATCACAGGACACCAACATTCTGGCAATCACGGTGGGACTTTGAGTAAAGGTCCCCAAACAAGACACTCAGTATTCATTTAAGTGAAACATAGCTTCTTCAAGCATGACCGGCATAATGGTAATCATGATAGGATCTGTCTGAATCAGTGGAAATCTAAGTAAACCTTAGGATTCTAAGAGACCCTTATCAAACCTTGAAGAAATCAGCTAGTAAGCCATAGAGTAGAATCTGTTTGTTTCACCACCTTAGCTAAGTGTTGAATCAGGTATAGGACACTCTCATAACCAGAGAACCACATAAAACTTATAAAAACCCTAAAAAATTTTAGATTGGCTTTCAAATAAACCATTGGTGGTGGACCATAAAACATTTTACCTTCAAAAAAGCTAAAAATTTCCACCTGGCATCTCCACTAGCCCCAGTAGGCCTATTACCTCACTAGATCTCTAGATTTCCTTAGGATTGTGTTAACCAACCTTGAGTAAGTTTAGAAGCCTAGTTTCCCCTATTGTAGAAAATCACTGAGAGGAAATTTTTTGAAAAATAGTCCTAAAAACCTCTTCCTCTCTAAATTTTGAAAAATTTAAATTTGGCTTCACATAGGATCAACAGTAGATCCCATCCAAATCCTAATCTCCCTACCATAGTTGAAAATCCAGAGAGGATTTTTTGGCAGACTTCTAGACTTGGAAAACCAACTACTAATAGGACCATCACAAGAACAAGATCTGTCCCTGAAAACTTCACAGTCTTGAAAGATCCTCACTTTGACTTACCTCACACAAAGAACCTCTTTAGAAACAAGTCTCAAAGTGATTTAAACCACACTGATTTTGAAACCACAGATTTGCAACAGAGCTTTAACAGATAAGCCTCACCTTCTACTCCACCTGATTCTCAACTTTTCCATCATTTCAGCCCCTTCCATAACAAATCTACTCATCAGCAGTTTGCTGGCCCAAGTGTTTCTTCCACTCTTATCCACACATCTAGTATTCAAAACACTTCATTTCAGACCACTTTCCCTCTTGTTAATCCACCTCTTGTAAATCCCCCACTATTTCCAATCATGGCAGCATGGTATGCTCCACTAGTGTTACCACAGCCTATGGCTCCTTTACCAAATGATTACTAGTCCAAAATTCCCCATTTCACTGCAAATGAACCTATTACTGCCCAGCAGCATGTAGATAAAATGAATGATTCCTTTGATTACATGGAAATATAAAAAGAGACCATTAATATGAGAATTTTTGCTCAAATTTTAGGAGGAGAAGTCAAGAAATGGTTTAAAAACTTATCTCCTCACAGCATAAACGATCTCCCTTCTCTATATCAAAGATTCATAAAAAAATGGGAAATTAGAAAGAACCCTCTCCAAATCCTTTCAGAATATACTAACCTCAAAAGGAATACTGGGGAAAGTGTCCATGATTATTGCACTAGATTCAATAGTGTGTATAATGCACTTCCTCCAGACATGAAACCTCCACTAGGCTTAGCCTTGGCTAAATTCCCAAAAGGCTTTGACACTGAAATGGCGTACTAGCTTAGGGAAAGAGATCCCTCAACTTTAGAAGATATACAGAGGGGAGCCATGAGAGCAAAGAAAAGAGTTACATACAAGGATGATACAATGTCATCAACCTCAGCATCAGATACTAAAATTGATAACTTAGTGAAGGTAATGGAGAGGATGCTTGAAAAGATAAATCTAAATGATAGAGTGCCTCCTAGAGAAAACCAAAACAGAAATAGAAACCAAAATCTTAGAAGAGACCCTAATCAAGATAGGCAAAGAGATAATGACCAACAGATTAGGCCTCCCTTTCAACAAAACTATGTTGATCAAGAAGAAGAAAGGGAAGTTGAAAGGTTGGAAGAAAATCATGTAAACTTGATAGGATCTGACAGTGAGACAGATGTTTTTCTCACTGAAGAAGAACAAGGATTCTTCTCTTTAGAACAAACTAAATACAATAATGAGGATTCTGAAGATTACAGGTTGGGGTTTGAAAATGCTATCATGGAGATACATAAGCAATACAATCTTAGAAGAAAAGGTAGCCCAAAGAATTCCAATGACAAAAACACTAGTACTACTGTTAAGAAAACATCAGAAAATTAGCCTAAGAAAATAGCAAGTAACACCAACACTTTAGCCAAGAAAACTGACCAAAATAAAGATCAAAACATTCAGCAAAGTGTTGAACAAATTTTCCCTAGTACTTCTGCTAGTGGCCCTAACAAATCTGTCCCAAATAACAATTCAAATAAAGTTCAGCAAGTCAAAATTGCTGAAATAGTTGTAAATGAAAAAACAGATGTAAATATATCAAAAAAAATAGTTCCTTTCAGCCTTGAAGGGGAAATTTCCAAGACTAAAATCACCATACCCTTAGCTGAACTAGTAACTCAAGATGTATATAAAAAACATGTTTTGAAAGCTTTGAATATGGGTAGTGACACTAATACTTTAAACTTGGCATATGATAAACCGGAATTATTGTTTGGTCCTGAAGTTGAAGGGAAATACCAAGAAGGCATTATCCCTCCCTTCTATGTCAGCCTGAATATACATGAGAAAAACTTTCACAATGCCATGCTAGACTCAGGTGCCGCTCACAATATTATTCCCAAAGCATTAATGGAAAGCCTAGGCTTAGAAATTAATAAACCATATAAAGACCTGTATTATTTTGATTCCAGCAGGGTCAAGTGCTTAGGCTTAATTAAAGATTTGTGTGTTAACTTATCTCAAATTCCTACTAAGAGTCTAGTAATGGACATAGTGGTAGCTGAAATCCCCCCTAAGTATGGCATGCTTTTATCTAGATCGTGGGGAGCCAAAATTCAAGGAAGCCTCCAAATGGACATGTCTTATGCCACCATCCCAGTGTTAAACCAAACTAGAAGACTATATAGGGAATCCCACTTGAAATACATGGTGAGCAACATAAATAGACCAAAAAATTATCCTATCTACTCCATCCATTCAGATTTGGATTCCTTTATCTTATATAATGAAGATGAAATCAGTCAACAAGAAAAGGAAAACAAAGGAGAATTTAGTCTACCAGAACAATCAAATCGGCCATCAATTCAAGAAAAGAACAGTCCAGATTTTAGCAGCCTTGAACAGCAAAAAGAAAATGAAAAGGAAATTGAAATACCTTGGAAAATAAACTTTGATGGCTCTTGTAGTAAACTAAGTGCAGGGGCTAGTGTATGGATACAAAACATAAACAAAGGATTCTCCTCCAAACTAGATTTTCCATGCACAAACAATATTGTTGAGTATGAAGCCCTCCTTATTGGCCTACACTTACTCCAAGATTTAGGAGCCAAAAGAATATCAGTCGAAGGGGATTCTGAGCTAATTATTAGGCAGATTAAAAGGGAGTATTCAACCAAAAACCCAAAACTCAGAGAATATAGGAACGCTGCCCTTGACCTTCTGAAAACGTTTGAAAAATATGAACTCGTTTTCATCCCAAGAGCTCAAAATCATCTAGAAAATGAACTTGCCTTTGCTACTAGCAATTGCCAAATACCAGAGACCAATGAACAATTTGATGTAAAGGTAAAAAACAGACCTGCAATACCTGACAATGAGGATTATTGGCAAGTATTTGAAGGAGAAAAACACATAGATGATTTTTTTCAATCAAAGAATGAGTTTTCCACACCAACACCTTTTTTAAGCCATGAAGAAAACTATTTTAATGAAGAACAAAACCCTGAAATAAAGTTATCTTTTTTTGTTGATATAAACCATGTTGAACATCCTTTTAGAGCAGAAATAATTCACAACGCGGATCAGAAAGACCTAGAAGTTTTACAATGTAAAAATGATACAATTCCAAGAGGTCTTACACCATTAGAACATATTTTCGATTTTAATGATGTAGCCAAAGAACCAAGGATGAAACCTATAGAAACAGACATAGAAGAACATAACATAGGCAACCCAACAGAACCCAAAATGATCAAGTTTTCCAGCACTCTCCCAGCTCATATTAAACAGAAATACATAGACCTGTTCAAAGAATTTAAAGATATATTTGCATGGGGATATAAGGATTTAAAATCATATGATACCAACATCATTCAACAAAAAATTCCTCTTAAGGAAAATCATAAACCTTTCAAACAAAAACTCAAAAGGATAAACCCTGTTTTATTGCCTTTAGTTGAGAAAGAGATTAAGAAAATGTATGAGGCTGGGATCATAGTTCCTATCAGGTATTCATAATGGGGTTCCAACTTAGTATCTGTTAGGAAAAATATTGGGGAAATTAGACTCTACATTGATTTCATAAATCTAAATAGAGCCTCCCTTAAAGATAACTATCCCTTGCCAAAAATGGATCATATACTTCAAAGGGTGGTTGAGGCTAAAATAATTTCACTGTTGGATGGGTTCTCAGGCTACAATTAGGTTTTAGTACTCCCAAGTGACCAACATAAAACTTCTTTTACTACACCTTGGGGTACATTCATGTATGTCAAAATTCCATTTGGTTTAATGAATGCAAGGGCCACCTTCCAAAGGGCCATGTACATAGCCTTCTCAGAAGACATAGGCTATTTTATAATCATTTACCTTGATGACATTACTGTTTTCTCTAAAACTGATGAAGAACACTTGATTGATTTGAGAAATTTTTTTGAGAAATGTAGGAGATATGGCTTATCTTTGAATCCCAAAAAGACACTCTTTGGTCTCCAAGAAGGAAAACTTCTTGGCCACATTATTTTTGAAGAGGGAATCAAAGTAGACCCTAAAAGGATTGATGGCATATTGAAGATCAACCATCCTAGAAACCTTAAGGAATTACAATCTTTCATTGGGAAGATAAATTTTTTAAGGAGATTCATCCCCAACCTTGCTGAGCTATTGAGAAATATCACAAACATGTTTAAGAAAGAGGTGGGTGTTAAATGGACAATACAAGCTAAACAATCATTTGAACTAGTGAAACAAGCTTTAACTCAAACACCACTTCTTGTTAGTCCTGATTTCACCAAAGATTTTTATATCTTTTCCTTTGCATCCAAACACACAATAGCTACAATATTACTACAAAAGAATGACATGGGGTATGAACAACCAATATCCTTTTTTAGTAGGGCTTTGAGAGATGATCCACTCAAGTATAACATCATGGAGAAACAAGCCTTAGACTTGGTAAAAGCATTGAAATACTTTAGAGTCTACATTTTTCATTCTCACATCATTGCTTTTGTCCCACACACAGTTGTCAAGGATATTCTAAGTCAAGACCATGATGGTAAAAGGGGAAAATGGATTTCTATTATTCTAGAATATGACTTAGAAATCAGGACTACCAAACTAATCAAAGGGCAGGGATTAGAAAAACTCATGGCTAAATCAAACTTCCAAGCACTTGATATGAACATGGTTGATGTCTTAGAAGAAATAGAGGAATTCACAGCCCCATTCATTGAAGAAAAAATTGTGAATTCCCCTTTGTATGCTGACATCATATATGTGCTGCTTTATCTAATGCCCCTCCTTCTTTTTCTAAAACTAAAGCTATATTTTTGAAACAGAAGGCTTTGAATTATTGCATATTAGATGGGGTTTTATATTGGAAAAATGTTGTTGGAATATTGCTTAAATTTCTACTTGAGGTTGATGCAAAAAAAATCATGCATGAGCTGCATGAGGGAGAATGTGGAGGACACCTGTACTGGAAGACTACAACAAATAAAATCCTCATATCTAGTTACTATTGGCCCACCCTTTTCCCAGACACTCAAAAACTTGTCGTGACTTGCCATAAGTGTCAAATTTTTTATGGCAAGAGAAACTCCTACCTTTACCCTTACATCCCATCAGTGTTGAGGCTCCCTTCCAACAATGGGGTTTGGACTTCATTGGGGAAATTCACCCATCTTCTTCAGCCCACCATAAGTGGATCCTCACTGCCACTGATTATTTTACCAAGTGGATAGAAGCTATACCCTCTAGGAATTCTACTGACTCTCTCATTATCAAGTTCCTTCAAAGCAACATTCTATCCAGATTTGGTTGTCCAAGAAAAATTATCACAGACAATGTTGTTGCCTTCAAGTCTAAGAATATTGTTGAATTTTTCTATAAATATCATATCACATTGGGTCATTCCACTGCCTATTATCCCCAAGGAAATGGATTAGCTGAATCCTCCAACAAAAGCCCTGTCAATATTATCAAAAAATTGTTGGAGCAGAATCAGAAATCATGACATAGTAAGCTTGTGCATGCTTTTTGGAATGATAGATTAACCACCAAAAAGTCAATAAATATGTCCCCCTATCAACTGGTTTATGGCATGGATGAAATCTTCCCAACCTCACTAGGAGTTCCAGTCATGAAGCTCCTCCAAGAAGTACAATCTGAGGAATATGATATGCAAAGAAGGATAAATTAGACCATTCATTTACAGCAAACTAGAGAGGAAGTGTACAACAGAACATAAACAGTCCAAGAAAGCATCAAGAAATTATTTGACAAGAGGACTAAAGAAAATGATTTCCAAGTTGGAAATGTTGTTCTAAAATGGGATTCTAGAAGAAAAGAATAGGGAAAACATGGCAAATTTGAAAATTTATGGAAAGTGCCCTACATTATTCATTCTATTAAGGGTCATAATGCATTCTTTCTGCAAGAGCTGAATGGAGAATATTTGTTTGGAGGTGCTATCAATGGCAGGATGCTCAAGCACTATTTCTGCCAAGAATCCTAAATTTCAAATTTTTTATGTCTTCCACTTAGTATAACATTGTTGTTTCAATTTTTAAAAAAAAGGAGAGAAGAAAAACACAAAAACAACAGAAAAAGAAAAGAGGGCAAATTCAAAAAGGTACATCCCCATACCCAAAAAGAAAATTTTCTAAAAGTGAGAAAATCTAAATGCCACTGCTGATTTGAAAGTGATATATTGTTCAGTCATCTAGCTTAATCATGGTTGAACATACTTTAGATTTATGTTGATAAGTTAGTAGAAGCACAGATTGATAAGATTTTTTTTCAGACTTGGCTTATCAGTAGAATATATTAGGATAGAAAGGAAATGGTTCTAACAAGCTCAAAATCTAAACCAAGAAAAGGAAAAAGATAGCTCCAAATAGATCAAAATTAGAGCTGGAAAAGGACTAGAGGGATACTTATAAATTTTCAGATCTTAAGCCTTCATCATTTTGTTTTATTTTTCTACAAATAAAGTCTATGTGCAGCCTGAACATACAACCATAGACATCATAGAAAATCAAACAGCTTAATCCTGGTTTGACTATCTTTTAAATTTCTGTTTCAGAAAATAGAGAATAAAATTTGTCAGACAATTTAATCTTGATAGATAGTAGTTAGGTAGAAAATAAGGAGTTCAACAGTTTAATCTGAACTCTTGGAAGAGATAAGGATAGGATTAGAGATTTTATTTATGTTTTCGAAAATAAAATGTCAAAGATTTTGCTAGTTCAAATGCACTCATAAGGGAAGAAAAAATGCTAGGACAAAGTAAGATTGGGTAGGTAGAGATGTTGTTTGAAGAAATTTCATGTTGCAGATTGATAAATTTTTCCCTTTTCAGAGAAAGATCTGCAAGAAAAGAAGAAATATTCCCAATGGATAAGGCACTGGTCCACTAAAAGCCAAAGATCTATGAACTGAGGTTCTGGACACCTAAAAGGACAGTTGTCCTCCCCAAATGGAGCCACTGTTAGTCATCCATAATTTTGACTTTATCCAAAGATGACTAAATGTAACAAACCCATATTTCTGGAACAAAATTGAAAAAAACATTATGAGTTCTAGAAACCTCACGAGCTTCATCTTTCTAAGTCTGTCATTTCACCAAAATCTCCATCTATTTTTCCTAAAAAGGTTATCCTATTGTTCCTTAGCATTTTTGTTCCTTAAAAATTTTGTTCCTTAGAATTGTTGTTCCTTAACAGTGATGTTCCTTAAGCCTATTGTTCCCTTCAAAATACTATTGTTTCCTTAAAAATAAATCCACCAAGTAAGCCTGTTGTTCCCAAAGAAGTTGTTTTCTAAGGCCCCATTTTCCAAAGATCCCTTTTTCCCTTCTCATTTCATCCTCTGTTTTCCCTAAAAACCCTTATTAAATCATTAGAAAACCCTTTTATGGTTTAAAAATGCCCCTTTTCACCTATCGGAACTCTTAAAAAATTGGCCTAAAAACCCATTTTTGCCTAAAAAGCAGTCTTTTTCGAATAAAAAGCATAAGCCCCCGAGGGCTTAAAAATCTTCCCCCCGTTTCCCCATGTGTCTGAGCACTATTACCAAGCGCCCAAACCCCTGTTGCATTGGCTTTTCTTCTTTGAATCCGCATTTCCTTTGAAACATTTTACCCGTCGATGTGATTAGCACCCTATCCTTAGCCCCTGGTCACATTTTCCCCCATGGGACCATGCCCCAGTGCCCAGTTATTAGCCCCCCATCACATCGGCCTTTTCCTCACTTCTTCTCCCCTTTTCTTTGTTCCACCGTCGATGCGATAAACGCCCCCCTGGCCCCTGGTCACTTATCCTCCCATGGGACCATGTCCTTACGCTTATTCCTAAGCCCCCCATCACATCGGAATTTTCCTCGCTTCTTCTCCCCTTTCCTTTGTTCCACTGCCGATGTGATAAACGCCCTTACCCTGGCCCCTGGTCACTTATCCTCCCATGGGACCATGTCCTTGCGCTTATTCCTAAGCCAGCACCGCATCATCTTTTCCATATAGAACCCTCGTTTCCTTTGTGAACTTTCCCTCTTCGATAATGATACCCCGATAAGATCCAAGCCGTAGATCTCTATGATCTGATGGTGATCATTAACCCCCACCCCTTACCTTTTTGGTTTATCCATCCACCCTCCGCACCGATCTCCACTGTTGATCTACATGATCCAATGGTCCTCGTTCAAACCAATAACCCAACTCTTTCAGACCCACCATCTATTACGCAAAGCCCTCCTCCAGTCACCTCTTTCCACCTGTCCTCCACTAAGTTCTCCCTGTCATGCACTTCTCTCCATCGCGCTCCCTCGTAGCCATTGGATCTTCCCCCCCTAGATCTGACGGTTTACGATCAATATCGCATTATTTTTGCGTCCGTGGTTTAACGTTCCAAAGCAACGCGAAATAGGCGGTATTGCAAAGGCCACATGATGCATTATAATTGGATCGCGTTCCCTCTGGGAAAAACTACTTACAGCCCAACTACAATGCGAAAACCACCAGTGGTTTTCCAAAACCACTTTTGCTCAAATTTAGTGCCAAGACTGTTTTAAAACCCATTTCTTCGCGGTTTTCTCCATAAAACCCTTCTGCACATTCATTTTCTCCTCACTACTCCTTCCGCTTCTTCCCGACCTCTGTAAAGCAGTTTATCCAACACTTGCAGGTTTTATTAAATATTTTTGTCCTGTGTAGGTTTAATGGCACTTTAAGGGTAAAAACCCTTCCCACTATCTGTGAGAGGACAAGGTCGAAGATCATCATCCAGGGAAGACTTTTAAATGAAGAAAAGAAATTTCCAAGGTGTAAATATGGGTCTTTAAATCAAATATTGCATGAATATTTGTTATTCAAATCAAACCCCCGTGCATTAAGGTCCTCTGTCCACAACAGCGAAAGGAAAAGCACAGTGGAAGAAACAAAGGTTTAAAGACCGAGAACCAAAGAAAGGGGATTAAAAAATAGTCCAAGTCAACAGGAAAAGTGTTAAAGGACAACAAAGAAGATTAATTTAAAAGGGCATATCAAGGCTAAAAAGGCCTTAAAACACAATTTTATGATTAAATCAAGAAGACTTAGGCTTAAACATAGCCTCAAATACATCAAAGGAGCAGTTATTCACCTAATAACTCACAAATTGACACCTTTCACTTACTTTATACCTCAAAGGGAAAATTGGCAGTTATTACACAAAAAGATATTTTATAAACTATTAGACAGTTATTGTAAAAAACAGAAAAGAGCCTCAAAGTCAATATTTTCAGCTATTTTATCTTTAGGAAATAAAGATAGATTTAATACATGGAGAAGTAGTTGAGAAACATTCCTACCTTATTCCTTGCATGGTTTTTAAGGATAGGAGTGCATTTACTGTGTCATTAATAACATTTTGAACCCTAGATAGTTCCACATCCTCATTTGCAGCATAAATACTGCATTTGAGCTCATTGTATGAGGGAATTTGATAACTCTTTTAAGTAATACATAGTTCTGCTGAGATTGAAGAGAAATTAATGTACTGGAACCTGTGGATGTTTTGACCAGTTTGTGGATGGAGAAAGCTCTGTCATTGGATCCTTGAGCTTGGCTGTTGGTGAAGTATTCTAAACTGTTTAATGTTTTTCCTATTTTCATTCTGTTTTCATCATCTCTTGCTTGTAGTAGAGTAAACTTTTTAGGCTAATAAATGTCTCTTGGAAGCACCTTAGACCTGTTTACTCTTCACTGTCTTTATGTTTTTCATCTGCTGAATTTTTGATTGAGTAGTTTAACTGCTTTTCAACCCTTAAGCTTGTTTATTTCAAGAATAGTTCAATACAGTGGCCTCAAGAATTATGGTTCCCCCTGCTTGCTTGTTGCCTCTTAAAAACTGTTTTTGAAGTCTCCCTTCAAAGTACCATTGTCCAAAGTCTGCCAAAGAGATATGTTTTGATCATACCCTTTGTACTTGCTCAAATAATTGTTTTGAAGGTATTTGTAGCTGTAACCACAGATGTTTAGGAGTCCCCTCTTCTATGAATGTAGTTATTTGTTTATCTTGAATGTTTTCTTATCCTTGAAAGTGAAATCTTTGATGAAATAGAGTGTTCCTCGACTCTTAGATTTCATTTTGAAAGTTTGTCTTGAAATTATTATTTGCTAGAGTGTGATTTGTAGAAGTCATGGTTAGCCCTGTCTATAAAATACTTCTTCATGTTCAAATGATGCTTTAATTCCCTTTGTTGAAGAGTAAATATAATTAAGGATTCTTAACTTCCCTTAGTTCTACTTTTCATTCTAAAACCTTTAATGTTCATTCCATTACACCTGAAAAAATTTGTTGATCTAATAGCCAAGTTAGATTTTCACTTTGATACCCCTAATTCATCTACAAACTTGTTACAAACTTCCATTTGAATCCATTTCCCAATGACTTAGATTTCCATTTTCTATCTATGCTGCCTAGATCATCATGTCCCACAAAACAATCAAACAAACTTATGCTTAATAACTAGCCTAAAATCAACCCTTTACAAGCAAACAAGACATATCTTTGCAAGCATATTGAGAGATCCCTCTCCGAGACTAGGAGGGCTAGATCCTAGAGCTCTAAAGATTGGTTTACATGTTGCCTTGTCATTTGGTTTACTAATTGGCCAAATCACATGATACCAACATTATGTAAAATTTTAAATTATTAAATCAAGATGGCCCAAGAAAAAGCCAAGTCATCTAGCCAATGCAGGGATGTGTCCTCTAGGTTGTCACACCCCTTTTACATGTATAAATAAGATGATGTGATGTCTCATTTGAACACCACGCAAGACCAAGTCATTCTCTCTCCACATCATTCTTCTATATCTCTCCTTGAGTTTGCATGTGTGAAGGAAGGCTGAGTTTGACCAACGTTGATCAAGTTGAGTATGACCAACAATCTAACCTGTTGTATGTGTGAATAGTTGACTGAAATTTTAACTGCATGAAGGTCGCACATGCGAGGGTTTGACTAACCACATATTTACTGTGTGAAGGCCACATGTGTGGGTTAACCATAGGCCTATTAAACATTTATTGTAGGGTTGCAGTTTCCTGCATAATTTAGTTGTTTGACCATAGTTTACTGAGGTGGATTGACTGATTTTGATTAGCATTATATTCTTGTTGTTTGACCAAGTTTGACTGGTATTTGACGTGGATTATTAGCACATATTTATAGAAAAAATGATGGTTTTTAAACCTTGCTGAAGATTAATTTCTCCTAAGAAAAGTTGTTGGGTTCTCTCTCAAGGTTTTCTTTCCCATGGTAAAATTATTGTCTCTATTATGCATGGTTATCTTTATATGATATTTACTATTTTAGCTGTATTTTTCATCGAGATTTTTTAAGTATAATTATTCAATGATAGAAGTGGCATTAAATATTGTTTGAAAATTAGTAGGAATTAATTTTCTGGTAGAAAAATGTATTCTACTGTACTTGCCATAGAATTTCACCATCTTGATGTTACATATTTTTCTATTCGCTATTTTTTTGTGTCATAGGAAACACACAAAGATTTATTCCATAAGGATAATCTTGAATCAAGTTTCCTTGAGGTTTTCATTTCCTATCATTTCCACCTATTTTCTCATCCCAGATTCACATCCTAACTAATTTACATGCTTTGTAGATGGTCTCATATACTCCTATAGTAGCTTATAACCAACTCTCTTTTCTCACATAGCTCTACAATAAACACTCATTTTTAAATTCTTGATTTATTACAACACCTGTGGGATGTTGATAATGAAACTCAGAACTATAGAGATTGCATGAAGTTGTCCATAGATGCCTTTATTGATTGTTTTCTGAATGTTGTATTTTTTTCTTTTTACAAATTAGGGTTTCGATTCTAAGTCTTTTATTTCTAGCAAGTGTGCATTTACATTTATTTCAGGTAGCATAAAGGCATGTGCCATTCAACAAGTGTGGTTTTTCATTCATTTCATGTAGCATAGATGAGTGTGCCATTTCCTTTTCTGCAAATCTATTTTTCCTGTAGCATAGCTTATTTAGCATCTTAAATTGGTCTCTATGCATCTAAACTTCATTTCAATACTTCCCACCTACATTAAAATATAAAAGAGAAGAATATAGTGCCTTCCAAACATACAATACAACCCCTCTTAAGTGTGTATGAACCTCATGTTCATAATTAAAGTTGATACCCTTAGAACTTGCAACATTGTTGTTGTGATGTTGAGGGCCATCGCATTTTAGCGTTGTTGTTGGGGAGGTGTAAAATTATGTACTACCCTTTTATTTAGTTCATTTTCTCTTTCTTTCATTTTTTATTCTACAAAAACGAGAAAAAAACACATTAGCATATTTTTAGAAAACACAAAAAAAAAAATTTAATATTTTTATTTTTATTTTTTCTTATTTATTTATTTGTTTTTTATGAATATATTTATATAAAACACAAATACAAATAAAAATAAAAATAAATAATAAAAAATCAAGTAGTGATTATTTAAATATCCATTATTTAAATGGAAAGGCATGTCTAAAAGACATGCCTAGTCATGGGGGGCACCTGCCTAGGTATATAAGCAGACCCTCATTGTAACATTCATTCATCCTTGTAAATTTCATCTTATTAATAAAATATTAATTACAATACCTTTATGTATTTTACATTTTAAAAGAACAAACAACTCTAAATTTTGTCGCTTCAGCGGTATCAGAGCCATCCAATCCTATGGATGTTATCCGTAGCACAATATGCCATTAAATTTAGGTCCTAAAATCATGGAATTAAGTAAATATTATAAATATTCAATTGAGTTGATAAGTGAAATTCGAGAAGCATTGCAGCAAATAAAAAATATCATTTACATAATCATTAAAGGCTTTCAAAACACCAAATTCAACATCTAAAATATAAGTTGAAATTAATATCAAAGAGGATGAGTTTGAGCCAAGAGTTTTGACAAAGAAAAATCTTACAACTGAGGATAAAATCAAGGAGGAAAAAAATGAGCCCAAAAAAATTATTCATGAAGAATCACTACATTCTGGAGAAGATCAAGAATAGGTTATGTAAATTTCATATTATGATGAGAATGAAGATGATATTAAAGATGATGATTGGATAGAACTTTTAGTTTTCCCTGAGATTAATATTCGTGGAAGCAGTTTGGGAACCCTGAAAATGATGGAAATAACAATGTTACAAATGTATTAGCATCATCAATATCTCTTGATTCAAGAAAATTTGTGAGACATGATAATAAATCAAAGTATGACGCATGTTGCAAAGGATATGGATACAAAATCCCAAATGAGACACCTTCTACAAGAGGTGAACCCTTCATTATTCCATTCATACCAGCAAAAATGGGTAGTGGGAATGTGGCCAACAACATTGAACTACCAGTTTATGGAGAAGCTTCACAACAAGTCAATACTAGGAGTGAAAATAAAAATATGGGTGAGACAGGAAATCCAAGATCACATATAAATGATAGCCATGATCAGTTTCTAGTTTCTCTGGACACACATTGGCATCCATAGCTGCTGCTAGAACTGACCATGAAGACTATTATGGAGGTGTAGAGGGAAGTTGTTGCTTGCAAGGGACAATTGCTAAATCTGGGATACCCATTTGTAGTGCATGATGCATTTCAATAGGAAAAAGAGTTAAAGCTAAAATTCTCGAAGTAGTAAATTGCTCAGCGAAGATGGATCTTGAAAGAAATATGTGTAAAAACCCCAATATTCTCTCCAATTCCCTAGTTTTTAACCATACTCCAAGCCTAGAATACCCTAAGTATAACACCCTCTACATATGGCTTTGAAATGACGATGAAACCACTTTCTAGTATATGAAGTACCTGGATAATTAAGAAGCCATCTAAAAATTGTGCATGATGATAATGCCGATCATATATATTATTTCACTCCCCTCAATGATAACCAAAAGGCGTATGATGTGATCGTGGTGGATCTAAGGGACGGGAACATTCAGTGGAAAAAACTCTCGCACTTTCCCATCATAGAGGGGCAAGTTGTGTTGAGTTATTGTTCCTTTAACAATGGAAGGTGTTGTATAACTTATCATACTATATGGATCCCTAATAATATTGATGACATTCATGAAGATGATTTTTTTGTGTGAGCGCTCCACACAAGAAACAACATAATTGAAACCGAATCTCAATTCTAATTCCAGTGGCAACCTAAATTGGGCGATACAACTGATTTAATCAATAAATTATTTGGCTATGACTCAAAGGAGGCGCCCCCAATATGTATTGAAATTAGCCTACCATTACATTCTAATGGTATAACTCCCAATTTTTTTTACCATATGTGTGAGCATAGTGAATATAATGGAGTTTGCAATGATTCTTTGGAAGTGCCAAAGTATTTGTTGATGCAATTTGATAATGACAGGTGTCCCAAGAAAAAAATCAATAATTATTCTAATTCAGTTTTGTATTTCATGACTAATTCTGAAGAAGTGTGGGTTCATGAAGTGAAAATATTCAAGTTGAAGTTAGATGATGAGAATAGTAGGAGGATTCAATAAGAGGTGGAATGGGATGTATTCTAGGAAAAATATCAAACGATATGAAACATTACAATTATTAAGAGAATAAAAACCATTTTTGTCTCAAAAATACATTGAAAACACAATCATACACAATTGTCAAATTCAGAGGAATCAAAAATTCAATCAACACAAGGGTCATTATGGAAATTTTGGTAAAGTTGTATGTGATCCTCCAAGCTTGACTTGTAGTTTGAGGAGTCGCGACCCAGGGGCATCTAAGTCGTGAAAGTCACCTGGGGATCGCACCCATCCTGGGCCACACCAACCCTTAGCTGACTGGGTTTTATCATGTCTCCTACCCCTAGCACAGGGCACAACCACCCCCCATGAGATTTGATCTTGGGTTTCCTTGTTCATGAGGCCCATCCTCAACCGGTTGTGCTAGTGGGACTTGAAATTATAAAATTACTTTTAAAAAGTTACATTATAATAATTTTTTATACATTAGAGGAAATTTCAGCCTAAAAGTGGCCTCCTAAGGAAAAATAATAAAATAAATAAGAGTTATGAATTATGGATGGAAAAGAAAAAAACTACTTTTTTAATTGTATTTTTGGCTTATCACCTTATAGGTTTACTCAAATTTCATTTGTAGAAACTCATTGGATTCGAAATTAAATTCCACATCCAACGAGTACCCATTATGCATACTTTTGAGAATACCCACCTTGATAAAAATTGAAGATACATTAAAAAAGTGTGTTGAACACACTTTTTTAATGTATCTTCAATTTTATCAAGGTTGGCCTTCTCAAAAGTATGCATGTACTCGTTGGATGTGGAATTTAATTATGAATCCAATGAGTGCCTACACTTGAAATTTGATTAAACCTTAAGGAGATAACCAAAAATATGATTAACAAAGGTAGTTTTTTTCCCCTCCAAAATATTTACATGTACATCTTTTTAAATTTAAAGGATTTTCATTGGTTTACATATTATGTACGTGACAATTTCATGGGCACTTTTAGGATGAAATTTCCTCTAATGAAGTTGCCTTTATATATATATATATATATATATATATATATATATATATATATATATATATATATATATAATGGGCAAAATAATATCATTTACACATGTCGAAATGACTTAAGCAAGTGAAGAAAGTGTCAATTGTTAAGCTTTGAGGACAAATATTTTTGAAGAGAAGGGAAATGTTATGAATATAATTTATATAAAATAAATAAAATACAAATAAATATAAATCATAAATAATCAATTAATGATTATTTAAATAGCCATTAATTGAATGGAAATGCATGTCTAAAAGACATGCCCAATCATGAAGGGGCACCTGCCTAGGTATATAATAAGGCCCTCATTGTAACATTCATTCATCCTTGTACATTTCATTTTATTAATACAATATTATTTACAATACCTTCGTGCATTTTACATTTTTAAAGCACAAACAACTCAAATTTTTGTTGATTCATTATTTTATTTTATTTAGTTATTGATTTATTTATTTTTCAAAAAAAAAATATTTTATTCCTTGAAGGATTAGGGAAAAGATAAAAAAAATTCTACCAAAAACCCTCACTTCCACTATCATCCAACCCTTTTTATATAACTATGTGCCTCTTTCCCTGTCCATAGGGACCTTTGAGGCCCTTTTTCGTGAGCAAGAAAGGATCTTTGTGGAGCTTGTAGGAGGAGAAAATACTTCACACCCCACCACTACTATGGTTGAAGATAGACAACCATAAGTGTTTATATTTCCCATTAGATAAATTTATGGAGAGGGAGGAATGAGAAATATTAACCCATGTTTTCTCCCACACTTATACTTTTTATCATAGAGGATCTTGACACTTTCATGTTTCAGTTTTTTGTTGTATGCACGACATATGATTACACTTTAGATGAGTAGAATATCAAGTTGTTTCCTTCCACCATAAAGGATGCAACCCTATGATGGTGCATGAGCCTCAAAGGAAATAACATAACCACCTAGGATCAAATTTAACAAGATTTCAACAAGAAGTTTTAATATTATTGTAGATAAAGTGATACCAAATATGAAATATTCATAATGGTTGATGGAGGAAATGAGTCTCTAGAATAATATGAGGAGAGATTATAGCTAATTTATGGGAGGGAACATAGTTTCAATATGGGACCAGACTCCTTAAAACTAGTAATATTGAAGGGAGTCGAAGAATATATCATGGAAACCCTCAACTTGTTGGCTAATGGAGATATCAACTAACTCACTTATGATGAAATTAAATAGGTATTTAAAAATCATTTGAGAGATACTAGAAAAAGAGGTAGAGCAAGAAAGAGTTTGGTAAGCCCTTCTTCCTCTCTTGTGCTTACTAAGACTGAAATAGGAGAGATGTTATAATACATGAAAAATGAGATATTTCACACATTTTATGCAAATGGATACTTTGTAGATTAAAAAAAAAGAAAAGAGGAAGCATAAAAAGCATTGTTCATATCCCCCCCCCCCAATGCACTAAAATATATCATAGGAATGGATGTCCTTCAAATGTCATAGAAGTATAATTTGTATGTGAAGAAAACTATTCCACTGTTAAGTGTCCATATTTTCCGAGTTTTAAGTATATGTACCAAGGAACATAAGGGAGCATGGAGAAATTGTACTTTGTCTACTAGAAAATACCACAAGCTCCAAGAAATTCCCAACAAGTTATGAAGTTTCCTTCTCATTTAAATCCTAATTATAATACTCAATATTATTGTTGGTTTTCTCCTAATCCTTAACCCTAGCTTGTTCCCACTCCTTGTCCATATCCTCCTTAATCTATTGTTCCTCCCTTCTATTCATATTCCAATTAACTTCCTTAATTGGGTAATCCATCATAGGGATGGAGGCCTCAGGTGGCCCAACTACCTTCTATGATGCCGCCTCCTCAACAAAAACGAGTACCTAAGAATTTTCCTTCAAAAAAACCTTAGATGCCTAGTCAAAAAAATCCTAATCCCAATAATAATAAGGCTCAAATAGTTATAATGGGGAGACTTCTTATCAAACTTATTCTATAGAAATATAGGAAATTAACCTTAGGTCAAGGAATCTTCTCTAGTATGTCCATCCACCTTCTCAAAATGAATATCCTGAGAGAAATAAGGAGTATCATGTGCCTCATGTAATTCATAAGAAACCCCCCTATCCTGAAAGGTTAATAACATAAAAATCACACACCCCAGAATAATTTGAACTTATGGGAGAATTGAAAATGTTGTGTGTCAAAATTCCTCTCCTCCAAGCCATCAAATATGTTCCCATATATAAAAAATTCATCAAGGAAGAATTTCTCACAAGGCCTAGAAGGAAGAGAAGGGATACCCCTACTATCAATGGCATTGAGAAACTAGCCAATATAATACTTGGGCGAGTAATCATCCCCAAGTATCTAAACCATAGAATTCCAATAATTGATATGAATATAAATATCATTTCAATTCTAATCAATCTCATTTACCTGGGATCTGAAATCAGTGTCATGAATACGAAAACCATGTTTAAGCTTAACCTCCAAGAGTCTTCAAGAAAGACCACTATTGTGTTGCAACTTGTTGACAAATCCACAGTAGCACTAGAAGGTATAATATAATATTTAATGGTCTCTATAGACTCTTATGAGTATCACATAGACTTATTTTTCCTCCATCCAAAAACTAAGTCAAATGGGTATTCACTCATTTTGGCGACACCATGGTTAGCTAATGTTGATGCATATATTATTTGTAGTGTTAGAAACATGAAAATCACCAATGGGTAGTCCAAAAAATAGCTTTTATTATATCCCCTAGGTCAAGCTCTTGTTGAGGATGACTATCCTACATGGGTATAAGAAGAAGAAGGAGAGGATTCAAACCTCTCATCACCCTATCATGTGTGTAAAATATAAATAACCCTTAGAAACAAACATGATGATGAAGATTTTTTTAATTGATAATATTATGAAAAATCAGTATCCTTCTACTATTAGTATTGATGGGCCAAAAGAATGGTCATCCCTACGGAATCCTAAATATTCCCAAGATAGTCTAAGAGTAGAATTATTGATCGTTGTTTTTATCAAAGAAACATGAAGATAGTATAAATCAACACTTTTAAACTATTGAAAATAAGCTCCTCACTTTCATCTAATCAAGAGGATCAACTGCTTATTGTGTTAAGGAAAAACATTGATGCATTTGAATGGGATTATAAGGGTATGAAAGGATTACGTGTTTTTTTTTCACTCACCACATACACATAAAGGAAGATCACAAGCCTATTTTCCAACCTCAAAGGTAAATGAACCCTACCTTAAAAGACATTGTGAACGAATAAATACAAAAATTAATATATGCAGGGTTCATCAATCCAATTTCAGATAGTGAATGGGTATCTCATTTGGTTATTATTCCCAATAAAATGGAAAATGTTGAATCTATGTTGATTACAGGGGACTTAATTAATCCACAAGGAAACATCATTTTCCCTTTTCCTTCATTGACCAAATCCATGATGTGCTAGCTAGAGAAAATTTATTTTTCTTGTTAGATGGGTTTGGGTAAAATTCGATCCAAATTAGTATTGAAGACCAAGATAAGACCAATTTTACCTATCCTTAGGGGAATTTTGGTCATAATTTCCTCCCATTTGGCTTATGTAATGCCCCTACCATTTTTCAAAGAGATGTGCTTAACATCTTCTCTAATATTGTATATGATTCAATAGAATTCTACCTGGATAACTTCACACCCTATGGAAATTATTTCCAAGAAGCTCTCTCCAACCTGCACAAGGTCTTGCAAAGGTTTGGGAGATTAACTTCTAATTAATCCATGAAAAAATCTTGTTCCTAATGAATGAAGGAACTGTTATAAGACATTTCCTTTCCTTAAAAGGAATTCAAATATACCCTAGTAAGATAACCATCATTAACACCTTCCCATCCTCAAAATAAAAGTGATGTTAGAAGATTATTAGGCCTTGTAGGATACTATAGAATATTTATAAAACATTTCAATAAGATTTCCCCTTCTTTTTTTTTCTTGCTGGCCAAATATGTTGAGTTTTGTTGGAAAGATCCATTGCCATGAAGCATTTGAGAGTATAAAAGAAAAGCTAATGACAACACTTGTCCTCAAAGGACCTAATTGGACCTTGAACTTTTACATTCACACATATGCATCACATGGAAAATTGGTGTGGCTTTAGGTCAACTTGAAGGTAAACTCCCCCATGAAATCTATTTCATTAGTAAAAAAAATTACAAGGCCAAATTAAACTATATTATGACTTAAAAATATTTCCTCGTTGTTATATGTTCTTTGAAAAAATTTAGGCATTATATCACTGGTTACCATGTCTTCATGCATACTAACCATGCATCAATTAAGTATTTAATGAAAAAATGAGATGTAAATTCTCACATAAGTAGGCATTTATTGCTTTTGTAACAATTTGGCTTAACCATTGTTAACAAACTAGGGAAAGAGAATGTTGTTGCATATTTGTTATCCAGATTAACCCTTTTTTTTAGATGAAGAGCTGGTAAGTGATCAACTCCAAAATTAGCACTTTTTTCCCATCTCACTTCTTTTTCCATGATTTTCTTATATTTCCAGCTATTTAGCCACTATCCAGTTCCCTCCTCGCCTATCTTCAAAGGAAAAGAGCAAGATCATCATAAAAAAGTGCCTCCTATAGTTATATTGGGGAAACCTCATAAATTTGGAACTAGATTAGATTCTAAGAATATGTGTGAGGGAGGATGAAGTCTATGATATCCACTTATATTGTCATGATGGACCCTCTGGAGGCCATTTTTCTACAAAAAGGACACCCTACAAAATCCTACAAGTAGGATACTTTTGGCCAACTCTTCATAAGGATGCCCAAAGATACACTGCACAACGTGATGAGTGCCAAATAATGGGAAAGCCTATTCGGAAGGATAAAATTCCCCTTCAACCTCAAGTGTATTTTGATCCATTTGACAAATGGGGCATGGAATTCATTGAGCATATTTAATCCCCATCTAGATAGAAAACCCACATCATTGCATGCACTAGTAACCTGACCAAATGAGATGAAGTGAAGGTAGTAAAAATAACAACATAAAATAAAGTGGATATGTTCTCAGGAGAAAATAACTTCTATAATTTTGGTTTTCCAAGAGAATTAGTAGCATATCAATGCTCCCAGTTTACCTCTAATCTAATTGAAGGAACAATGAAGCAACACTACATCTGTGATCAAAATTCCACTCCATACTGCCCCCAAGAAAATTGGTAGTTAGACTCATCACTAATAGGGAATTAGAGAACAATATTACCAAAGTGAGTGACAGGCCTCAAAATTAGATACAAATTAAGGCCCATATGACCATCCTTTAGCACATTTAGCCTCTCTTTTTTCATTTTTTGACATTTTTTTGAGCTATAATGTGTTCATTAGGAATGTTTAAAGATAATTGAATATCATTTCCTATTATTAGTATTTTTGAAGAGTATTGAGAATATTGAGTAAATTCTGAATGAGAGAATTTAGGGACTTATTCCCTACCACAAGATTCTATAGGATGGACCAATAAATGAATAAAATATCATTAAATAATTGACATATTATATAGCTCCATTTATTAATTAAAACTATGAATGTGTTCCCTGTCATTAAATGAATATTCCTCTTGTTGGGAAACAGTTCCAATTTTTGAGGGATTTTGGAGGGGAAAGTTGTCTCCTTTCAAGGATAATGATTTCCCATTTACTTGTACAAGTAAAAAATCTAATTTTCCACTAGGGGAATATATTTCTTAGTCTTATTGTGGATAAAAAATGTTATTTAGCAGCTCTACTTTTTCTAGCATGGATGTACTTGGATTGATACAAATAATGAAGTTTAGTGTCATTTTTAGCTTCTAAAGCTTGGTTTTCTTCATAAGACTCTAATTATTCTTGGGCTTATCCATCCTAGGAGCCTCATAGCCATAATTTACAATTTCGTTATCTTCTTTGAATGTTTTCACTTGCATCTTCTATTCTTATTTTTCTTATTTCTGCATTTAGTATTCATGTTTCATTTGTTGTGGGTTATATTGGTTAAATTATTGAAGTAATTTTTTTTCATGCTATTTATTAAGTCACAAACATGATTCATCTTTAAAATAACCTTTCAAATTCATATCCGTGATTGATATACTTGGATTGGTTTACTAGTTCACAATTTTGGAATTTCTAGAAGTATCTTGTGGAAAAATAGTATTAGTTTTATGATATTTTTTAGCACGTGTTAATGAGATTATTTAAATTTAATTCCACTTGTATTAGAGCTTAATAACATCCAACTTAATAACAAAATTTACCCCACAATATTTTCACTTGATTATCCTAGGCATTTGTGCACTTAGATCAATTTACTAGTTCATTGTTCTGAAATTTCTAGTTTCTAGTAGTAATTTATGCTATTTTTTAGCACATGTTAAAGAGGATAATTTTAGTTGATTCCAATGTTATTGAGTCCTAAACACTTTCTAAATAATAATAATAAAATTCCCCATATCATTTTTACTTGATCAGGTTAAGCATTTAATAGGTTAACTAGCTCATTAATTCTTGAATTTTTGGTTTTTCAAGTAGTATTTTTTCTGCTATTTTTTAGCACATGTTAACAAGGGTTTTTTTAGTGATTATAATTTTACTGGAGTCCTATGAAATCCTACTTAATAAAAAAATTTATCATCTCATTTTCATTTTATTTTCTTTGGAATTCAACAAGTTAACTCAAGAAATAACAATTTTGTAGCAATTTGTTTTCGAGATCTTCCTTGCCTATATTCACCCTAGATTCATGGTATAAGTAGAATTATTTCCTATGAATGCTCTGAGACCACTTTGGTTGAGATGAGGCTTGGTTAGGTAGTCATTTATCTCTTACATTGCTACTTCTTGAATGTTTATTTCTACAACTAGTCTAGATTTACTTTTGAACAAAAGTAGAATAGATTTTATTATTTATATTTACCATTTTTCAACTTAGAATTGGAGGCTTACCTAAATATTTGTTCATTTGAATTTATTTAATTTCCTTCTTTAAATTGCATCAAAGGGATTCATACCAAGAAGAGGAAGGTGTTTGGTGCACATACAATGTCGACCCCTCTTAATTTTGTACATGCCTCAGGTTGATAATTTAAGTTGATACCCTTGGGAGTTGCAACATTCTTGTTGCAATACTGAGGCTCATAACTTTTCTGTGTCGTTTCAAGGGATGTTGTCAAAGAAAGAACTCTCTTGTTCTTGGAATTATTCCTTATTTCTTTTCTACATTTATATTTTATTCAAAAAAAAAAAATTGCATTAGGCATCTTGCATTGCATTCTCATTCAAAAAATTATATAAAAACAAAAAAAAAAAACTTATCCAACACCAACACCCCCACCCCCCATTTTACCACGTGGTGCATTAATAACCACGTCACCTTCCACTTTTGTAGGTGGAAGAAGAAGAGGTGGCAGAGAAGGTAGAAGAAATTGAAGGAGATGATGATAATGAGGAATATTCTCTTGGATTTCCCATTCAAGATACTAATGTCAATGTTCATATGAATAAAATCCCTCCACCTTTTCTTCCCAACTTCCATGGTATGAGTTTAGAAGACATGTAAAACTTTCTCTTTTAATTTGAAATGCTTTGTAGATCTTATGGTTACTTATTAGACACTCAAAAATTGAGATTGTTTCCAGCAACATTAAAGGATAGAGCTCTTAAATGCTCCATGAGTTTAGGGAATAACTCAATAAGATCATGGAATGATATGCAAAGGATATTTATCAGAAAATATAAGGATCATGATCTTAAAGAGGAAATATTTAGAACGACTCCAAAAGAATATGAGGGACTTGAGGATCTAATAGAGAGATTCATGTATAATGTTAAAAGATAAAATTTATATCATTTAGGATTTGACACACTAAAAACCATCTTACTTATAAAAATTAGGGATGGGTGGATTGATCTTCTTGATATCATGAGTAGAGGTGATGTATATAACTATAATTTGAAGAAATTTGTAAAATATGCAAGAAAATATCAAGAGGAAGGGCAAGAGTAAGTAAGTCAGCATTGAGATTAGTAAGTCAAGATGAACTTAGAAATTTGTTTGATAACTTTAAAATAAAAATTATTTGCAATCTAAATGAATAAATAGATGTGTTAATAATGAAAAATGATAAAAAAAAGAGGATGTTGATATTTGTTTTATCCATGTAGAATCACATGCTATTAAATATTTCCCATCATTACGAAGGTTGAAGAAATTTTACCAAGAGGAAAATGGAGCTAGTCAATCACCAAATAAGATTTGTTATGAAGCTCCAAGAAGACCATGGTAGCCTAGTAAACTTGGTATGATGCATTAACCTAATTCAAAATTACAAGGTTATGCAATACCATCTCAAAGTAATTGGAATACACCCTTTCCTTTGGCAACCTTGGTCATATCAACCCCAAAACCAATCTTGGAAACAAGGTTAGAAATGACCTTATGCTAGAAATCAACAATATCCTCAATATTTTCCTCAATATCATCCATACCCAACTCCATGATATCTATACAATTAACCTCCACCACAACCACAACCCCAATCGCGTCCATATCAAAGATCCACTCTCACTCAACTACCTGTACCACAATTTCCAAACCCAAAAAACAAAGTAGCTCAGCCCACTTATATTGTTAAGGTATAATAATTCCAAAAAAATCATCTTTATCTAAATGGTATTAATCTTATATCAGGAAGAGTATTGCAAAGAATATATTCTCTTGATGTCATTAAAGGACAATAATCAGAAAAAGAATATTTAAATGAGGAATCATGGATGCATTTGATGGAAAACAGACATTAGAATTAGAGATTGAGAAAGTTCCATTATACTTACCATTATATCCTTTAATATGTGTTCAAGGGAATAATCGGAAAAAATAAGAAGATATGAATGTCATGGAATAATAAGACTTTCAAGATGATCTAGATAAGCATGAGAACCAAGGGCATCACAACTACATTGAGCATTGGTTCCAAAATCAACAAGATGGAGCATCACTCTTTTCTTCAACCATGCTTGATATCATCAAAGACAAAGAAATTGGCCTCTCATATTTATATACATGTAAAATCATATATTTTGAGCCTACACATTAGTTTATTTTTCATCTTTTTAAGCACATTGATCCAATGGAAGCATTCCTATACTTGAAAGAGATTTTACTTTTTACAAGTAGAGTAGGATCAAGGAATAAAAATAAGAGGAAAAAGAGAAAAAATAAGAGGAAATATAAAATCTCAGCTGAAAACCTAATTTGAGGTGTCTGTGATTGGTTCAATGATTGAAATCCTCCATGAGGCATTCATGATATATATATAGATCCTAGGTGAAAACCTCTTCTGAGATGCCTAGGAAGACTTACTGGTTGAAAACCTCATTGAGGTAGCTAGTGGGCCTAGGAAAATAAATAAATAAAAAGGGTTATTTTCCCCAGGTATCTCTATCTGATGAATGCAGGTTCTCTCCAACCTTTGCAAGAAACCAAAACAAGTTAGCACCGTAAGAAAAAGTTGATAACAAGTATAGTCAAGGAAATTCAAACTTGGCTTTTCACCTCCTTTACCTAGATCCTCCAACGGGGCCAACACCATGTAAATCCCTCACCCTCATCCATTTCCAACATTCAAACATCATTCCCATGACTTTCCCATTCATTTTATTCATTGTCCTATAGTTACTACAGGAAAGCTCTGTTTTGCTACAAGATTTCCAAAATAAACAACCCGAAAAAATTGTTTTGAACATATCTATAAAAATATGCATATTTTCTGCCAATATTTTTCATGGGGAGATGCATAAGGATGATGGTAACATGGTCAAGAAATTTCAGCAAATTCTAGTGCATAATTGTTGAGAAAGCGACCTCCATCACCTACAACCACTTTCCATTTTTCTCGAGATTCGTGCATCCATTGGATAATATTTTTATGGGAAGAGGAATAAGAATGATGGAAACATTCTCAAAAACAATGATTTCAATCAAATCCACTATTTCAGAGATATGGGTTAAATAATACTACTACCAGATTGACACAAAGTGCTACAGGATTGTCCCAAAACTGCTACAAGATTCTGATCGATATAAAAAGAAGGAGAAATTTGGATATTTTTCACTCAAGAATTAGGGATGGGGGCCAAAAAAACCCTATCATACATCCATCATACCATTTACACTTTTCCCACCGTCATTCCCATCTATGTCCATCAAAATCATCGCCCTTCATCCCTTTTTCCACATCTTTCATCACCACAAAACTCTTTGACACTCATCAAACGCTTCCTTATGAATTATCGATATTTTTTGAAGCATAACTTGGAGAAAATTTTGGTCTAGAAAGGCTTATGTGACTACTACATGAAGACACATATTCCTGTAGCATCCTGCACATACCCTACATGACCACATTTAAGGCACCCAATGAATAAATCTATGCATCATGAAGCATCAAAGGACTCAAAAACCAGTTCTGGATAGCTATAGGGTCCTTTCCAGATTGCTACAAGATCCCTTTTAAACAAACAACAAACAACATTTGATCCACAATAACACCTAGGTTCTGTAGGATCTGCATCATAAACCTTCCGTCAACAAAATACACTTAGAAAAATTCAAGACAATACGTGAAGCGATGAAGAAAATACATTGCACCTCAAAGGAAATTCAATCAATTTCATCCATGTTCATCAACTTCATGCAAGCATCAAAAGGTCAAAACATCAGCTACAACACATCAACATGAGCATCATTAGGTAGGCTCAGGTATGCACATTCCTAACCCTTCCTTTCAAGCACATATTAGTTTAAAAAGTGTTATCAACACATGAGAGAAAGGTTTTATATGCTAAGGATGGGTCAGTGGTCTTCGCCACCTTTGACAGTAAATTACAATTATCTCCCTTTTTCCAATCATATGTGTGGAAAAGGAGGTGGTGAATATGAAGGGTGGGCCAATGTGGTAGGTGGGTATCTCTATGCTTTGTGGTTTGGGGATTTCTTTGATCATAGGTCTTCATTCCCTGTTCCTTCTTTGTCAAATATTTGCTTAGTTTCAGACATGTTTCAACTCAAGATCACATACACACTCGTTGTGTACGTAATTTTTATTCCCTGTTCTCATAATAAAAATTATGATTTTTTTTTTTTTTTTTGAAAAAAAATACTAATAGACATGAATTATGTTGTTATAATTTATATTCTATAATTGGTTTTGATTATTAAATGAATAAATTTAAAGATAATATGGATCTTATGTAAAATTTTCTCTTGTGAATTATAAAATGCTATTAACCTCCTAATATAATAAAATATGATACTCAACCCAAACACAATTATTAATGGTAGGGCCTAAAATTAAAATTGTTATGGAAAATGTATTACTAGTATAATACTATGATTAAATAAATTTTATGGATATTTTAAAATTGTGCCAACCTTCTACTAAAATAGTAAATCAACAAATAGTGTGGTATTTAAAATGTCAAATTATAATTAAATTGGTTAATAATATTAACATATAGAATATTCTTGTCATCAAATAATATTAATCAAATTTTTAATATGAACCATAAATCATATTAGAAGAAATAATCTAAGGCCAAGATTAAGACATCAAAGATTTGCTTATGCAAATTTATATGATTTTTTTTCTATAGGTTATCATGATAATTATTTCACAAAAAATGGTGATACTATGCATCAAATGATAAATGATAATAGTGGAGTTCCCAAGAATGAGAAAATCTTGAATATTCTCTCTCTTTCCAGGGATAGGCCTTCTAGAAGGCCATAAGTCTTTAATCATTAGTTATTTTGTCCAAGTCCCCAAGAAAATTGGATTTATAGTTGATCAATAGGGTGAAAAATCACAACCCCCCTTCAACCACAGATTATTTAATTATTATACCTTTGAATGCCTATTAATTTGTCTTTGACCAAAAATTAATGTGGCTTATCTATATTCTAACATCGAGAATTCAATTTATGTTTATTTTCCATTATTATTTAAATTTATTTATTTGTAAGGTGATTGATTAAGGTCTTATTATGGGTGATGTTCAGTAACTTCCATTTTTCTATTAGCTACTAATTTTTTGTGTTTTATTTAGTTTTTATTTTATTTTATTTTTTCATTCTTCTATTATTTCCATTTTCGTGAATTGTAATTTTTTCTCCATGTTTTCAATGTAAGATGAAAAATTTTAAATTGAAAAAAAATAGTTAAAAAAAATCCAATAATTATTTTTAATTTTAGTTTTATTATTTTTTAATTTGACTTATATTTTTTTTTGTCTTGTTCTATGGCTTTCTTTTCATCTCTATTTTTCAATTCCAATTCCATTAATCATAATTTGTTTTTTCTTGTTAATTTTTAATTTCATTTTATTTGTGTCCCTTCACCTTTCTATAATTTTATTTCCCTAAAAGCAAAAACTATACAATAAAACTTCTATTTCAATGAATATAATTAAATTAGTAAAAAACAATTCTAAAAATAAGGAATTAACAAAATTAAAACAAAATTCAATTGTAATTTTCTCCACTGCGTCTTATATATACACATCTTATTCTTCATTCTACTCAAATCTTAAATAGCTCGTCATTATTGTCTAAACTCAAATATCATAGATTTGGAAAATGATAACTTGTGAAGTTAAAGTTGGCAATGTGATTCCTCTTATTATTGTGTTATTATTATTCAACAAAATTGTTATAACTAATATAAATGAGATTAATTTTTATTTTGTATTTAGAACTAAATATTTATTATATTCATATTTTTATTAGCGAGATTTAGTTGTGTATTGATGTGGTTATTTATATTTCAACTAAATGTTTCTTCATCTACCATTATATCTTTGTGTTGTATGTTTTAATTTTTTTAAACATATTCATATTTTTATTTGTTTTGATAAGGATTTAGTTGTGTCTTGGTGTGGTTATTTATATTTCAACTGAAATGTCTCCTTATCAACATTATATCTCTATGTTGTATGTTTTAAATATAAATATATACACATTTGTATTGATGAGAATTTTGTTTTGTCTTGGTCTGGTTATTTATATTATTTTGAGTTTCACAAGTTAATCTCAACAAGCTCACATATTTTAATGTTATACGAGATACCTTATGTATTAGGAATTAATATAAGTATTATTATTAATTTAGATAATACTTGTTTGTACAGTGATTTGTCTTCAAAGTGTTTGTTTTATAGAAAACTATAGCTCTCATTTGAAATATGACATTGTGGACATTGGAAATTTCATGGGACAACGATGAGTTGACTACTTATTTTTTCCATCCATCTTCTTAATTATACATTGGTGAAATTATGCATAATTTTTCAACTGGAAATTTTGTTTTAGTAGCTGGAAATTGTATGGTATAGCATGGTTTTAATTTTAGAAATTCCAACCAGCTATTTCCTGAAATATTTTTTTATGATATAGCACGGTTTTAATTTTAGAAATTCCAACCATCTATTTCCTCAAATATTTTTTATCTTTTGCATGTGCTTTCAGTTGGAAATCATATTGTTTATGCTGGAAATTGTATGGGGTTTCTACTAATTTTATTTGTTCCTATTATTTATTATTTTATGATATAGTAATATACTATTTTATTATGCAAATAAGCATGATTATCTTATTAAGTAGAATCATTTTATGTTTTTCACTTGAACATATTGAACAATTTGATATTTATTTCTTGAAGTGTTGATATTAGTAAAAGAGATCCCATATGAATTGAGGATTCAACATTGAATTATATTATTTAAGAACATCATAATACTTTCTAACTAATACTTTGGTCTCCAGACAAGTAAAAGATTTGGTTTGTGAGTCTAACATATTATTTTTGGAAGAACATTACAAAAAGTCTATTTTTTTTGTACAAGAGAAACTACAAATAATAGTAACAATGATACAAGTTAACACATATTTTTGTTGTATCTACCTATGAAAAGAATGATTCAATTTTATTTCTTAATATCAATAAATTTTCTTCCTTTTAACTAAATCTCACTTCTAATTTTTAGCATCATCAATTTAAAACAAAAAAATAATAGACACATGTTTAAATCTCACTTCTAATTTTTAGCATCATAAACCTTTTGTAAAAATTAACAAACACATGTTTACAATATTAGTAGTTAATATTCCTGGATGCGGGTGCAAAGGCCAGCGATTAAGATGATGGGATGGGGGTGTTGCAGGACGGTGATACACCTGCCCACCCACGAGGCTGCTGACACAGGGTTATTAATCTTGGCTACTTGGTGTTTAATGGCATTTATGCCTGGCGCTGGTTACAATCTCATCTTCGCTTCTCGATACGATCTTGCACATTATGACATGGCCCGATCCTCTGTCCAATTTATTGCTGGTTCATGGCAAAGGATTTATCATTGCACAGTCATTTTGATTGATACCATGGAGCGATACTCTGGTTTGGAGAATTTTCCCTCACCTGTTGCTCAGTGATGCACTCTGGATGTTGGCCTCGCTAGCTTGTGCACGACCACTAGTAAGAGAAGCAGATTAAATTGTTGTCTTGACCTCGGAGATAATCTTCACCTCTCTCTCGCTGGTGTCTGTATGCTTGTGTCATTCTCACTGCATTCACAAATGTCTCATTCCTCTGTTAGCCCAGCTCTTCCTCTACATCCTGGTCCCCCTTTCTCGTTGGAAATCATGCCGCGCCTCTGGCAAAGAATGAGATGCCGCAAAGGCACCACCAGACGCCAACTCCGACGTTCTCCCTCAACCCCCAGTACCTCCTCTGAGTCTTCCTCCCAAGAGGGCAGTCTTTCTAGAGCTCATAGAGGTCGAAGGCTCCGCTCGGGTCACCACCTTGACTCCCCCATTCCTCCAACCCCCCCGGCATAGACTCACACCGCGCACTTCTCCTTTAATTGTTCTCTCAGTCGTCCTTGGGTTACTACCTCCATCACGGTGGCATTCCACGAAGAGCCTCAAGGTGTTGTTCCCAATTCTTGCATGGAGGGGCTGAGCAACACGATGGCTCTGTCCACGGGTCACTTTGCTGGGTTGTTGCACACAGAGAATTTGAATGTGCAGGGTATTGGCAGCATGGCCCCACAGGGTCGGCCGGAGGTGGAAAATGCACATGAAGATAATGAGCAAGCGAGCGAGGCGCAGATGGCTGGAGGTCAAGTGAGTGATGAGTTGAAAGCTGAGGGTCAAGAGAGCGCGGCGCAGGCTCCATCTACCAACAGGAAGGTGATCCATTCTATTGCGGACCTGTACAAGGACGATGGGGAACCAGATGAATTCTAGTGTAGGGTCATTGAAGAAGCTCTTGATGAGTGGCATCACCCTCTCTACCTGGTTTTCTTGCACTGTTTCTGCCCTTACTTAAGGGCTTCTTTTTGTTTTACATGAAGTTTATGTTTCAGTTTTTTCCAGCTATGTTATCCAAAAACAGAACTCCATGACTCCCCTGCGTGGGATTTTTCTTGAAAACTACTCAACACTGGTTTCCCTCCTGAAGGGCAGTTTTCATCACTGGTTTTTTGTTCAGAATGCCACAACACTGGGCAATGATCTAGCTTTGGCCTGCTGTATATAATTTTCTCTGTTAATAGATTACTTTTACTTAGAAAAAAAATATATATATATTAATAGTTAATATTGTTGTTTCATGATGAAGTATATGCAATTTTAGTTGTTTATTGTTTTTACTTTAATTTAGATATTTTATAACTAAGTGGCAGGTATTAGCTACTATGTAACACATTTTAAATAATTAAATTAAATTTATTAATTAAATTTTTATTTATTTAATTATAATTTATTAATTTATAAATTATTTCATAATAATTAGTAAATTATTATTAATAGTTAATAATTATTAATATGAATTACTATAATTATGAGTAGATTATAAATATTACTAATTAATTAAAAATGAATAATAATAATTATTAATAATTTAATATTATTTATTAAGATATGAAGACATGAAATATTTTCTTTTTACAAGTTTATATAAATTTGTTTTATATAGTTTATTATGACAATTTTATCACAAAATACTAAATATATCCATTCAAAGTAGAGAATTAAGAAGTTTTCTAATTGCCCATTGGAAAAACTCATTTTAATTTCTATATATATATATAATTCCAATTGTAATGAATATACGTTCCTCCCAAGAACCACAACAAGGGCATAGGATGGATAAACATCAATTCCATAGTTAGTTTGTATGGAGATTTTATTTTTTAGATTTTAGGTATAGAGGTAGAAGTCATAGTATAGTAGACCGTTTCAATGGATTTTGGTTAGACATCAAGCTATAAGAAGACTATATTACTTAGACTTATACATAAATGGTGTATTCTTGTTGTATTTGTGTGCTTCCGAGCCCAAATTTTAATATAAAATATTTCTTATTATAGTTAAAAAATATTTATATATATTAATTTTGAATGCTTTTATTGGTATTATAAATAGCATATTATATATATAATCACTAAAAAAACATATATTGAAAAAATCTTTTGAAATAACATGTTTTTTTTATAATGTTTTGTTTATTAAATAAAAAAATATTCAACTATTTAAAAAAAAATTATTTAAAAGATCAAATACAAACTCATGTTATTAATAATTACATATGTGAATCAAATTCAAACAAATACAAACTCATGTTATTAATAATTACACATGTGAGAAAGAAAGAAAGAAAAAAAAACTTTTATTTCTTAGAATTTTATATAACTTTTTTATCTTATATATATTTTAAATTCATTATTTTTAACTTGAATGTGGAAGGGCATTTTTCCATATATATAAAAAGAAGTGTTTAATATATAATGTCGAGATCAGCATAAAGTTGAGATATAATTTTTTTTGCGAAGAAATAGTAACTTTTATTAAGTGGATTAAAATTATATTCTATATATGCCATTGAAACTCAACAAAAAGCATGCTCCCATATCAGACCAGAAGGACTGTCGTAATATCCCTTCCTGCTTTTACAACTTTCCACATAAACAAGATATAGTACCAGCTTTACACGGTTATAGAAACTCTTGACAAACATGGACTGTAGCCTTCACATATGTATTGCAAGAAAATATAAAAATCCATAAAAATACATCATATAGCTTCATAAATAGATCATTTTTACAAAAAAAAATAAAATAAAAAAAATACGGTGCATAAAAAAACATAAATATCAACATACTAAAATATATAAGAACTATTCAACAAAATTGGCCTTTATAAAAGGCTTAGGGAAGAAATTGTGCTCTTGATCAAACCTATGTTCCTTTATGTGCCATGTACCCATAGCTTGAGGAGCACCCTCTTTAGATAGAGCATTGACTGCCTCATTCTTTTCCTATAAATGTAGCACACATAAATGATATCAAAACATTGCTTTAAAAGAAAATTTTCCTCTAAGATGGGGTCAAGTGTATGCATGTGAAATATAGATGTGCAATTGAACCAATTCACGACAAGTTGAGAGTCCCCAAAGATTTGTAAGCTATGAATTCCTTTCTCAATTGAAACTAGCATAGTAGATTTCAAGCTTAGAAGCTCAACATAATTTTTTATTCCCTATCCCAAACCAAGTTTCATCATGAAGGAGTGATCATTTGACAAGTGTAGGATTTCCCCTCCCCTGAAATTTCCATCAACTAAAGCAGCCTACCAAAGCCCATTCCAAACAAGAAATAAATATTTTCTTCTATTATGTTTTGCACATGAGGGATAGACTCAAAATTAGCAATTAAAGAATATATTTCCAAATTCTTTGCAACCATTATATCTGTAACTAACGATTTTTCCTGAAAAACTCCATCATTCTGAGCTAACCATATCCCCGAGGAAATTAAAAGTGGCAATGCTCTGAATTTTTTCACGTGAATAGTGTTCCAACATGTTTCCCATGCTGCCTTATATGATTCTCCTTGCAATTGAAACATAAGACACATAGCAGAGTAAATTGTTGATCATGCGGCCGAAGCAAATGGACACACTAAGAAAATGTGGTTTAGTGACTCGGCATCTTTTTTACATTGTGGACATCAGCTAGTCCCTATGATTCCCCTTTTAGAGAGTTTGTCCCCTATAGGCATGTAATTTTCCAAGATGCACCACTAAAATAGGCGTGTCTTTGTTGGACATTCAAATTTCCAAAGTCGCTTCCACAACCATGATAGATTAGGAGGAATCAATTCTTCAATCAAAATAACATATCCAGATGTTGGGGTGTGAATACCTTATTTGGCATGGGACCAGATTATGGAATCCTCCCTATCTCTTATGCAAACATGAACTACATTTAAACTCGATGTGAACCAACACAATAGGTTAGACCATTCTTCTGACAAATTTAGTTGTTGCGTAGTATGCCATTCCTGACCCCAGATAGAAAATTTTCCCTCGTTCGCAATGTGGGCAAGAGTATGACAACCATTTTCTTGAAGAAACTCAATTATTTTAGGAGGAAGCTGATAGTTTGGGTCACTTCCAACCCACAGATTTGAGCCTATACATACCTATTCACCCCTTGCCAACCTTCTATACAAGGATTTTTTCAATGACATGTAATGCTAGAAGGACTTCCTTCCAGATAACAAAGACATTTGGTTTATTGCAATAAGGGGCGTGAATCCATTCCAGAAGGGAACAAGGTCTAATATACTTTTTCATAACAACCTCTGTCCATAGGCTACATGTAGATATCAAAATCTAACCCACCTTAGCAATCAGTTCCCTTGCGAAAAGATGAATTTTATTCAATCTCCATCTTCCCCATTCCTTAGGAAGAGAAAATTTGTCCCATTTTACCCAAGAAAATAACTTACCCTCCTTTTTCCCTACCCATAAATATGTACTACATGTCCTTCAAAACATAGATAGAGTTCCTTTTGGAATCCATGTGAGGGATGACCAGAAATCTGGGATGGATTTGAGGAGTAATTTGGTAAGGATAAACCTCCCAACTCACAAAATCCATATGAAACTCCAAGATTTGTGTAGAAATTATGTTATATATTTGAAACTTCTCATGAATTTTTAATCAAAATCATAAGACACAAACCTACTCTACTACTCCGCGAAAATTAATTCACAATCTAGAAAAAAAATTAGACATGCAATAAGTATTTTTATCTGGGGAAATCAATCTTCTAAGATCCCCAGTGCCTATTGCATTAATCAAACAAATAGAGATGTATTACAATTTCTTTGCTCAAGTGAGCTCACCCTGCAAGTGCACAACCTATATCTCTGCTCACTGGAGGCCTCTGACCTAGACTTAGTCAATTTCTTCCTTGGCTTGAGCACATATTTCCTTGTGCTTTTCCTTGATGAATTAGGCCCCTATTATTTAGTAAATTTCTCAAATTGAATTGTGCAATTCCTTAGGTTGATCATATGATTGCATGCAACAATTGTAAACTCCAGACTAGTTTACAATTAATGTTACACTATCTTGAAATCTCCACCAAGCCTGGGGAACTTGAATTCTCTACATGCACTAGGTATCTTGGTTTGATTGATCAATTAACTAGATGATCACTGAGTTTGACTAAATTCCCACTGCACAACTTGACTCTCCACTAGTTTCTCCAACAATTGGAACTAGTTTAATTGAAAAAACCCTTAGATAAATGACCTTGATTGCTACAACTTAGCAATCGCACATGCTTAATTGAACTCTAACTCCTCCAACTCGAATTTACTTAGTAAACTAGGTGACACAATCCATGCCACAAAAGTTAACATCATCCTAGTTGTATGTTGATGTGGAAATTCGAATTTTCTCAATCTAATCAAGGAAAAATCAAATTGAGAATTCCTTGTTTCATTTTCAAAAATCCCTCTAAGAAAGAAAGGGATTTTCAACCACACTTATCCTGCACCTATGAAACTCGAACTCCCAACTTGACAAGGCCTTTATCAAAATGTCATCATCTTGTTCTTGTATTAGAATGTATTGCAACAACATTATTCGCCTCTGCACATAATCTCGTAAATGGTGATACCAGATATCTATATGATTGGATCGATAGTGAAAAAAAGGATTCTTAGAGACCTTGATGCAACTCTGATTATCATAATATATCACATTTGGATCCATTAAGTGAACAAGAAATCCAACAAGTATATTCCTCATCCATATTGCCCAAGATGTTGCTTGACTGGCATCCTTGTATTCTAATTCTGTTGAGCTGATTACCTCAAATATTTTCTTCATGTTGTACTAAGAAACCACTGTGGATCCAACACTGAAAATTCCACTTGATGTACTCTTCGTTCTGATGGAATCCTTGCCCAATTTTCGTCTGTGAAGCCACATAGATTCACTTCCTCTATCTATCTGTACCATAGTCGAAATTGGGTAGTGCATATGAGGTACCAAAGAACATGCTTAGTTGCCCTCCAAAATAATTTGGTCGGGTGAACCATGGCTTGGCTAAATTGGTTGACTACATAGCACATGTTTGGTTGTGTGTTCACAAGATACATTAGTGAACCCGCCAACTACTAGTAAACAATAGCATCCACTTCCTCACCTGAAGTGGAATCCTTTTTCCTCCATTTGGTCGCTAGAGGTGTATCCATGGGTTTGCAACTCTCAATGTGGAACCTCTATAGTATCTCATTTTCATACTTTCCTTGACAGACAAACAATTCCCCATCTCCTTACCATACTTCTAAACCAAGGAAGTAGTGCATGAGACCCATGTCCTTCATTTAAAATTATCTTGCAAGGTCCTCCTTCCAAGATTTTATCAACTACTCGTCACTAGTTAAAATCAAGTCATCAAAATATAAGACAATAATCAACAATTTACCTTCTATAAAAATAGATAGAGGTTTGCATCTACTTTGCTTTTCGTTAAGCCCAAACTAGTGAGATAGCTATCGATCCTAGTGTACCAAGCATGAGGTGCTTGCTTGAGACCATACAATGCTCGCTTGAGTCTGCACACATGGGACTCCCAATCAAAAGTATTTAAGCCTTCTGGTTGCTCGATATACACATCCTCCTCAATAACTCCATTGATGAATGTTGTTTTCACATCCATCTGGTGGAACTAACACCCCATCTGTGTAGCCAGAGCAAGAATTGATCTAATGGATGAGTACCTTGCTACAAGAGAAAATGCATCCTCATAGTCAATCCCCTCTACCTGAGAGTATCCCTTGGCCACAAATATGGCTCTAAAATTTTATAGGTTTCTATTTGTTGGTCGCTTTACCTTGAAGATCCATCTCAAATCCACAATTGATTTATCTGCTAGTCTTGGGACCACTTCCCATACATTATTCTTTACAATGGATTTGTACTCCTCCACCATTGCATCAACCCATATAGGTTTCTCTACTTCTTCCTTGAAAGAGGATGTCTCAGTCTCTACAAGCTCAGTATTAGAGCCATGTAGCCAGTGTACCGATGTTAGGTCCCTATATTAATAGTGTAGTCCCTTATTATGTTAGGGCAGCCCCCCTTATTATTATTGTTTTACCCCTGTAACCCCAATGTTGTTATTATTGTGCCCTTAAATTATTATTGTTAGGTCAGCTAGGATTACATTGTGGCCCCACTAGGATTACATTATGGCCCCATGGACTCCTATATATAGAAGGAGGTTTTGGTCATTTGTATCATCCAATAATTGTTCATCTATGTAATGTATTGGAGGTTTCCCCCTCTAAGTGGATTATTTCTAAGGTGTTGATATCTCTTTTCTTCTATTTTTGGAGATGTCTACACAACATTTGGTATCAGAGCTTTGGATTCTAGGGTTTCGCTACTCTAAAAATGTCATCATGGAATTTGCGATATAAATTTTTTTCTAGGAAGGTTCAGAATCTGAAATTTTTAGGGTACAAAGCTGAAATCCTGAGGAAACTTGTCACAAAATTTCAGAGCTTGGTTCGCAATATTTTCAGAGATATGATTTGTGGAAGGTAGTGCTTTTTTAGGCTCCCGAATTTCATCTCAAAGAGGTGATCGTGGGAAAATATTCATAACTCTCTCTCTCTGAGCATCGGATTGGAGTACTGTAAAAAACGGTTGCAAGCACACAAACTTATTTTCTTGGCTATCAATTTCAGAGCCAAAGGACAAAACAGTGACACGTGGCAAGTCATACAAGTTCGCTCTACTGAACTAGTCCATAATTAGGTCATTATGGGAGATTGGACATAACTTTATCTTGGAGAATCCAAATCAGGTCAGACCTGTGGCATTAGAAATAGAATTCAGAGCGATACCTCAGTGCCAAAATTTAGATATTGAAGAGCTGCAATCACAGAGATAATCCAATTTCAATATCGAGCTCATCAAAAGCAAGAAAAGGGTGTGTAATTTTTTTCCGAATCACATAAGTCTTCTTTGAAGAATCAATTTGAATTGATTACAAGGGTGTATTGTAGAATAGATATCAGTATTGGGTTCTAAAAAATGCCCCGTAAAAATAATTCAACACCCATTAAGCCTTCAGAAGGCTCTACTATGACTCATGAAGATGAAGAATTACAACATGATGTATCAAAATTACAAGAGCAAGTGCACCAAATTTCGCTGTCACAAAGAGAAGCAAAAAATGAAATGGAAGTTTTGAAGAAAGGCATGGGATCGAATATGGACGGTTTGAAGAATAATATGGATGGTTTGAAGAAAGGCATGGAATCTAAGATAGATGGCATGGAAGCTAGCATGGAATCTAAGATGGATGACATGGAAGCTAAAATGGAAAACATGAAGAATGATCTAAAAGCAGACATGGAAGGTTTGACAAAGTTGATACAAGAAATGTTTCCTAATGGTGAAAATATAGTAGAGGAAACTCATGATAAGAACAAAATAAATGTTAATCGTGATTTCATAAACTCTAATGTTGGCGGGAAGAACCACCATATTCCAAAAATGGATATGAGGAAGTTTGATGGAAAGGATCCTGTAACATGGATACTATAGATGGAGCAATATTTTGATCTCCATAATGTGTAAAACACACAAAAGGTATGCATTGCAACTTTACATTTAGAACAAAATACATTTGTATGGTATCGATGGCTTTGCTCCCGTAAAAAAATTGTCACTTGGTCAATTTTTACGGAGGAAATGTGTTACACAGTAATTTGTCACCGTCCCTACCATTCCCCATCCTGCACAATGGAGGACCCATTTTGTGACCTGTGAACATTGTCATGCCTTGAAAGCATCATCAAAGCATTCCTCTAAGCATGAGCTTCAATTGCCCTAAAGACATCTCCTTGCAAAAAATCATGAAAACATCTCCTTTTGCATTGGTGTGGGCAGACAGTTCATCACTCGCGCCAATGGGGAAAATCCTACAAAGAGGTCGCGCCAACTGGCGCTCTGTCCCAGAGCAGTAGTCGCGCCAGCCAATTTAAGGAGTGTTTTTTAAATAAAGATGGTGGAAGTTGTGTTTCAACAAACTCAGAAACCATTGCCTATCTTGAGTTGGGAGGTTTGGCTGTGGGAGTTCTATGGAAGGGAAGTGGTTTTCCACCTCCCATGGAACCTTCCTTGTTGTTAGGGCCAATCCCACAATAATAGGGATCCCAACTCCCTCCTTCCCCATCTATAAAAGCCTGCTCAATTCCATGGCAAGCTAGTCTTGAAGGGCCTACGCTTTGAATCTCCAAATTCCCAAGAGCCTTTGTGATGTAAGAGCCCTCTTTCTTCCCTTAAGGCCGGCTCAAGTAAGGAGACTATCGTCGAGAGACTCTGGAGAGGTTTGCCCTTTCCCTGGCGAGATTTGCGAGACGTGAACGACTGGAGACCCATCCGAAGGAGACCACGACGTCAGAACATTGGTTGTAATCTCTTTCGATTATTATTTAATGAATGATTACGATTATGGTTCCACTTTGTTTTCAATTATGTTAATATGAGTAATATCCTTTCTGACTGATATTTAGTTGCATATGCTGGATTTTATGCTTGTATCTATTTGTTTCTTGCATGTGCAGGTGTCCATCTGCAGAGATCGTGGAGGATCGTGATCTGCCGAGGCTGAGGAACGGGGACGCTCTCTTCTTCAGATCATAGCATTGGATTCCAGGTAGGCCTCCATCTTTGGTCTTTTCATTCGTAACTAGGAACTTGCGTCGTAACATTTCGTGATTGTTGCTAGACCCCTGCTGGGCTAGTAGGGATCGCCTCTGTCCGCAGAGGGGATTTACCTCCTCAAAAATTTGGCGACTCCACTGGGGATCGTCTAGATTTCACTGTCTCGTTTAGATTGTCTCGTTTTGATTATTTTATGATTTTTTTCCTTGCTTGGTTAGCCTTCTGGGTTGGGTTCTTTTGATGTTTTTTGCTTCTTGGTTTGCTTAGTTTACATTGATCTGCTTCTGGAGTAGTTCTTTTTTAATTTTGGTTGAGAAACTCGACTGGCGCACTTTTTAGCCCGACAGTCGCGCCAATTGGCGCATGTTGATTTTGTTTAGCCCGCGCCAATTGCTTTCTGGCGCCAGTTGCAGCCTTACAGTCGCGCCACTCCTGTAAGGTTTTTGAGTTTGCTCAGTTTTGAGCTCTCTGGGTCTGGTCAGTGCTTTTCTTCTTGATTTTCCGACTACCTGAGTGTGTTGGAGTCCTGTTTGACTGGGAATTTGCCTCCGTCGTTTGGTTGTTTTCCTTTATCTATCGATTTCACGTTTTAAGCCCTAGGGCATCTAGTGGCCTTATGTATCGAGCCCTCCTTGGGAGTTTTGGTGTTTCGTTTGTCCAGTCGACTTTCTGATTGCTCCTCCGCATCCTCTTAGTAGTTTTTCACTGTTTTGTTGTGATTTTTGGGTGATTGCTCATTCCTTCATCCAAAATTTCGTTTGGTCTCGCTTTGGGCCTAGATCACACGGTCCATTGGAGCCTTTGAGTCTTTTTCTTGGTTTTGAGAAACTTTGGTCGATTTGGGATTTGATTGCTTGTGTCATCGAGTGAAATTTGTTCGTTTTGCTCTCTCAATATCATTTCTCAAGTTGTTCCATTTGTTTTCAGTTTGTTTAGTGCATTTAGCTATCAAACATTGAAAATTACAAAAAAAAAATCTCTTTTGCTTTTGGTTAATTAGTGCAAATTGTAATCTTTTCGATTTTGCTAGTGATTAGTGATTTGAATGAAAAGTTTTCAATTTCATTAGTTGCATTAGAGATCTCATTTTTTGTCTTCCGATCATTTCATTTGTGTAAAAGCTCTCAACTCTTCTGTAGCTAGTTTTCATCGAACGAAATGTTGGACTGTGGCATGTAGCTTTGCATTTAAGAGTCTTTTAAGACATTACATACGATAGGGCCTGAAAACTGAAACTTAATTGAAGATGAACCATAAAATTTATTCAATTAACCTAAGGCAGCATTGAAATCTAACGAAACATATTTAGTGGTCTAGGCTAGAGACGTGTTCTGGCGTCTTTAAACCTAGCAGCTGTCGCTCGCCTTTTGGCTTTAGACAGTGCTAGTACAGACTTGTGCTCCCCGTACCGTCGTGTATATAAAGGGAGACCCCTCTAGGTTTTCAATCCTTTATCCATAGGAAGTCGAGTCTGCCGCCCTATACCCGTGATACACCAAACACAGCATTTGGGGAGATTTCCTGCACGTACGGAAAGTCCTTGGTCGATTTCTGTTTCATTATTGAAACCAAGGTGTATATTGCAGTTCACGGATATTTGGTACACCCTTTGTGCCTAGTATTTCCTGAGCAGTCATTTGGTCTTTTCTGACTCCCTAAACTTGAAAATATTGTCAAGCGCTTGTCCTTTCACGCTTGTGTCAAATCTGAAAGAGATAGAGTCATCTTTTATCGTTTCTCGACTCTTAAAACATGAAACGGTAAAGTTTCTTACTTTTCAATGTGGTAAAAATTAATCACCCACGATTACACGCTCGCTTAGATATTGCTTGTTGACCATTTGATCATGTGTCTTGACTCTTTTTCAGCCCGTGTGTGTGTTTTTTTTTTCTTCTCTGGTCATTTGCCACAATGGCGGAACCCTCGGTTTCGTCTACTGGTAGTCCTTACACGAACGATTCTTTAGAGGCTTCTTAATCCTCTGCGGAACCGCAGCAGCCGATTGTTTTCGAGTTTCCTGACGGGGGACCGGTTCTCACTGAGCAACCCTTTGGAGGACCAGTTGAGTTCAATTGGCCCTTTTCGGACCCTGTGTCTGAATTGAGATTAGGAGCTAATTTCCTTTCTCTTACATCAGGTTCGCCCTTTGTTGCTATTGTATTTCCTCCTAGTCCTCGCCGTCTCTTGCGAGATTTAATGGCAGGATCAACCATGAGTGATTCTGGTGAGGAAATCCCAACGTCTGGTGAAGACTATCAGCTCTTCCCATGAAGATTGTTTCAGGGAGACAACTCTGAGCTGGCTGACATGTCAACAGCGAGTCCTTCTTTACCACAGGGATACAGATCTCTGGGTCAGATCATTTCCGCTGCAACCTCTATGGGAATATCATCTCCTGCTTCGAGGCCAGCTGCTACTACACCCAGGGTGTCTCCTCAGACGCCCGTCACTTCTGTTCCCTTCTGGCCCACTGTCTGTGTGGCCGCCTCTTCTCCTGTTGTCTCAACATCTGCTACTAGGGCTAGGCCAACTCCTGAAGATGTTTATCTAGCGACGGCTATACCGGAGAATATCTCTCCGGAGGAGTATCGGTTGTCTTTGCAACAGCCGAACCCTGAGGTTGGACCATCCTCCCAAGATCCCTTCCGATCTTATTTTTCGCACTATGCACAATATGGTACTCCCGTGTATGCTTTTCCAGGTCAGTATGACAAGCACGGGGACATTTTGCGTCTACTCGCTCCTGAGGCTTTCCTCCATGCTCAAGGTTTACCCCATCACTAGGCTTATGACCCGCAAGGACAGTCTTTCCAAGGCCAACCTGCAGGACAACCTGGTTATCCTTATGACCCACAGGGGCAGCCCATCCACGGCTACCCTATGGGCCAGCAAGGGCCATCGTACGGTCCCCAAGGACAGTATTACAGCCCTTTCGGTCAACCTGTCCAGCCTCAGCCGGGGTACCAACCGGGACCGGTCTATGGTCCTGGGGGGAAAATCCAGCCTTCTTTACCCATGCAACCACAGCATCCTGTTGTTTCTAATGTGGCATATCAGCCAGGACCATCCTATGGTTCTGCTTCAGGTCAAACCGGTTTCTAGCAAGCACCTGGTCCTGCTCCACCACCAGGCCAACCAGCTCATTCCCGAGCCCTGACCGGTGTCCATACTCCGAGCCAGCAAGCCCATCTGGTACAACGAGGCTCACCCGCGCGAGGTCCGCTTTGTACGATCGGCGCCGCACAGCTCTATCGGGTCAACACGGTCATTCGGGTCCAGCCCTCTCACCCAGCGTCAACTTTGTTCCTTAGGTCGGCCCTCTCGGTCGGGTCAACTTTGAAGTTCCGGGGCGACCCCGCTCGTCCTCGACCACTGTGACCGGTTCGTCGTTCAATGTCGCCGGCCAAATCTAGCAGTCTCAGAAACAGTATCGAGGCTCCACAAGGTCATACGGTTCCACTTTTCAGCGACCTACTCATCCTCAGGGTGGTTATTATCCTCATGGTCAGTCTCAACCGAACAATAACCACCCCAGAGGCTCTCAGTATTATCCTCCTCCACCCGGTTTTACCTACACTCAGCAGCCGAATCCAAACGCTGCTTATACGGGGCTGACACATAATCAGGGTCCGTACCCTGGTTATCAAGCCCCACACTATGTTTACCAGCATCAAAATCAGTCTGGTTATACGACCTACACCCCCTACGGTCAAAATCCTGCAGGACAGAACCCATGGGGGCAAGGATATTCACAACCATCGTGGAGTATGGGTACCGGACCTCATCCTGGGCTTGGCATGACGGTTAATCCACCATTGTCGTTCCTGGCTACCTTGGAGCTGCCGGATGTTTCAAAGTTGACCAATGATCTGATTTTACATAATCCGTATTGGCCTCCGGTTCCCACCAAGATACCAGGTTATTGCCCCAAGTTCGAGGGAAAAGCTGGAGAGGACCCCCAGGCGCATGTGATGACGTATCACCTTTGGTGTTCGTCTAACTCTTGGGTCGACGATTCAATCCATTTGCGCCTCTTCCAGCGTACTTTAACTGGAGCTTCTGCTAAGTGGTACATAGAGTTACCCCGTGGCATTTTCCAAGATTTCAATTCTTTAGCCATGGCTTTCCTCATGCATTTTCAGTTACCGGTTCGGTATGAAGCCGGGACGCACCTCCTGACTTCCCTGAAGCAGGACAAAGCGACTCACATCTCAGATCATATTCATGAGTGGCGGCACCGTCGTAGACTGATCAAGTTTCACATACCTGATCAGATATTGACTCACTGGTTCACCACCTCCTTTATGAAAAAATCGCTCAGGATATTGCGATGGGAGCGTGCGTGACGGAGGAACAAGCCATCGCGCGTGCCCAATACCTGGATCTTGTCTATTCTCAGTCTGACACGCTTTATGACATCTTGACTAATGCTCCATGGACCGGAACCTCTAAGGCTCCTCCTACCCCTGTGGTGGATGGTGTCATTGGTTCTGTCTCTCAGAATTCGAAGAAATCTTCGAATGGGAAGCAGAAGGCTAATTCTTCCAACAATACTTCTACTAATCCCGCCTCATCCGATTCTGGCAAAACCGCGGAGGTGAATGCCGTGCAGGCCAATCCTGCGGACAAATCCTCCAAGGGGAAGAAGAAGGGCAAAGGAAAATCTAAATCTGATGCCCCGAAACCAGAATCTAAATCTCGTACTGAGGATGGCTCCCAGCGTAAACTGAAGTACCCTTGCCTCATCTGTGAAGGGGACCATTATACTAAGGATTGTCCACGATGATCCGAGGTTAGTCAACTTCTTAAGGGCCCTAAAGGGACTCCGGCTCTTTTAAAAGAGCCATTTCCATCTCAGTAGACCCAGATGGTCGAACAGCCGTCACCATATGCACCGTTTGGGTCTCAGGTTTTCATGGTGAAGAGTGTTGCACCTATCTCTGTCGCTACGCGGTTGAAGGATTACAACAAATCGCGGCAGGCACCCGGGAAGGCAGTTGCAGATGGGCTGCCTCCCCCACCTGTCTCTGGTCCGTTGGAAATCGAGAAGCCTACTCTTGAACCTGTTGAGAAGCCACCTCCTAAAGGTGTCCTTCGAAGATCTTCTTATAATCCAAATGCTCGTGCCGCTCAACATTACAGCATTGTTGAGGATTTGGCACAGGCGCCGTCTGCCATGTCTGCGCTAGAAGTTCTTCAAAGTTGTCCTTCGCAACGGAAGGCTTTACTGTCTGCAATCGGGGGCATTGATCCCGCCGACTCGAGTCTTCTCACCTTCGATTTGGAGAATTTCACTCCCCGGCTTCCACATCAAATCGCTCTGGTTATTCAAGTCGAGATTAATGGTCTGAACATTCAGAGGGACGTCGTGGATGAGGGTGCATCTACCTGCGTTATGTCCTCTGCTTGCTAGAAGGCCATCGGCTCTCCAGCCCTGTCGTCATCTCCCAATGCCCTTGAGGCATTTGATGGTCGAGAATCTAAACCCCTAGGCGTTCTCGAGAGTCTAGCGATCACATTACAGGGAAAAAATGTCAATGTAGAAGTGGAAGTGGTTGACGCTAAACTCAACTACAATATACTTCTTGGCCGCAGCTGGACCCATGCCATGCTCTGCGTGCCATCCACCGTCTTTCGATTCATTAAGTTCCCTCACGAGGGAAATATTGTCACGGTGGATCAGTTGTCATTTTTCACCTCTTCCTCTGAGAACAACGTGCCATACGTGGATCAAATTCTGAATCCCCCAGATAGTGTAGGACCTGGTCTTTTCAAAGACCCAGTCCTCATGGGTATCTTTCCCGCACCACCACCGCACACCACTCAAGTCAACATGTTGTCCAGGTCCGATGACTCCTGGCTTATTCCTACGCCTGAGAAGGTGTATGAGTTTGGAGAATCAATGCCTTTAACGCCAGTAGAGATCAACTACTGTGAGATTGTTGCTGCATCTAATCCTCCACCTCCTCTGCATGCTCCTTTGAGCATGGCTCTCGACGTCTATTCTCAATCCCCCTGGCTTGGTCAGGCTGATTCACCTGATCCTCTCAGAGAGACTTTTCCTTCCGATGAGGCTATCATTGAAACTATGTCTAACATTTTCCCTGTCGATAAAAAGCAGGGTACGATTAGATTCTGTGTGGATTATCGCGACATCAATCGCACCTGTCCAAAAGATAATTATCCCACTCCGTTTATAGACCAGATCATCGACGAATGTGCCGGGAGTGAGATCTATTCCTTAATGGACGGTTTCTTAGGATATAACCAAATCAATATTGCACCTGAGGATCAACACAAGACCACATTCATCTGTCCGTGGGGTACTTTCGAGTATAAAAAACTCCCGTTCGGCTTAAAGAACGCTGGAGCCACTTTTCAGCGTGCGATGTCCTATGCTTTTCATGACATTTTCCATATCGTTCAGCCTTATCTGGACGACTTGCCGGCCCATTCGGGTAAGCGAGATGACCATCCTGAGCCTCTCCGCCAGATCTTTCTTCGTTGCAGGCGCTACAATATCAGGCTCAATCCTCATAAATGCGTCTTCTGCATTGATTCTGGCCGTCTTTTAGGATTCATAGTCTCGAAAGACGGAATTCGCCTTGACCCTCTAAAGGTCGAGGCCATCGTAAATCTCCCATCACCCTCCTCCCTGTATCAGTTACAGAGTCTGCAAGGGAAAGCGAACTTTCTTCGGCACTTTATCCCGAATTATGCCGAGGTGGCCAAAGGATTCACTCGTTTGTTAAAGCAGAACGTTCCCTTTCATTGGGACGAAATTTCCCAGGAATCCTTTGAGAAGCTGAAGACATTGCTTGTCAATGCTCCGTTGCTTCGTCCTCTGGACTACCACCGCGACTTCACTTTATATCTAGCCGCCGCATTTAGCACCATAGCCATGGTCTTGGTGCAGGATGACGATGACGGTGATGAACATGTTGTTTATTACCTGTCACGAAACCTTCTCAATCCAGAAACGCGTTATGCTCATGTCGAAAAGTTGGCATTAGCAGCAGTACACGCTGTACAACGCTTTCGCCATTACATCCTTTTGCGTACGATAACAGTGGTTTCAGACTGCAACCCTATGACGTATATTCTTTCCAGACAATTACTGGGGGGAAAGTACTCCAAATGGATTGTGATCCTGCAGGAGTTTGACTTAGAGTTCACCACCGCTAAGTCAACTAAATCACTGGTCTTCGCGGATTTGTTATGTTCTCTCCCTACAGACTCTGCTCCCTCACACTCTGAAGATCATATACCAGACGAAACGCTTTTCCTCATCAGTACTCGTGACCCTTGGTACGGTGACATAATAGTGTATCTTCAGACCTCGACATTTCGGTCTGAGTTGGATAAAGCTGCCCGCCGTCAGATTCGGCACCAGTCCCAGCCCTACCGTATAGTAGGAGATACCTTATACCGCATTGGAGTAGATTCGGTGCTCCGGCGATGCCTAACCTTGGAAGAGGCTGAAAAGGTCCTAAATGACTGCCACATTGGTGCCTGTGGTGGACATATGTCCTGGTATGCTACTGCCCAGAAGATTCTGCGAGCAGGTTATTTCTGGCCTTCCATATTCAAAGACTGTATCACTGTAGTCCGTAAATGTCATCCATGCCAGATATTTCAGCGCAAGATGCGCGCGCCGCCTTTACCATTGCATCCCGTTATTACCGTCGATCCTTTTGCGAAATGGGGGGTGGATTTTATGACGTGTAACCCTCACTCGGCCGGGGGGCATGTGTATATCATTGTCGCCGTCGACTACTTCACCAAGTGGGCCGAGGCGATGCCTACACTAGCTGCTGACGGGAAAACGGCTGCTCAATTTATATTCAACCACGTTATTGCATGGTTCGGGGTTCCTCAAGCCATCGTCACTGATCACGGTACTCATTTCCGAGATTACATGATGGCGGAGCTGACTTCAACGTTGGGCTTGCGTCACGACAGCTCAACACCATACTACCCTTAAGCGAATGGTCAGGTTGAAGCAGTGAACAAGGTTCTGGTCACTATGCTTCAACGAATAGTTGGTATTCACAAATCCAATTGGCATCTCCAACTGTTCTCAGCTCTCTGGGCATACCGAACATCTGCTAAGAGTGCAACTGGATTCACACCATTTCAATTGATGTACGGTCTGGAAGCCACTCTTCCGGTTGAATGCGAAATTCCTTCGTTGAAATTAGCTGTGGAGCTTCTACCTAATACTTATGCTGAGGAAGAACGTCTTCTGTATCTGGAACGGTTAGATGAAACCCGTCGTCTGGCTGCTTTGGTTATCGAAGCACAAAAGAAGAGGGTCAAAACTCATTTTGATCAATTTGTTTCCCCCCGTTCCTTTATCGAAGGAGACCTCGTCCTCCTATACGATCAAGCACATGACAAGCTTGGAGCCGGTAAGTTCCAGCCTATGTGGCATGGGCCTTATATAGTAAAGCGTGTTTTGAAAAATGGGGCCTACGAGCTTATATATTATGAAGGAGTTCCGCTGGCGTAGCCCATAAATGGGTTGTACCTTAAAAAGTACTGTGCCTGAAGTGATTTCTTGGTGTGGTGTGTGTACGTAAGTGTGTGTTCTTGCATTTGTGTGCATGTATAGTGTGGTGTGCTTTGTAAACATCTTTCTGCTGATCGGGTCTTCCTGGTTGTGCAGATGTCTATTCATCCATTTGTTGGTTTCACGGATGGTGCCTCCCGCAGTACCAGGAATCTGTCTTCAGCAGCCTGGGTAATCTATGATCCTGCTGGTGAGTTGGTCAACCTGCAAGGAGTGTGTCTAGGACGTACCACGAACAACATCGCGGAATATAGTGCTGTGTTAGAATTATTAACCAAGGCAGTAAACCTTGGTATCCGTGAATTTCTCGTGTATCTAGATTCACAACTTGTGGTGTTACAACTGAACGAACACTATTCGGAAAGAAACCCATCCATCTTACGTCTGTATCTGCGTATTCGATTACTGGAAAGGAATTTTGACTACATTACATATCATCATATACCCAGACATTTGAATACATTAACAGATGTAGTAGCAAATTTGGTATTAGACAGACATTTGCGAAATTTGTAAATCATCATCACATGTAAAGAAAGATCCATCCAGGAATAGATATGTATATATATATAGATATTGAAATGTTTACATAGAGTGTGTCACATAAAGTCAAAATATACATAATCGTCTTAAGTACATCCGGAGACGATACGTCTCTCAAAAAAATAGGTGTGGTATAAATCCTAAGAGCTAATCCACATGGTGCTCATGATAGCATGTGACTGCACGCACTAAGCGTCTCAGGATTCGGTGGATCCGACTTGGAACTCCCACCGTATGACGCTGGTATGCCATCGGTACGTCCGCCAGCCGAGCATAGTCCGGGATCCCTCGGGCAATGCCCTCGAGATTCTGGATCAACTCCTCTCCTTCGGTGCCCTCTCCCTGAGGATCAGGGGCGAGTTGAGTCCTCCGTGATATTGGAGACATCCCAGTTGGTCTCTCAGGTCCCACATCTGCATACATATATAAAATGTGTTAGGACGAATGTGTATTAACAAAAAAAATATAAAACATAAAATCAAAAACATGAGGTCTTACCCAACTCCTCGTCCCAGTCATCTCCTTCTGGCAGTGGGAGATCTGGGTCTCCGGTGAAGTCAGTTCCTGCATATGGCCAGCCCTCCACTACAATCAGCTGGCACCGTAACCACCTAAAGAACTCCGGCCTCCAGGACATCTGTTGGCCGCCTCCAACTTTGGGCATTAATGCTGCCCAGCGAGCCATTCTTGGCTCTCATGGTATCGGATCTGCTACTGAGGCCCCTTGGCCTTGGAAGATTGGTAATCATTCCAGAATGAACGATACTAGGATGGAACCATAGCCAAACTATTTCAGTTTAGCTTGCTTTCATTTTGTGAGCTGCCTTTTCATGTTTATTGTTACTGTTGTTGCCCAGTCGAACAGTAAGGGACTCGTGCATTCTGAGGCCAGCAGGAGTTGGGCCTTTGTGGCCTCGTGCGGTGCCTGTGACCCTGCAGCCTGCGTGATGGTATGTAGGACAACTCTCAATGCCAGATCGGGGATAGTGTGGATATCCACCTTCTTGCTTCCTGATCCCATTTGTGCTCCTCGGCACACTCGTGCCATCACTTCTTCCATCTTCTCGCCAGATGGTCTGCTTCCAGTCAACACAGGGATCGGACCTCTGCGGGACAATCCGGTGATAAAATACACATCAGAAACCTCCAGCTCCAATACCTGATCTCGCAACCTGAACACTTGTTCATGTTCATCCCAAATACTGATCAAATACTGGAGGAGCTCGGGCTGAGCTCGTAGACAGGGTGTAAGGAAGAATTTCTTCAGCCCACAGTTTCTGAGGGTGTTCATGCAAGCCTCACTTTGGATGGCCTGTTCATCCTCTTCTCCATGCTCTCGTTCTTTCCATTCAATCACCATTTTGCTTGATTACCTGCATCCATATGGCCATAAACCCTTAGTTAGATCTCTGGTAGGCCTCAAATTACATTCAATTTGGTTTAAATATCAAATTTTTAGGCGGAATTTTAGGTTCGGCCGCTGGCGCGGCTGTTTTATGAACAGTCACGGCACGTGGCGCCAGCCCTTTGTATAAAAGAGCCCATTGGCATGGGTCCGTGCCCAATACCCGCGCCAATGAGCGCAGCCCTAAAAATTCAAAAGTGGCCACAGATGACTGATATACAAGGGAAAAATATTAAAAAATGGATGAAAATGTAGAGCAGGGAAGCGCCTCTTACCTGTAGCAGACGAGAATCTGAATAGTCAATCGGATCTGTCGCAATCGCCGTCAGAAGTTTCCACTCCAAATGGACCACTGTTGCTTTTTACCAAGGTAAATAGTAAATGTAATTTCATTTTTACCATTTTGGCATATTTATAACTTTTTGACATAAAATGAGTTTTAAAGAGTTATTTTTACCAAATATTTTGATATGTTATGTCGAAAATGGGTTTTACGCTTGCTTGGTATGTGCAGCAGCAGGTTTTGCGACTTTAATGATGGAAACGAGTTGTATTTTATACTTTTTCGGACTCGGTAAATACACGAAAAAGTCACTTTGGAGTCATCTTTTAGCTCTTTTCTGACTCTCTAAACATGAAAATATTGCCGAGGCCCTTGTCGTTTCGATCTCGTTAAAATGGACATGAATCGACATCTACCCAGTATACGTTTACCCCTTTTTCAGGCTGGGATGGATTGATTACGAAAAAGGAATACCCTAGCCTATCACGACTAGGAGGTTTTATCAGATATTGTTTTCTACCTTTTCAGATCTGAGGAACTATTTACGAAAAGGGACTTGTGGAGTTTACTTTTCTGCTATCTTTTCAAACTCTCTAAACATGAAAAGACACCGAGTTCTCCCTTTGTCAGACTCGTTAAACCCTGATGACATTGGATCCAGTCGAAATGACGTTATCCGAGTTCCTCCTTCCTAGGACTCGTTAAATGCACTAGGATGGATTCGCTCGAAGGGTGGACTTATATTACAAGCATATGCTATCCCCTTCAAGCTTGTTATCAAAAATAATTGGGGTACTCGCCAGAAATGGTGGGGGAAAAATGGAACCGTAATCGTTGTCGTCGGTAGTATGTCGCTCTTGAACATGGCACTTGTCTGCATTCGTGTCCAGTTGGGGACATCTCATCTCGTTTCCTCACTTTGCCTCTATGGGTTTGGATAATCCTTTTTGACCTCTCCTCTGCTCATTGCCTTGTCACCATGACCTTTGATCCGTTGATGTCAAATACTGCCAAGACCATTGTCGTGCCGTTTATATGTTCAAGAGAAGTTGGCCTCTGCGAATATCAACCTTCCTCTGATTCTCATACGATCCTGATTCAGAACAAAAACATCATGTTCCTCTGTCTCGTGTCGATGATGTGGGAAACATTATGGCCCACCTTCGATCAAGTTCACTTCCTGTCGACTTCAGCTCATTATCCAGGAAGTTGATCTAGAGACTCCTTCATGGTACCTTGGAGCCTGCATGCCTCAATGGCAGGTTCGTCGCATTCGACGTGAGGTTTACATCATTGGCCTCCGATCGAGTGATTCTGCGGGTGTTCGACGTCAACTCATTTATTCGCACGCCGTAGATTGTACCTGTATTACCTTGAGGACCATTGTCATTATTGGTGGTTTCTCTCGCGTCTGTTAACAGCTTTCATCATTGGCTGGTAATCAGACGATGTTCTTGCATGTTCGACTTCAGCTCACATATTCACATGCCTGAACTTGTACTTTGTTTGGGTCGAGATGGAGCGCAAGACCCTGGATTGTGTCTGTTGTAATCCAGGCTGCGATTGTGGATTATTATCATTATGTACATGGCTCACTGATTGGATGGCTGCGACCATACCTGAGTCTATTTGTTTGATCTTAGTTGGATGGCTGCTCCCATACCCTGGATCTGGATTATAGCATACTCTGTTTCGGATGGCTGCGTCCATACCACATATACATCATGTACTTGAGATATCAGTTGTATCTTTCTGTGCAGGTTTTCCGACGGCGGGCCTTCGGTTGAACATGTTCTCGTAAAGCATTTCACCCCTCTCTCTCTCGGGCCTCATACTTTAGGGGGCATTTGTTACACAGTAATTTGTCACCGTCCCTACCATTCCCCGTCCCGCACAATGGAGGACCCATTTTGTGACTTGTGAACATTGTCATGCCTTGAAAGCATCATCAATGCATTCCTCTAAGCATGAGATTTATTTTCCCTTGAGACATCTCCTTGCAAAAAACATGAAAAAAATCCCTTTTTGCATTGGCGCGGGCAGTCAGTTCAGTACTCGCGCCAATGGGGAAAATCCCTCTGAGGTGTCGACGCGCCACATCCCCAGACGTCTCAGAGTCGCACCCGATTTTAAGGAGTGTTTTTTAAATAAAGATGGCGGAAGTTGTGTTTCAACAAGCTCGAAACCATTGCCTATCTTCGGGTTGGGAGGTTTGGCTCCGGATCTCCAGGTAGAAGAAGTGGTTTGCCACCTCTCATGGAAGCTTCCTTGAGGATAGGGCCAATCCCATGATTATAGGGATCCCAACTCCCCTTCCTCCATCTATAAAAGCTTGCCCATCTCCATTGCAAGCTAGTCTTCAAGGGCCTAAACTTGAATCTCCAAATTCCCAGAGCCTTTGTCTTGTAAGAGCCCTCTTTCTTCCCTTAAGGCCGACTCAAGTAAGGAGATTATCGTCGAGAGACTCTGGAGAGGTTTTGCCCTTTCCCTGGCGAGCTTTGCGAGACGTGAACGACTGGAGACCCATCCGAAGGAGACCACGACGTCAGAACATTGGTTGTAATCTCTCTTCTATTGTTATTTAATGAATGATAACGATTATGGTTCCACTCTGTTTTCCATTATGTTAATATGAGTAATATCCTTTCTGACTGATATTTAGTTACGTATGATGGATTTTATGCTTGTATTTGTTTGTTTCTTGCATGTGCAGGTGTCCATCCACGGAGATCGTGGAGGATCGTGATCTGCCGAGGCTGAGGAACGGGAACGCTCTCTTCTTCAGATCGTAGCATTGGATTCCAGGTAGGCCTCCATCTTTGGTCTTTTCATTCGTAACTAGGAACTTGCGTCGTAACATTTCGTGATTGTTGCTAAACCCCTGCTAGGCTAGTAGGGATCACCTCTATCCGCAGAGGGGATTTACCTCCTCAACAAAATGATAGCACATTATGAGGATACAAAGAGCAACACGTTCTTTAGCCAATTGATAAATCTCAAACAAAAGGGTTTAGTGGGGCAGCACATTGAGGACTTCCAAAAATTGAATATAAGGGTAACTGATCTTACAGAGGAACACAGGATTGATCTCTTCCTAGGCAATTTAAAGGATAACATCCAACATGAAGTTCGCGTTTTGGAACCTGATTCATTGGAGAAGGCATTCAGGTTGGCAAGAAAAGTTGAATGTAAAATTATGGCGACAAGGAAGCCTACCACTCAATTCTATAAAGAAGGAAGTGTTGCTACGACTAGATTTCCACAACCTACAAGGTTGACACCACAAAAATTGGAAGAAAAAAGAGCAAAAGGGCTTTACTACAGTTGTGATAGCAAATACACTAAAGGTCATAAGTGTGCTGAGAAGAAATTATTTTACATAGATTGTGAAGAGGAAGAATAAAATGAACAAGAAGAGGATATACACCAGGAACCAACCCTAGAAGAGGAAGAAATGAGTCCTACCATATCATGTAATGCATTGGCAGGAATTACCACTCCTCAAACTCTCAAGATAGAAGGACATATCAAGAAGAAAAAGGTAATAGTGTTGATTGATTCGGGTAGTACCCATAATTTTATTCATTGTAAGGTAGCCAAGGAATTGAATTGTTTCCTATAACCAACACCAAAATGTCAAGTGATGGTTGCAAATGGAGGAACTATAAATTTCTCTAGAAAATGCCATAATATCAAGCTATCCATGGGGGAATATGTATTGAATAGTCCAAAGCTTTCCATTCCAATGGGAGGTGCTAATGTTGTACCAGGAGTACAATGGTTACAATCTTTGGGGATGGTAGCTTTTAATTTTCAAGAACTTTTCTTGAAATTTTTTTTGGAAGGAAAGGAAATCGAATTACGGAGTATCGAATGGAAGCCAGGAAAGATAATAAGCTCTAATGTCATGACAAAGCTTCTAAAGAAAGAAAAACAGGGCGTAATTGCACAATTATGCTCACTGGAAGTTCCAACATCAAAATCATCTATTTCTCCTGATATCCAAAAGTCTTGGACAATCATTCCAAGGTGTTTGATACTCACAAAGGACTCCCACCTATTCATGATCATGATCATGCTATTCATTTGATTCCAAGAAGTGTTCCTCCAAACATCAGGCCTTACAGATATCCTTATGTCCAAAAGAGAGAAATTGAACATATGATTGTAGAAATGTTAGAGGCAGGTATAATTCAACCTAGTCAAAGTTCCTTCTCTGTTCCAGTAGTATTGGTGCACAAAAAATATGGATCATGGCGCATGTGTATGGATTATAGGGAGCTCAATAAACTCACTATTAAAGATAAATTTCCCATTCCTGTGATTGATGAATTATTGGATGAATTACATGGATCAATTTATTTTACCAAGTTGGATCTTCATTCAGGATATCATCAAATTAGAATGAAGACTGAAGATATTCCGAAAACAGCATTTCGAACTCATGAGGGTCATTATGAATTTTTAGTCATGCCTTTTGGCCTTACCAATGCACCTTATACATTTCAAGGGCTGATGAATTCCATTTTCAAACCCTTCCTTAGAAAATTCGTGCTAGTATTTTTTGATGATATACTAATCTATAGCAGGTCTTGGAAGGATCATGTTGAACATGTTGACAGGGTGCTCAAACTATTGCAGGAGAAACAATTATATGCAAAAACATCCAAATTTTTCTTTGGAGTACAAGAGGTGGAATATCTAGGTCATATTGTATCTCACGATGGTGTTAAGGTAGACCCTAACAAAATTAAAGCCATTAAGGAATGGAAAGTCCCCACAACCATAAAGCAGTTGCGAGGATTTCTCGGGTTAACAGGGTATTATCGCAAGTTTGTTAAGAATTATGGGAGAATAGCAGCACCTCTAACAACATTATTGAAGAAAGATGCATTTCATGGACTCCTGAAGCAACTAAGGCCTTTGAACATCTTAAAGAGGCAATGTGCCTAGCACCAGTCTTAGCTACGCCAGACTTCACAAAAACATTTATTGTGGAATGTGATGCCTCAGGAAATGGAATTGGTGCTATTTTAATGCAAGAAGGAAGACCCATTGCTTTTGAAAGTCGTTCAATCAAAGGAAATTATTTACAAAAGGCTATTTATGAGAAGGAAATGTTTGCAGTACTACATGCAGTAAATAAATGGAGACCTTACCTAATGGGAAGACACTTCAAGGTAAAAAATAATCATGATAGTCTTAAACACCTTTTGGAACAAAGACTATCTTCAAAAGAGCAACAAAAATGGGTCACAAAGATGTTGGGTTATGACTTTTAAATTGTCTACAAAAAAGGGAAGCTAAATGTTGTTGTAGATGCACTCTCAAGAAAGGATGAAGAGGTGGAAGAATTGCTTTGTGCCATTTCAATTATCCAACCAGATTGGATAACCGAAGCAAGGGATTAATGGAATAAGGATGAAGAAGTGTGGACTCTCATTCAAAATTTGTAGCAAGATCCTAGTACATTTGATAAATTTAGTTGGAAAAATGATTCCTCATGGTACAAATATCGCTTATATATTTGTAAGAATTCCAAACTAAAACAAAATATTATTTTGGAATTTCACACTTCTCCTTTAGGAGGACACTCAGGATGGCCTTAAATATGATATTCAAAAGTTTGTGGTAGAATTTTTGGTTTTCCAGCAAAACAAAGTTGAGGAAATTAAGACCCCGGGTCTTCTACAACCTTTATCCATTCCAAGTCAACGTTGGGAGGAGATTTCAATGGATTTTATCACAGGTTTACCAAAGTCTGATGGAAGGAGCTTCATCATGGTGGTAGTTGATAGACTTACCAAGTATGCACACTTCTATGCATTATCTCATCCATTTAAAGCGAGTACAGTTGCTACCGCATTTATGGAAACAATTCAAAAGCTACATGGAAACCCGAAGATTACTGTAAGTGACAGAGATCCCATTTTTACAGGAAATTTTTGGACGGAATTATTTTCTTGTTTGGGTACTCAACTAGCTCATAGCTCATCTTATCATCCTCAATCCAATGGTCAAACAGAGATAGTGAATAAATTTTTGGAAGGATATCTTTGTTGTTTTGTATCTGATAAGCAAGCACAATGGATCAAGTGGTTACCTCTCACTGAATGGTGGTATAACACTTCCTTCCATACTGCAGAAAAAATGACCCCATTTATGGCACTTTATGGATATCATCCACCATCCATCACATATTATTTAAGGGAAAATTCTAGGGTTCATGCAGTGGAGGATCACATCGAGCATCAACAAGAAGTTCTCCAACTCTTAAATGATAACCTAAATTTGGCACAAAATCGAATGAAACAATAGGTAGATCAACATCGCAGTGAGAGAATTTTTGATGTGGGAGACTGGGTATTTTTACGACTACAATCATACAAAAAAATACCCCTCAAGCAAGCTAAGAAGGATAATAAATTAACGCCAAAGTACTATGGTCCTTACAAGGTTTTGCAAAAGATTGGTACTATGGCATACAAATTGGAGCTTCCTTCTTCTTCGCGAGTGCATCCAATTTTCCATGTTTCATGCTTAAAAAAGGTTATAGGGGACAAACATCCAGTTCAAAAAATATTTCTAGAACTTGATGAGGAAGGAAAAACCATATTCGAACCTGAAGCAGTCACGGAAACAAGAACTCGACAACTACGAAATCGATCAATTTTAGAGTATCTCATCAAATGGAAGAACTTACCCACTAAAGATTCTACATGGGAGGATGAGAATTTTATACAAAACCACCTGGAGCTACTGAAGCATTGAGGAAAACACTTGTTTGAAGGAGAGGGCCATGTTAGGTCCCTATGTTAATAGTGTAGTCCCTTATTATGTAGGGTAGCCCCCCTTATTGTTATTGTTGTACCCATGTAACCCCAATATTGTTCTTATTGTGCCCTTAAATTATTATTGTTAGGTCGGCTAGGATTACATTGTGGCCCCACTAGGATTACATTATGGCCCCATGGACTCCTATATATAGAAGGAGGTTTTGGTCATTTGTATCATCCAAGAATTGTTCATCTATGTAATGTATTATAGGTTTCCCCCTCGAAGTGGCTTATTTCTAAGGCATTGATATCTCTTTTCTTCTATTTTTGGAGCTGGTTACACAACAACCGATATGGTGACCTTCTCTATCTTCATTGATTTGAAGGAGCACCCACATTTTCCCTCACATATTGCACAAGTCTCTCAACTTCCCTCGTTCTTTTCCTGACTTCTCTGGATGGTTCTTCTTGAGTGGTTGTCTCCACTCTCTGCTCCTCAATTTTTGGTTTCTCCAGTTACTTATTTGGAGTTAAAATATCCTCTTTTGGTGGGATTTGAATATCCTTCTCAAGTGAGCACTGCATCGTTTTATCCTCATCAAATTTCACATCCCTTTGCACAAGTTTCATTCTAAGGGATGACAAGCACAAATGGTAGTTGTAGGTAGTTTCTGTGTAACCCAAAAATACCCCCAATTATGTTATCGTCTCTAGCCTCTTATTTGATTCTTTGGAGGCATGGCAGTAAGCAGAGGCTCCAAAAATCTTGAAGTGTGACACATCTGGATTTCTCCTAGAGAAAGCTCCTCCAGTGTAATCATGTCTAAAATCCGATGAGGACTCTGGTTCTACAAATAGACTACTTTGTTGCAGGCCTTAACCCATAAGTGCAGAGGTAGGCCGTGGTCATGCAACATCACCCTCACTACTCCCACAATTCTAAGGTTATTTCTCTCAGCCACCCCATTTTGGTATGGGTTTTGGGTTGTTTTCAACTCTCATCAAAAGCCTTCTTTTGCACATAATTTTTTGAACTCATTCAACATGTACTCACATCCATTATCTCTCTTGAGAGCCTTCACCTTCTTGTCAGTTTCTTTCTTAACCAGTGCCTTGAATTATACTAACTTTGAGAATGTATCATCTTTCTTCCAGGTGAAGAAGATCCAACACTTTCGTGAGAAGTCATCAATAAAAATGACAAAATATTTGTGCCTGGTAGTGGAGGCTATCGAGAAAGTTCCACATACATCAGAGTGTATCCTTTCTAGGACTACATGTGTTTTTTTGTCTCGATCATGGAAAGTTTATTTTGTGCACTTCCCCAAGGTACATCCTTTGTATACATCTAGTTGCTCAAGTGCTCCTTTGGGGAGGCCTCTGGTTATCTTCTGCATGATATTCAAAGCACCATGATGCAAATGGCTAAGTACTCTATGCCAAATTTCATTGACATCACGTCTTTGCACCTTCTCTGCCTTTGTGCTAAATGCATCACAATCCTCCACATCTAGCCTATACATGTTCTTCACACGAACCCCAATCTACTTCACTTGTCCCATAGTTATGTGTCTCAGGAATACCTCTCATTTTTTTAAGATCACATCATAATGAAGGTCTTCCAAAACTGCAACAGAGATGATATTTTTCTTTAGGCCCTGAAAAAACATGACATCATTAATCCTGAGGGGGGATCCCAGCTCCCTCTGAAAGGTGAATGTACCAATCCTGGTCAAGTTATACCTTATGTCATCCCCCATATCAGTGTGCATCTACAAGTCTTTCTCCTCTAGGTCACTGAAAAAATCTCTATTCCCTGCCATGTAGAACGATGCACCTGAGTCCAAGTACCATATGCTCCCCATCACTGTGTTAAACATGCATGCAATGAGGGTAAAGTAAAGCTCAAATTATGAAGCCAAGGATTCACCTGCTGCTCCTCTTGGGACCTTCTTGCTTGTCTTCTTTTATGGACACTTCGTGGAATAGTGCCCAAATTCATAACAATGGAAGCATTTAATTTTTGACAAATATTTCTTCTTCCCCCCATTGACTGGATTCTGGTTTGGATTGGGATTTCTTCCCTTTTCACTTATTTTCCCTTAAATGAAGTCCCATCTCTGGTATTTTTCCTTATTTCCTCCTGTACCAAATCAGACCATAAGCACTCCCAATCTGGTAGCTTCTCCCTCCCATTCACTGAATCTTGATAGTTGTGCTAGCTCTTGGGAATACAGAGAAGGGCTAGGCTTATTGATTCTTATTTAGGGACATTAACACCGACCCTACCAATTTTATCATGACATATGTAAACTTGATAAGATATTGTTGAATTGTATCATTATTTTGCATCTTGATACTTCAAAGTTTATCCTTTAGCGCTAGCTTCCTATGGTCACTATTATTTTCGAACAATTATGTCAGTTCCATTAGGCGAATTTTGAAGTCTAAAATGGGCCTCCTAAGAAAAATGTACAAAAAAAATCAACTTTGTAAGAACCAACGGGATTCAATATGATGATTTCAACCACGGGGGATGATTGATCTGGATTTATGCAGGAACACAACAGAATAAACATATAACCATAATTATAGAGAGGCAACAGAAATAACACTTCATTTCATTAATCTCAAAGAACTGAAATTTTCTTACAGACAGAAAGGAAATAAAACTAGCTAGGGCACTGGTAGCTATCTCTGAGAAGAGATGTGGCAGCTACAGGCCTGTGAATTGAGTTACAATGAGGCTCGAGGGCCTATTTATTATTTAGAAACAATGGGAAATCCTAAATAGCCAAAACCCTAACCCTAGGAGATGAAGCGCCAAAACTATGGGCCCCGTTTGGGTAAATTGGTGTTTCAACTTCCCAAGGGCGTAACTTTGGCATACGATCTCCGTTTGACGCGTACCATACCTCGTTAGAAATATCTATTCGAGGACTAAAAATTTTGAATGAGCAACATTAGTCCCTGGACCCATGTTGCTCTCCATTTTCCCAAAAAACGTCGTTTAGGGCCTCAAAACGGCTCTGGAAGTTCAGGACCCGAAAAACTGCTAAAAATAGTAAACTGTGCCGAAACTAAAAAACTGAAAGAGACAATGGTGGAGCCCCAAGTGGAATAGGCGGGTGACCACCAATATCCACCTGGATCATTCCTCCTCCCTTAGGAAGAAATGTTCCCCATTGCATTAATTTCCTCCATGAGATGAGGAAATTTCTGCTGAACTTGGTCCCTAGTGAACCACTTTCCTTGGTGCAGGAGTTGACCAGTTTTGACAACCCGATATAGTTGGATCTTCTGTTGGCGAGTGTTATTGATTTTCATATCCATGATATAATCTGTCGTGGCCTGTTCCATGCAGTCTGGGTTTAACTCTATTGGTGTGAGTTGTTCTACAATGTCCGAGGTGTCCAGTAGAGGTGGGAAGTAAGGATGAAGGCAATCCGCATTGAAGACTGGGTGCAGACCAAGGAATGGTGGAATACTGAGCTCGAAGGCATTGTTCCCTACAGCCTTGGTGATGGTGTACGGCTCGTATCGGAGTAGGCAAAGCTTGCGGCGGGGTCTAGTGAGGCGCTCCTTCTGCAAATGTAGCCATACTTTGTCGCCCACCTGGAAGTTGTGTGGCACCTGGTGTTGATCATGGTGTTGCTTGTACTTGGAATTGGCTCTGTCCAATATATCATGAACCTGTTGGTGGATGTGTTGAATGCACTCGATGAAGCTACTGGATTTGTCAACTTCAGACTGGACATGAGCTGAATCGGCCTGAGCAGCTGCAAATGGCATGGCTACGTCAATGGGACATAGTGGCTAGAATCCCAAGCCCACCTGAAAGGGGCTATGGCCGATTGAACTGTGGAGAGCCCAATTATAAATATGTTGTACATAGGGGAGGCTCTCATCCCATGTGATTGGATGCTTTGAATTGTACATGCGCAGAATGTGTACAATAATTCTGTTGACGACCTCTGTCTGGCCATCTGTTTGGGGATGGAAAGCTGTGGACTTGGTGAGCTTGGTATCCAACATTGACCAGAGGCTGGACCAAAATGTGCTGAGGAACTTTCTATCCCGATCTGATATGATAGACTGTGGGATCCCAAAGTGCACCCACACTCGTTCAAAGAAGAGTTTAGCAGTGGCTTCTGCTGTGATATTCTTCTTGCAGGCCGCCATAATGGCCATCTTCGAGAATCTGTCGACGACCACAAAAACACAGTCATTTCCTTGCTTAGTAGAAGGCAGGCCCGACATGTAATCCATGGAGATGGATTCCCAAGGTCGACTAGGGGTAGGTAGAGGAGTATATAGGCCTTGCTTCTTGATGGTCGGTTTGGCAATGGCACAAGCAGTGCAGGATCTGATGTGCTTCTCGAAATACTTTCGAAGGTTCAGCCAATAGAAATAATTTTGCAAGATTGCTACTGTTTTCTCGATCCTGAAATGCCCAGCAACTCGACTATAGTGTGCTTCCCATATCATCTTGGCACGCTCGCTTGAAGGAACACAAAGGTGTCCCATGTGACATAAAATTGCATCTTGGAGGTGAAAATTTGGAACTTGCGTACCCCCCAAGAGTGCCTTGTAAGTGTGGCCAAATTCTGGGTCACTCTCATAGAGAAGTGGCCAATCAGAAGTCTCGTGCCCACAAGAGTTGAGCACAGTGGTGAGCGCCACGATCGGTGGTCGACTGAGGCAGTCTACAACATGATTGGTGCTACCCTTCTTGTACTTGATGTTCAAATGAAACTGTTGCAGATATGTGGACCACTTTTGATGGTGATCATTCTGCAACTTCCCTTGTGTCTGTATGAACTACAGGGGCCGGTGGTCTGTGTGGATGATTGTTTCCTTCCCCAAAATGTAATGCTTCCATTGTCGACAAGCTTGCACAATGGAATACATTTCTTTGTCATAAGTGGGATACTTGCGAATTGTGTCAGACAATGTCTCACTGTGAAATGCCACTGGATGTCCCTGTTGAGTAAGAACTGCCCCAATAGCATAGTCAGAGGCATCTGTCTCGATCTCAAATGGCTGTTGCAAGTCCGGTAAAGTGAGCACTGGAGCAGAATAGAGGTGATTTTTCAATTCTATGAACGCCTTCTGTTGAGGTTTCGACCAAAATAATTTTTCTCTCGCTCCTCCCTTGGTGACTTGACTCAAGGGCCAAGTGATATGAGAGAATCCCAACACGAACCTCCAGTATAAATTAGCAAGACCCAGAAAGCTGCAAAGCTCTGTTATAGTGGTTGGGGCTGGCCAATCCCGAATGACTTGGATCTTGGCTGAATCCACATGCACCCCCCTTTCATCAATAATGTATCCCAGATATTGAACCTGGGTCATGCCAAAAGTACACTTCTCCAAATTGGCACACAACTTGTGTTGCCGCAGTGTTTGGAGGACTTGTCAGATGTGGTGAAGGTGCTCTTCCCAAGTTTGGCTGAAGATCAGAATGTTGTCCAAGTACACTACTACAAATGAGTTGGTGAATGGCTGCAAGATGTCATCCATCATCCTCATGAAGGTTGCGGGAGCATTCGTCAACCTGAAAGGCATGATCAGCCATTCGAAAAGGCCTTCCTTGGCTTTGAAAGCAGTCTTCCACACATCGCAGGGTTCAATCGGTACCTGGTGATACCCCAACTTCAAGTCAATATTGCTAAAATATTTTGCACCTTTGAGTTGGTCCAGAAGGTCATCAATCCGTGGGATCGGGTACCTATTCTGGACAGTGATCTTGTTCAGCGCCCGATAGTCAATACAGAGTCTCCACGTCCCATCCTTCTTATGTACCAACATGATCGAGCTCCCACAGGGCAATGAAATTGGTCTGATGTGACATTTCTGCAACAGCTCCTGAATCTGCCTCTTGATTTCATCATTCTCCAGAACAGAGCGCCGATAGATCGATCCATTAGGTAGCGGTGCACCTGGGGTCAGAACAATTGGGTGCTTGACCTGACAGTGCAGAGGAACCCCTATGGGTGAGGTGAATATGTCCCCGTACTCCTCCACAACCTTATCCATTTGTTGTTGTCATGTATAGGATCCATGTATGGAGGTCGTGGCCACAGTCTTCTTCTTTCCCTGGGGGCGGATCATCAGGAAAAAAAATTTCCTGGTTTTGGAAATGAGCTTATTGCATTGTTTTGTAGTAACCAAAGAGATAGTGGCAGGAGGTGGTACCTCTGGGATCCTTTACAACTTATTTCCCAAAGTAATAATAACAACATGAGGTCGAGACTCATACACAGCATGACGCTTCCACAAGTATGGTTTTCCTAAAAATACATCAGAAACATCAGTAGGAGCAACGTCACATAACACCTCATCCGTGAAGGGCTTGATGCCATAGGTAAGGCGGCACTGCTGGCTGACGCGGAGATCTCGTCCTTGGTGAAGCCACCCGATGGTGTATGGATGTGGGTGAGTTGTGGTCGGCAAGCCCAACCGCTTCACGGCGTCTACTAAAATGAGGTTATTTTGGCTCCCATTGTCGACAATGAACTGTACCGGGGAGCCCTTTACCCACATATGGGAGTGGAAGAGGCCTTGCTCCTCCTCTGGATCTTCCGGTTCCTCCTTCTGGATCTTTGTAGTGGCAAAAATGGCGTTGGGCTCTGCATCAATAATCTGTTTCCCTTTTTCATTCCCCTTTTCAGGTTCTGATTCGGAGTCGGAGCATGCATCTGACTCAAAAGCCCTCATCTCGGCCACTAGTGACTGCTTGGCCCGGCACTCACTTGTGTTGTGAGTGGAGCTCTTGTGGAACTCACACCACTTTCCCGTGTCCTTCTTTGGCTTTGCAGTGCTGTTATTTTCTTGTGGCTTTGATGAGTTGTCTTTAGCTACCATGCCTTGGCTCTATCCTTTGTTTTGCAGTTTGGAAGCACCTTTCCCTTGCTTTTGATTCGCAGATCCAAAGTCTCGCTTCTTCATTTTGAATTTCTGCTCAATCTTGGCAGCATACCGGTATGCCGTACCAAGCGAGGAGATGTCGAGGAACTCCATTTCCTCCTGAATGTATCTGTGCAGATAGCTGTGATACTTTAGCACCAGATGTTTCTCTAAATCTTTGATACCCAACTTTGTGCACAGGGTATGGAACAGATTCATCAGCTCATGCACATCTTGATCCCTTTGTTGTCGCAGTGTGGTCCATTGTATGTACTTGTCCTCATAGCTCCCCACGGGAGAGTATTGTTCCTTGACGGTGTCTCGGAAAGAATTCCAAGTTGGTACAGCCGAGAACAAAGAGGGTTTTGTCTGGTCCTTGTTCTCACAGTAGGTTTCCCACCAGTCCTTAACATGGGGGGTAGCTTTGAGGAGTGTAAAAATAATCTTCTCCCGGTCTGAAAAGTCATGAATCGAGAAATATCCTTCTAAGAGATTCAACCATCTATCTACGGCATCTGCATCTATTTGACCCTCAAATATGAGAATGTCAAAATTTACTTGTACCTTAAAAGGAGTCGCGCCTCCAGAGTGGCTGCTGGATGCAGATGCACCGTCGGTGGGTAGCCGTTGAAGGATCTGAGCAAAGTTATCCATCATCGCATTCCTTTGTTTTTCGAGGGACTCCTCAAGCAATATTTTGATAGGATCTCCTGCTCCCTCATCTTTCTTTTTGTCCCCCATGGGCGTCCGCCGAGGTTTGCGAGGCTGATCTTGCAAAGGTTCCACCAGATCTAGCCCTAACTCCTTATACCCTGACCTCATTGGGGACATGCAAAGAAGGATCGAGAAAAATCAGACCGCTCTAATACCACTGATCTGGATTTATGCAGGAACGCAACAGCATAAACATATAACCATAAATACAGAGATGCAGTGGAAATAACACTTCATTTCATTAATCTCAAAGAACTGAAATTTGCTTACAGATAGAAAGGAAATAAAACTAGCTAGGGCGCTGGTAGCTATCTCTAAGAAGAGATGTGGTGGCTACAGGCCTCTGAACTGAGTTACAATGAGGATCGAGGGCCTATTTATTATTTAGAAACAATGGGAAATCCTAAATAGCCACAACCCTAACCCTAGGAGATGAAGCACCAAAACTATGGGCCCCGTTTGGGTAAATTGGTGTTTCAACTTCCCAGGGGCGTAACTTTGGCATATGATCTCCGTTTGATGCATACCATACCTCGTTTAGGGCCTCAAAATGGCTTCAGAAGTTCAGGACCTGAAAAACTGCTAAAAATAGTAAACTGTGCCGAAACTAAAAAACTGAAAGAGACAATGGTGGAGCCCCAAGTGGAATAGGCGGGTGACCACCAATATCCACCTGGATCAATGATTCACCATTTTTTAAGAAAAAGGGTAAAAATATTAAAAAATAATAAAATAATAAAACTATTTTTTCAACTCGTATTTTCATCTTATCTCCCAAATTTTTTACTCAAATTTTGAGTGGGAGTACTCGTCAGATGCAAAATTTAATTCCTCATCCAAGGAGTACCCATGTTGCATACTTTTGATGGACCCTGCAACACGAAAAATGAGAAATACATGAAAAACGTGATTGCAATCACGTTTTTCATGTATTTCTCATTTTCGTGTAGCAGGGTCCATCAAAAGTATGCAACATGGGTACTCCTTGGATGAGGAATTAAATTTTGCATCCGACGAGTACTCTCACTCGAAATTTGAGTAACAAATTTGGGAGATAAGTTGAAAATACAAGTTGAAAAAGTAGTCTTTTCTTTTTTCCCTCTAAAATTTGATGATGTAATCAAATCTTATTTTATTATTTCCACTATTATTTTATAATTTCCTTAGGAGGCCCATTTTAGACCTCAAAAATCCCCTAATGTTTCCACTTGGCAAATGAAGTTTAATTTTCGTGGAGATTTGAGACAATGTGATCTCGTACTCTCTCCAATATGATTCTACTCACTTTGGCTACATATTTCTTCCACTGAGCAGAGTTATGGGCATCAGATCCAGGTGGTTTTGAAACATTTTCCTTAATGTATTTTATTATTCCATTTTCATCCAATATCGCCTCCATGTGATCCATCCATGCAACAAAATTATAGGTTCCTTCCAAGGCATACTCAACTCTGAAGAAATTCAACAACACTAATCTTCAAATTCCAACCTCCTGAGAAACAACTTAGAAGTTCATGCTCTAATGTGAATCCCGATCTGATACCATGTAGAAATTATTTTTTATATTTTCAACTTCTCATGAATTTTTAGTCAAAATAATAATACACAAATCTACTCTACTACTCTGCGAGCATTAATTCACAATTTAGAACAAAAAATTCAAACATGCAATAATAAGTAACACACATGAAACAAGTATTTTTATCTAGGGAAATCAATATGCTAAAAACCACATTTCCTATTGCATTAATCAAATGACTAGAGATGCAATATGATTGCTTTTCTCAATTGAGATCACCCTACAAGTGCACAACCTATCTCTCTACTCACTGAATTCCTCTGACCCATACTTAGTAAATTTTTTCCTTGGCTTGATCCTATTTCCTTGCGTTGTTCCTTGAGTAATTAAGCCCCTATTATTGATGAAATTTCTCAAATTGAATTGCGAATTTATTAGGATGATCATTTGACTGCATGCAACACCTGTACACTCAAGACTAGTATAAAATTGATGTTACACTACCTTGGAATCTCCACCAAGTGTAGCAAATTCGAATTAACAACATGCACTAGATATTTTTGGTTGATTGATCAATTAAATAGATGATCATTGAGTTTGACTTAAGTCCCAGTGCACAACTTGACCCTCCACGAGTTCCTCCAACAGTTGGAACTATTTCAACTGGAAACAACCTTAGATAATTGACCTTAATTGCTACAAATTAGGAGTCACACATGCTTAACTGAAGTATAGTTCCTCCAACTCTAAATTATTGAGTAAATTGGGTGAAACAAGCCATGTCACACAAGTTAACATCATCCAAGTTGTTTGCTGATGTGGAAATTCAAATTTTCTCAATTCAATGAAGGCAAAATCAAATTGAGAATTTCTTACTTCATTTTTTAACAATTTGAGTCTTCTTTCAATTTTTGTTAATATCCAAAGCCAATTTTCCTTATGGTAGTATTTTGGTTTGAGATAAAACCCAAATTATTTAAGGCCTTCATCAAGAGGCTTGAACTAAAAAGGGAACATTTGTTCTTCATACCTCAATTCATCTCTAGATAAACCATTAAAAGTTACAGTAGAGTTCAAATGATTAACTTACAACCCAGTAGTTGTTTCATATAAAGAGATATCCCCCCTGATAGACATCGCACAATTTCAATACCCATCGCAGAAAAACAACACATCATCAACAAATAACAAGTGAGTAATATGGAAAAGGTCAGCAACAACTATACCTCTTAAAACTCCCCTTTGGCTAGAATCCGCTAATAATATGCTAAGCCCTTCAGCCACGAGCATGGAAAAGTAATGGGAACATAGGGAATCCCTGTTGCAATCCTCTCTTAGCATGAAATTTTTATTTTATTTCTCCATTAATCAATACAATGAATGACACAGACAATATACAACTCATGACCCAGTTTATGAAGGAAACTTCAAATCCAATAGGAGTCAGAATCATATGAATATATATCCAACATACCCTGTCATAATCTTTTGAAAGATCTATCTTTATATCCATCCCTTTTAACTTGAGAACTTTTCGGCTATGAAGACCTTATTTCACAACCCCAATTGCTTCATGAATTTTACAACCCTTAAAAAAAGAAAAAATTTCCTTTGACATATTCCTTGATAGAATATGCTTAAGTATATTAGATATGATCTTGGCTATGATTTTATATATAATATTACAGAGTGAAATTGGTTGAAAATCATAGAAGGAGTTTGGGGAATCTATTTTTGGGATTAAATTTATGAAACCAGCTCCCAAAATAGAATAAATGAGAGATAAACACCTTAGAAATAAGCCACTTCGAGGGGGAAACCTCCTTTACAATACATAAATAAAAAATTCTTGGATGATACAAATGAAAAAACCTCCTTTCTATATATAGGAGTCCATGGGGTTACAATATAATCCTAGCCGAAATAACAATAATAATTTAAGGGCACAACAATAACAATAGTGGGCTTTTATGGGGTACAATAATAAAAATATGGAGACTACAGGGGTACAACAATAACAATAAAGGGGCTACACTAACAACAATAAGGGACTACACTAGTAATATAGGGACCTAACATGCCCCTCTCCTTCAAAAAAGTGTTTTCATCAACACTTGAGTGGCTCTGGATGCTTCTGTATTAAATTCTCATCCTCCCATATGGATTCTTCAGTGGGTAAGTTCTTCCACTTGATGAGATACTCTGAAATTGATTGATTCCATAGCTGTCGAGTTCTTGTTTCCGTGACTCCTTCAGGTTCCAATATTATTTTTCCTTCCTCATCAAGTTCTGGAAATATTGTTTGAATTGGAAGTTTGTCACCTATAACCTTCTTTAACCATGAAACATGGAAAACTAGGTGCACTCGAGAAGAAGCAGGAAGCTCCAATTTGTATGCCATAGTACCACTCTTTTGCAACAACTTGTAAGGACCATAGTACCTTGGTGATAATTTATTATCCTTCTTATATACTTGAGGGAAATTTTTTTGTATGGTTGTAGCCTTAAAAATACTTAGTCTCCTACATCAAAAATTATCTCACTGTGATGTTGATATGCCTATTTTTTCATTTGATTTTTTTCCAAATTTAGGTTATCCTTTAAGAGTTAGAGAAATAGTTGTTGATGCTCGATGTGATATTCCACTTCTTGAAACTTAAAATTTTCTCTTAAAGATGATGTGATGGATGGTGGATGATATCCATAAAGTGCCATAAATGGGGTCATTTTTGCTTCAGTATGGAAGGAAGTGTTATACCACCATTCAGCGAGAGGTAACCACTTGACCCATTGTGTTTTTTCATCAAATAAAAAACAAGAGAGATATCCTTCCAAAAATTTGTTCATTATCTCAGTTTTCCCATCAGATTGAGAATGATAAGATGAGCTATGAGCTAGTTGAGTACCCAAACAAGAAAATCATTTTGTCTAAAAATTTCCAGTGAAAATGGGATCTTTGTCGCTTACAATAAACTTTGGGTTTCCATGTAGCTTTTGAATTATTTCCATAAATGCAGTAGCAACTATACTTGCTTTAAATGGATGAGATAATACACAAAGGTAAACTTGTGATAAACCCATTGAAAATTCCTCCCAACATTGACTTGGAAAGGATAAAGGTTGTAGTAGACCCAGGGTCTTAATTGTCTCAACTTTATTTTGGTGGAAAACCAAACATTATGTAGAAATTTAAATAATTAACTGAATTATTCACCGAGATTATCCTGGTCACACACTATTTGAGCTTCATGCATAACACATAACCTCTTCTACCATTGATCATCAACATGTGGAATTAAAAACGACAAGCGGTATTGAAAACATTCGCATGCACACATAGAAACATAAATTCAACACATATAAACACAATATCTATACCGGGGAAAGCCTACAGCTGAAAACCCCCTACTATCTATATATTATAATGATCAACAACATGTAACAATCATAGTACAATACTCCTCACAAGTACTCAGTACTATCTCCAATATTTACACACAAACTAGCTCAAATCTGAACAAGTCACAGGTTCAAATCTCCTCCACTGTTTCCCTGCCTCTACTGCACAATCCAAGATGAGAATGAATGAGATCCAAGTTTGAATCCCCTTGGCTTGTACTGCGCAATCCTCATTGGCAATCTCCATCAATGTGTGTGCAAATCTCATGCACAGCCAATAGTCACAACTGATAGCCACACTCACCCTTTCACCCACCTCTAACACTGGTCTCCACTGAATTGTCCATGCATTGCAGTTAACTGATGTGTTCTTTAGTTGATTTATGAGTTAATAATTAGTGAATTAATTATTAATTAATTCACACCACTCATCACTAGTGTATTTTCCAGTTAGACTAAATACAACTAGTTCAACTAAGTTAAACCGAACACAACTCCACCAACTGTCTCATCAACTCCACCAAACTCTGCCACATGAGTTCTAACCGAAGTCAACCATGCAATAGCTCAACTAACCCTTAGGAAAAGCGTATTTCCTTCTGTCAGCTGCATGTGCCACATCCAAGCATCAAACTGAAGTGCTCCAAGAGGATAAGATAATGTTTATAGTCTAAATATTATTAAGGGTTAATAATATTTAACTGTTCTATTTTTAGCTCGACAGTCTAAAAATAGAAACCGCCCAATGTCTAAAAATAGAGGTCCATCTATTTTTACCAACTTGACCAATCATCCATAAATAGCATCCTGCAACTCATAGACCATGATCCATATGTCTAAAAATAGACTTTTCGACAAAAATCACCTGTGTGGTCCCCCACCTAGTTTAGGTGATCACTTTCCAACTAGGATCAGGAAAGATGTTTCAGGAGGCCTCCTTCATTGTTTCTTGTTGCCATTTTCAACACTCCCTCTCAACAAGAAAGGACTGTCTTTTCATGCGACATGCAACTCCATGCATTCGCCCTGCAACCTTCACAAGCGCCATGCAACTCCATGCATCTGCTCTACAACTCCTCTGAAACTGAATAGGCTCCAAACAACTCAATCAATATTATGCATCTATCATCAAAGTCTTCGACTTCTGCTGGTGCCAACTGCACATGTCATCAAGAACCACTGCGCTGTTGAACTCTTGTACCCATGCACTCTGTACTTGTTGTCAACTCTGATTCGCGCTCCAGTATCTGACACTGTCACTTTGATCTGCCTGCATCAATCCAACTGATCATGCTACTACTGCACTGTGGGCACCTCGTAGCCAGGCTCAATTCATGAGATCCACACCATCTCCAAGAATCCTGCCCAGAAATCTCCACCTGGGATTACTCGTGCATGTTGCCCCACCTCTCACCTGGTGGTATAGCTGCATGCACTCCCTCTGCCCAACTGGCACGAAATTTCTCTGCATGAGTGGTTTCTCCCACTCCATGATCCTCTTGTGGCTGCTCCACACCCCGAGGTTCACTTTTACCTGCATGCAAAACTTGCTCCCTCTCAAGCATCAGTTGCATGTCTTTCTCCCGCTTCCCAACAGTAGGAAGCTCCGTAGAAATCCCATCTACTTCAAGTCTATAGAGATTCTTTGCCCGAATCCCAACCTTCTTGACTTGTCCCGTTGATTTGTGTCGAAGGAAAACTTTCCCTTCTCTAAAGACAACTTCATACCCTTTATCCTCTAACATTGCGACTGAGATCAAATTCTTTGTTAAACCTGGTACATGCAATACATCTTATAAAAGAATGAGTTTACCTGACTCCCTCTGAAAGGTTATGGTACCAATGCCAGTCACATTGTATCTTCCATTTTCACCCAACTCAACATGCATCTGGAGATTTTTCTCCACTAAGTCACTAAAAATATTCACATCTCCCATCATCTGAAAGGAAGCGCCACTATCAAAATACCACCCTGATCCCAATGCACTAGACACCATGCATGCGATCAATGAGAAGTCCAACTCAAATTGTGAGGCAAGAGCCTCACCAGCTGCAGCTCCAGTAGCCTGCTTGTTCTTCTTCTTTTGTGGACAATTCGTGGCGTAATGTCCATGATCGTGACAGTGAAAACACTTCACTTTGGACATGTCACACTTTTTACCATCCGCACCGGATTGAGAAGCCTTCTCCTTGCCCTTCCCCTTCCTTGCTTTGGCAGCCAAAGCACAGTCTTCTTCATCAGATATCTTTAATGAAGATCCATCTATGGTACTCCGCCGGATCTCCTCTTACACAAGATTAGACCACAGTCTTTCCCATCCTGGCAAATTTTCCCGACCATTGACACTATCCTGATATGCATGCCAACTTTTCGGAAGCCCAAGGAGAGCCAAGCTCACCAGCTCCTCATCATCCACACTAACTCCTACACTCCCAAGCTCATCCATGCAGTGGATAAACTTGGTCAAGTATACCAGAATAGTGTCATTCTTCTCCATCTTGATTTTCCTGAGTTTATCCTTGAGCGCCAACTTCCTCTGGTCGCTCTTGCTTTTGAACAATTCTGTCAAAGCTTTCCACATGAGGAATGGAGAAGCTTTACCATGCAGGCTGGATATTATGTGATCCTTCACGCCCTCCAACAGAATCCTTCGACACCTTGCTGTCTTCTTTTGCCAAGCTTCAACTTGAGCAGCATCAGTAGGCTTTGGGACATCAGCATCTATCAACTCCTTCAGCCCGTTATCATCTAATACCGCCTCCATCCTATCTCTCCATGCAATATAATTTGAGCTGCCCTCAAGGGAATACTCCAATCGCAATCCTTGATAAGACATTTTGATTTCGACACCAAGAAAACACTGCTGCAAATTCGAATTCCACCAACTCAAAACTCAACCGCTTCTGATCTGTGAGAACAAATTATTTCTAGCACAGAGATCGACTGTAGGGGCGTTTACTGGATATATCACCTTTCAGAGAAAGGATGGATCCAGAGGCTACCTGGCCCATTACAGACTCTGTCTACCGAAATAATTGTAATCACTGTAATAGATCCGATGATCAATCTCGCTCTGATACCATGTAGAAATTTGAATAATAGCTGAATTATTCACCGAGATTATCCTGATTACACACTATTTGAGCTTCATGCATAATACATAACCTCTTCTACAATTGATCATCAATTTGCGGAAATAGAAGCAGTCGCATGCACACATTAAAACATAATCAAGCACACATATAACATAGTATGTAATGGGGAAAGATTATAGCTGAAAACCCCCAACTATATGTATATTATAATGATAGAGAACATGTAACAATCATAGTACAATACTCCTCACAAGTACTCAGTACTATCTCTAATAGTTACACACAAACTAGCTCAGATCTGAACAAGTCACGGGTTCAAATCTCCTCCACTGTCTGCCTGCCTTTACTGCGCAATCCAAGATGAATAATGATGAGATCCAAGTTCGAATCCCACTGGCTTGTACTGCGCAATCCTCATTGGCAATCTCCATCAATGTGTGTGCAAATCTCATGCATAGCTATAGTCACAACTGATAGTAAACTCACCCTTTCACCCACCTCTAACACTGGTCTCCACTGAACTGTCCATGCATTGCAGTTAACTGATGTATTCTTTAGTTGATTTATGAGTTAATAATTAGTGAATTAATTATTAATTAATTCACACCACTCATCACTAGTGTATTTGTTAGTTAGACTAAATACAACTAGTTCAACTAAGTTAAACCGAACACAACTCCACCAATTGTCTCATCAACTCCACCAAACTCTGCCACATGAGTTCTAACTGAAGTCAACCATGCAATAGCTCAACTAACCCCTAGGAATAGCGTAATTCCTTCTGTCAGCTGCATGTGCCACATCCATAGCTCAAACTGAAGTGCTCCAAGAGGATAAGATAATGTTTATAGTCCAAATATTATTAAGAGCTAATAATATTCGACTGATCTATTTTTAGACTGGCAGTCTAAAAATAGATTCCGCCCAATGTCTAAAAATAGAGGTCCATCTATTTTTACCAACTTTACCAATCATCCATAAATAGCATCCTGCAACTCATAGACCATGATCCATATGTCTAAAAATAGACATAGTCTAAAAATAGACTTTGCGACAAAAATCACCTGTGTGGTCCCCCACCTAGTTTAGGTGATCACTTTCCAACTAGGATCAGGAAAGATGTTTCAGGAGGCCTTCTTCATTGTTTCTTGTTTCCATTTTCAACACATTATGCCACAAACGTTTGAATATCAGATTTTAGGCCATCCCAAAAAAAAAAATTCTTCACCCTGTGGTAAGTTTTTACAAATCATGAGTGTCCTCCTACGGGAGAGGTGTCACAATTCCAAAAGAATATTTTGTTTTAGTTGGTAATTCTTACAAATATATAAGCGATATTTTTACCATAAGGAATCTTTTTTCTAACTAAATCTATCATATGTACTAGGATCTTACTGCAACTTTTGAATGAATTTCCACCTTTCTTCATCATTCTTCCATTCCTCCCTTCCATCAGTTATCCAATCTGGTTGGATAATAGAAATGGAAAAAGGAAATGTTTTCACCTCCTTATCCTTTCTTGAGAGTGCATCTGCAACACCATTTAGCTCCCCTTTTTTTTAGATGATTTCAAAGTCATAATCCAACATCTTTGTGACCCATTTGTGTTGCTCTTATGAAGATAGTATTTGTTCCAAAAAGTATTTAATACTATCATGATTAGTTTTCACTACAAGGAAAAGACCCTCTTGTGGATGTTTTTGAGGAAGCCCTAATGAAAATAGCCCAAATATCCATTTTTGGCGGATGCCACTAGAGGAGGTTGGCGGGTGGAGGTTTTTGCGGATGTTTTTTTGTGGTGTGTTTCTCATCATAAAACGCACCGATGCGTTTTATACAAAACACACTAGTGCGTACTATAAATTAGCACACCGAGACATCCTGCTCTCTGTACTATAAGTACTCCAGCACATCGATGCTCTATGTACAAACTGGCTCGGTGTGTCTCCAAAATCCAGCACACCGTAACAATATGCGGTGCGCCATTGATAAAATCGTCTGGTGCGTCTCAAAATCAAGCGCACTGAAAAAGAGTTAATTTTAAAAAAATTACCGGTTGTAAAAACCTCATTTTTACTTGTTCAGTGCTCTAGACCTCTCAATCATCGATGTGATTTTGTCTTCTATGAGGCACCCTGCCATCGGTGCTCCCATTGTCCGCATTGTTACCTTCCATTGCACACCGTGGAGTTCGAATTTTTGAAAATGGTGGGAAAATTTGGTTTTTTGAATTCCTCAGCAAATATCCCTCCTTGACATGCAAATGTACAAGTAATCTACTTATTTTTCAATAAATAAACTTTTTAGCGGATTAAAATTTCAAATTAACTTAAAATTAACCATTTAAAAAAAAATATGCTACGTGGTGCGGTCGACCCATTTGGCTCGCACCATTTGTGGTGCTACTTGTAAATTTACAAGTCGCATCACGAATGGTGTTAACGGAAACCACATCGAGTTCTGGTGCAGTACCAAGAAAATGTGCACTAATAAAATTAAAACAAATAACACAACGGTGAGATCGTTTACAGGACCGCACCGTTGACTATGTAATGTCGTCGGGAGGGCGTTGCGTTGACCGAACTAACCCCCATGGAGCGGATAGTTTGGTTAACGCACCACCTAACCGACAACATTACATAGTCAATGGTGTGGTAGTTTACAGGACCACACCGTTGACTATGTACTTATTGTTAGGCGGTGCATTGACCAAACTATCTGCCCTGGGGCGGTTAGTTTGTTCAACGCACCATAAAAAAATATTTCTTGGTTGCACGGTGCACAATCATTTTTCATGCGCATCGGGTGTAGTGTGCGATAAAGAAGTATGCACCGGTAATGGTGCATTACTATTTTTTTTAGGGCACCGAGTATTCTATTTTTCAATAAAAATTATATACATATATTTTTAAATACATTTATCATTTAATAAAAAAATATATTTAATATGTGAATCATTCAGCGACATCAACGGAGAAAGAAAAGGGAACAACAAGAACATATGGAGGACCATTATAACATGATTTGGCTATGGGAAGCACGGGAGAGGGAGATACTTTTGTACCCTTGCCCTATTACGGCAGCCACCTAGTTTCTCCTAAGGGAGGTCAGTCTCCTCAATTTCTACGAGGAGGCTACATCCCTGAAGGGCCATAGTGGGTTATTGGGATAACTAATCTACAAGTGGGATGCCCACCGACAGGATTTCTGGGTCGGTCCTAGCCAATGGTACGAGCCCACCGAGGAGGACATATATTTTATTATTGGCCTATCTAGGAGAGGGGAGTATTTTCCCTAGTTCCCAGATGTCCCCATCGGTTATGCAACATGGAGTCAATTGGCGTACACCCAAAGATAAATTAGGGATGATATAGTTTCTCCTGCATATTTTTAGGTTTCTAGTGGTCATTTACGCATTGTTTCATTTTATCCAGAGGAATTGAGGTGCCTCTCAATACTACTGACGACCATTGCACACTATATTAGTGACAGGCAGCGCATTAGTTACCCGCTTTTATTTTATGTTGATTCTTTTTTCTAGACACCATGAATTGTGAGATGGTATGTGATTGTTTTGTGACAAATTTGTACAACATTAGATAGATTTCATTCTCAAGCATGTGGGATGTTGACCTTCCCTTTTGCATCAGAGTTATTTTGTTTATTTTTTGAGAGGTTTCCAGAGACAAGGCCTACTTTTGTTCGGCGGCCTCGTAGGTTGATGTTTCATGTACGGATGCAGATGTGGGGCTCAATGATGCCCAAGAGGGACTTGTCCTACTTTCTAGCCAGGATATCTACTGATGCACTGGAGTTGCTAGCCAGTGTTGATGATCACTCGTTCGTGATGGTGTCGTGTTCGTATGCCGGTTTGGATTGGCAAGGGTGTACCAACATCCTCTTCACATTGGATGAGCCACCAGATGAGAGAGATAATATTAGTGTTTTTTTTAAATTAATATAGTTTCATTTTATTGTCTTAATTAATTAATTAGAATAAAATTTATTCTAACACGTTCTTTAACTTGTTTTATTAAATTGTTTAATGAAATTGTCTAATTATTTTTGTGTACTATATATTTTGTAGATACTAGCACATTCGTGGGGGACATGATTCCACCCCCACCATATGATCCAAGTGTAGATCATCACAAGGAGATGGCGGGGGTGGCGGATCAGGGTGACAGACCTGATCCTCGGGTGCCAATACCTATGGGGGTATGACGTAGGGCGGACACTCGATTTAGGATGGAGTTGGGCAACCGACTGTGTCGACTCCTGCTTGATGAGGGAGTCTGCCCTGCTACGATCAGAGAGATCCAAGCTGATCATAGGCTCACAAAGCTCTGGAGAGACATGCCCCGTGATATGATTACCCTTATGTGTCATATCGTTGGAGCTTCCAAAGCACTAGCTACTAGGAGGGATAGGCGTCGTCGAGATGCACGATAGAGCAACTCATCTTATAATCATGATCACAAGGGGAGTGATCATCATTCTACTACTCCACCTCACGTCAGAGATCATGAGCAGCCAACATCAAGTCCTGATCAGTAGGCATCTTCTGATTTTTCTACCCCATCTCAGCATGTACCTAGTCCTGAGCAGACATGACCATCGACTGAGCAGGTACCTGATCTTGAGCAGGCAAGTCCATCTGAGTAGGTCACACCATCCACTGAGCAGGCTGCACCATCAACAACTCATCAGCAGGCATTTCCTGAGAAGATTGCACCATATGATCAGCAGGCACCTCCGGAGCAGGCACGTCATCCATCTCAGCATGAGGTTGCACCACCAATTGAGCAGGCCTTGAAAAGTACTAGTATTGATTTAGTACCACCAAATATTTGAAATTTATATGCACTTATATTACAGTTGTATATTTTTTACATTATACAGTTATATATATATATGGTGCATGTATTTTATGTTCATGTTGATGTACTTAAGTTACATGTTGGTGTTCATAATGATGTGTATATTGTTAGGTCATGTTAGATATGTTCATTTAATGTGCTTGCACATAGATGTGTATGTGATAGCAGTTATTTGACATGAGATGTATATTTTAAATTTGTGCTGTGATGAAGTTATACAATGCTTGTGTTTTGTTAGATGATCATGATCATGATGATTAGATGATGTAGGCGAATTTGAATGTCTATTTTAGACTATGATGTTTGTATGATGGTTATCATGATCATGATGTTCATTTTTATTATTAAATCATGATATTTATTAAATATTATGTATTGGTAATTGTAAAATTGTGTAATTGTAATTGTAATTGTAATTGCATGTAAAATTGTAATTGTAATTGTAATTGAAATTTTAATTGTAATTGTAATTTTAATTGCAATTGTATGTAAAATATTTGTAAAATTGTATTTAATTGTGAAATTGAAAAATTGTAATTGTAATTGTATGTATTGTCATGATTCAATTTTATTAAAATTGTAAAATTTGTAAATTTGTAAATTGTAAAATTGTAAAAATGTAATTGTAATTGCATGTAAAATATTTGTAAAATTGTAATTGTAATTGTATTGTGAAATGATTGTATTTGTAATTTTAATTGTAATTGTATGTAAAATTATAAAATTGTAATTGTAATTGTAATTGCATGTAAAATTGTAATTGTATATAAAATTGTAAAATTGTAATTGTAATTGTACTTTTAATTTTAATTGTAATTGTATGTATAATATTTATAAAATTGTAATTGTAATGTGAAATTGTATGTATTGTCATGATTCAATTTTATTAAAATTGTAAAATTTGTAAATTTGTAAATTTGTAAATTAATTGTCAATTGTGAATCATAACTACCGTAAGTAAAATGTATATTGTAAATATTTTTAAATTACCATAATTGTAAATTTTTAAATTTGTATTAATATAAATAATTGTAAAATAATAAATCTAGAATAATGTGAATTTTTGTAACATAATAAAATTTAGAAAATAATGCAAATAAATTCATGTTTAGAATTATCATTATTTTATTATAATTTTAGATACCAAAAATAGCAGTATACATTAATACATTTTTTTAATTTTGAAGATATCATTCACACACATTTAAAGCAATCAAGTAGTTGTATTATTTTAGGAATTGACATAAAAAAATAACTTGATATAATGCATTGTTTTTGAGATCAACATAATTGAAAATTATCAAGTGAAATGATTCTAACATTAACACAATGAAAACCAATTAATTCAAAATACCTATTATCATGTTTCAAAAAAAATATTCTTAGTTATAAGGTTAAGTCCTCTTCTTTATAAAAACCCATCTTAAAAAGTATAAATGATGAAATAACACGTGTACCATATCACTCTATGTTCTCATCATCACCCTCATTATCTTCCAACTCGCTTGGCATGATAATATTATTGTTCTCAAAAATATGTTTTGATCTAGGTTCATGTCCCAATACGAACCACCAATCCCTATCCAACACATCTGGGTAAAAAAACACCTGCTTGCAGTGTTTGGAGAAAACATAAGGCCCATTAGCTTCATCCCACATTTTTCTAGAGTTGATACATATCAGCTTACTATCATGATATTCCTTTACATTATTCCAATCAAAGGTGTCCCACCACTTGCACCTAAAAATAACACATTGGAAAGAAGAGAAGTCCACTTCAATGATCTCTTGTATCTTTCTGGCGTAACCTAGAGTCCCTCGTACTAGGTTTTGATCATGGTGGCTAGCTAGACTAGATTGATTAAACTTGACATCCACTCCACAGTCTTGTGTCATGTGTCCATCATCGACATTTTCTGTGCGAAAAATGATGTTCATATGCCCACATAGATGGGAACAATGCACCTATAAAAAATTTAAAAAAACATAGTGTCATGTGTCTTATAATAATCCAACTGTTAAAATATGAAATATAGATGTTACACTTCAAAGGTGCATTATTAAGTTTAAAATGTACATAAATATATTATTACCAAGTGGGTGCACCCAATCCCTACGTTTAGTGCATCCTATTAAGCACGCAGGTAATGACTGGTTGCACCATATTTCTCTCTAACTTGTTCAGCAACCCAATTATTGGGGCATATAATTGGCATATTTTCTTTTGAATGACCGGGATAAGGCACACTTCTACCATTCAATCATTTGAATTCTTTCCTATCACTATCCCATTTCATCCTCTTTTGTTCGTACAATGCGACCCACAGTTGTGTCACTTCAGAATTATAAAGAACAAATTTTTTGATTGCTTCAATTTCTGCATTCAATGATGAAATCAAATCGACATATAGTACATATGAGATCAAAATATAAATTATATCAAAGTTCAACGTGAATATTTACTTTGTGTAAATTTGAAAAATTATAAGTCGCTTACTCTTTATCAAGCGTCTCTTTCCATTCGTTTGGAGAAGCTCCCCTTCTCTTTTGTCTTCATCCCTTTCATCATCCCAAATCACCACACCTGGTATTTTGTTGATCTGCTTGATGTACTCATTGGCATAATAGAAAGAATCATACAATATGTACCCCTCTGCCATAGACCCCTTAGGTTTTTCCCTATGTTGAACAAAACCTTTCAATTTATTCATGTACTCTCTAATAAGAACATCCAACGACAAGAAACCACCCCAACTAATTCAACCTCATCTACTAGGTGGATTAGAATATGAACCTGCGAGTCCATGAAACTCGTCGACAGTTCCTTCTCAAACATAGACACAATCTCAACTATATCTTGACGCCACCGTGGAGTTCTAGCCACATGAATCTCCTTTGATGTGATCCAACATACAAATGCAGATAATTTAGATATGACACATCCTAGGTCTTGGGGGAAGTCATGTTTCACACACCCACACTGCAAAGTTATAAACACATGCAATAATATAAAAAATTGGTTATTTTTATGATCGATGCATGGGATAAAATTTATTAATATAACAAATAATAAAATCATGCTTTTGAAATTATACATACTCTTAGAAGATTCAAATGGTCATGTGATTTCAACACTGAAAAAAGGTCTTCCACGGTGAAGCAGTGTCGTAGTGAAGACCCATATGAATATGGCACCCTCACACCCATTATAACTTCATTTTCCAAAGAAAGATAATTTTTTTTAAAAATCCATGGGACATCACCTTATTTGAAATACTAATTAGAGGGGCCAGCTACCTCTGATCCTGTACTTTCTAATCTTCTTGGCCAATATTTCCTTTTAGTTTTTGAAGTAATAAGATCTTTCCTAACAACCAATGTGTCACTTTGTTTCGATGATAAGTGCCTCCATAAATACAATGAAACATTTTTAAATATATGCATGGGATATAATAAGTGGTAATATTAAGATGCTCCCAGTATGGGAGGTTATAAAAGATATATTTCCTTTTCATCCCAATGGAAAATTTCTCAACATAGGTGTTGAAGAATTATGGATCATTGAAGATAGGCTCCCCATTTGAATCGAGTATTTAAATGAACTCCTTCTCCTTCTCTCTCTCATATGATCTAAGCCATTCAGCTGGTGTCGTTATTGAAGGCCTTTGGGTTCTCTCTCATTTACCATTGAAAGTAGATGTTTCTCTTCTGTAAGGGTGTTCTTCTAGGAAGAATACTCTGGAGCAGTCATACACTAGCTTTCATAGGTCATTGAACCATCTAGATTTTAGAGAAGGTCCACAACATTTACATCCATAATACCATTTTGTTACAAGACCTGCGAAATTATTGTATACAATATGCATGGCACGTTAAAGAATATCATGAAGATCAGAACAATTACAACGAATTAAATAACTAATATGCGAAAGAAAAATTGTTACATATATAAACAAATCAATAAACATGTAATTTACCAGAGAAAACTCCTAATTCTAGATAATCATGTTTCGTGTAAGCACATATGCCATACAACGTAAAACTCCTCTCTACTGCGATGGGTATTGATACATCGTATACATTTATCCCATCCTATAATTCCTTCAATTCATCTACGAGTGGTTGTAAGTAGACATCCATATTCTTCACTTATCTTCTACTAGGGACTATGAGAGCAAACATAAGATGTTCATTCTTCATGAACAACCATGGGGGGGTATTTTTATTGATCACTACTACATGCCAAACGGAATAGTTAGTGTTCTAGAGGGAATATGGGTTGATGCCATTTATGGATATGTTGAGTCGTAAAATTCGTACTTAATCCTTGAATTTTTCGGGCCATGTATCCTATATATGCTTCATGGCTATTAAATATATTGGGATTCACATAAATCCCAAATCACTTTTTTGTGAGGCATGCCATCCCCGCAGCACAACTAATTCTTTGCAATGAAAGAGCCTTTGAATCCTTGGGATTATAGGCATATGCCTCAATATATTCAAAGGAGGACCACGTGATTTACCCTTCTTTTTTTATTTATCATACCTTCCATGCCCACATTTCAAACATATCTCTTTGTCTACATATTCTCATCTATATATAATACAATCATTTGGACATGCATGATATGGTACGTACTCAGCACCCAACATTTTCAACAATTTATTTGCATCTTCGCAACTACAGGGAAAGACATTATCACTTGGAAGAACCTTATCTTTGAATAACCTGTAGTTGGTCATGGAAAATATCAAATTTACATCAATGCCAATAATTATTAAAGTTCATAAAATTGACCATTTGTAATGTTCATTCTGTGATTATATTTCTCAAAATATAAGGGACTTGATGGTCAATTACCTCAAAATTTATGAGAAACATGCATTCGATAAGCCAAAATTTGCTTTCAAGTTGTATAGTAACATCATTGTTTCCAACTGGGTAGACAATTACTGACGTCTAGGTCGAAAGAGAGGGGCAATGGAAGAAAATTTAAGGCTTTCGAAAAAGGTATCAATGATATGAGCATCATCCCCTAACTGATCATCGTTGTGGAATGCATCTAACAACATTGTCTCCATGGCAGTCGTATCCCTTAAGTAATCATCCATACCAACCTCTATTTGATTGCCTCCATTGCCAGCTTTTGAAGAACTACTATTTTTGTAATCATTCCTAATTGGTGAATCTGGACGTAGTGGGAATTGACTAGGTGGTTGATTAAAACATTATTGGTATTGTTCCTCTCCAATTTTTTCTCTTGATTCAACCTTCTCTCGATTTTACATTGCCGTGGGGTGCAATGAAAGATGGTAGGTAGGTCACTCATCATCACTAGAATCCTAATAATTTCAAAAAAAAAATTTGAACATGATTAGTACAAAATTGAAGATATCAATTAGTAAGCACGTCGACAATGCATGATTAATTGGTTTGACATTGAAATAATTACATTATACCAAAAAATTATTATTACCATCATTGTTCTAGGATTGTAGCTAAAATATGACATGTTACAATTGGCAGGGTGAAGCGGCTGTCCATTTTCATCTACCAACTTCGCCTTGTGATATGTTTCTCCTGATAAGAGATTCCGATTTTTTGGAGTTGTTTTAATATTTTGTGCATATGAACTCAATTCTGAATTTGCATGAACCTGCAAATTTGTATACATTAATTTTATTTAGTTGATTGACATGGATAAAAAAAATCAATTAGATAATGAAAATATAAATAAAATCTGAAGTAATTATGTTTGGAGATGGATAGGGAGAACTCCACGATGTACTTTGAGAAATATTATGGAACAAGCTGGATTTTGAAGAATTTTACATTTGATATAATTATGAGATTTTCTCCTTACATTTGAGCAAAACAAACAATAAATTTTGGTGTACGTACCTAAAATTAATTTTGGTGCCTTAAAAATGGACTTATTGTTATCATTGTTAATGTATTGTTAACTGCACTGGTGTTGTTTTATTAACGGATGCACCGGTGTGGTTTTAAGTATGGACGCACCAGTGCTGTTAGTTAACAAACGCACCGAATATTGGGAAAAAAATGCAACTTTATTTTTTGAAGTGAAAAAAATTGATAAATTGAAAAATGGGTGGCAAAGTATTTTCGGAAATCTAATTTCATAAAAAAATTCTGTAAATAGTAAAAGCTATTCATTATTTCATTATTTTTGCAAAAAAATTCAGGGAGGGATTTGCACGAGAGACATACCTAGAGCAAGAGAGCACGGGAGCATTGTGGAGCAGCAAAATACTTTCGAACATCAGCACTATTCAGAGAATCAAAATTTGAAACATCTGGTGATTCACACAAAAACCCTGTAGTATAGTAAAATTGTTAAATTTTACTGTAATAATTGTTTTTTGACAGTTTTTGTTAGATTTAATACATGCATAGTAAAAATTGTAAATTTTATTGTGCATTTTCAGAAAAAGAAAAAAAAAATAATAAGTAATTAAATAAAAATATCCATTCTTACGTTAAACCCTTGCTTCTTCTTGTTTATGTGACTTCACAATTAGGTCTTTTCATTTTAGATTTATAGGATTTTTATTACAATATATATAGGTCTATGACATCTAACCCATGGGACCACTTGTCAAGTTAGATCCCAATCCATGTCGGCCCTTGCACAATTTTTTAAAAAACATATTTTTTTTAATCGGTGCGCATTGTTTAAAATAGTGCACCGATGCGCAATTATAGTATAGCGCACTGGGCACGTACTGACAAAAAAAATTGTTTGATAAAAACATTTTTTTATTAATTTATGTTTCTGTTAATCTTTGTACCAGTTTTAATATAACGCACCAGGTCTCCTTGTTGACAAATAGCACCATACAATGTTTCTATTGTATTGGCCGTGTGTTTATAAGAACCTACCGGACCACGTTCGGTGCATACGTTGTACATTGTTAAAGGTGCACCGCTTTATTCATTTATTTATTTATTTTTACCTGAAAAGTATGTGATTTATTTATAAAATATAATAATGAATGGTACAGGTTTCATATTGATAAATAAATGGCTGATAAGAGTTCAAGTAACAAAAATACTGATAGCACATCCATAAAAGCAAAAAAGACAAGTTATTTGTAAATTATTTACAAAAATTATTATTTTTGAACTATATGTAGGTTTAACTAATATGTATTGTTTAGTGTGTATCATGAAAAGTCGCAAAATGACGAAGCTCGATAAGATTATTTTTGATCTAAGACCAAAAGAACGTAAAATCTTAATAGAAAAATTGCAGAAGGATGAATTAGGTGAATGAAAAAATACTATCGATCCAATATGAGTTTCTTTTTTGAATTTTAATTAATAATATACTTAAAAATATTAGATAGCATGTTTCAAACAATCTATTAATTCATATATGTTTAATGTTATACAGGGACCAACAATGAAGAAAAGGAATGTTGTTCTAAGAAAAGAAAAAAAAAATAGAACATGAAAATGAAAATGAACTGCTCCTTAGCTCATGTGGAGTGGTGTTAGAGGCTAACGAAAGGGGTGGGGGGGTTTACAAAAATTTGAGGGATCTATTGGAACAAATGTATAGATGTTCTTTCCACTTACAATACAAAAATAAATCTAATGATTCCAAGAACCAAATTTTATTTAAACTACAGGATGAGTTTATAGAGAATTGGTCAATGAGACATGTCATTGTTTTAATAGCAAAACCATACAACAACAACAAAAAAAGGATTGAAAAAGTGATATTCCTTTAAATTGTTTTCTAGAACTATATGTATATATTACTACAAAGAAATCATTTATAAATATCACTTTTGTTATATTTACTTTTCATATATCAATATAAAAATTAAATAGTTTATTTTCATGTTACATTTTCAGGAATATTATGAAAATCTCAAAGGGTGAACGAGCTGATATCAAAAATATGCCAGCAGGAATGTCCAAAAAGGTGTACAAGGAGATGGTCAAAGAAATGGACATAACTGCATCATACGAAGAGCCATATCAACAACAACATGCTTCAAATGTAATATGTAATCATTGAATTTTTCGATTAGGTACAATAAATAAATAATTTAGCATTAAATATTGATTTTCAAGTATTTTATTGCAGAAAAGAAAATAAAATGGAACTCATTCAGCCCATAAAACAAGACGACAAAGAAGAAAAGGGTCGATATCTATGTTTGTGAGTAATTGTTACTTCCTTATAACAACTTAACTAGATTTCATTTTTGTATATTTTAAGTTGTTTTACAACAATCATCATTGAATGTCTTCAAACAGGTGCTAACATACAAAGAAGAACCATCAAAAGAATTGATTGATATTGGGTTAAATATGGGTTGTTAGTATATGTTGGCATATCATAAATTAATTGTGGAATTTGTAAGCATCTATATTGTTTTACTTAGCTTTGTCTATAATTAATAGAACAAAAAAATATTTTATATTAAATCTATAATTTGTTATGGGGTATAAAACTTGCAAGAAACAAAGTATGGAGCTGCACCAACAAATGAATTTTTGAGAGATGGCATGAAATTTGGTTTTGAAAGAATGTGTATAGTTCACGAGTCAATTTTTGCTATGGTAAATTTCTTTTCGATTTACAATGATGTATATTATTTAATATTGTAATTTTCATTATTTTCACCAATGTATATTGTTAGGTCCCTATATTACTAGTTTAGCCCCTTATTGTTGTTAGTGTAACCCCATTATTGTTATTATTGTACCCTTGTAACCCCCATTTTGCTATTATTGTGCCCTTAAATTATTATTGTTAGGTCGGCTAGGATTACATTGTGGCCCACTAGGATTACATTATGGCCCCATGGACTCCTATATATAGAAAGGAGTTTTTGTAAATTGTATCATCCAAGAATTGTTCATTTATGTAATGTATTGGAGGTTGCCCCCTCGAAGTGGCTTATTTCTAAGGCGTTCATATCTCTTTTCTTCTATTTTTTGGAGCTGGTTACACAACATTTGGTATCAGAGCTTGGGATTCTAGGGTTTCGCTGCTCCAAACAGGTCATCGTGGCATTTTCGCTATAACGTTTTTTCTACGAAGTTTCAGAAGCTGAAATTTTTAGGGTACGAAGCCAAAATCTTGAGGAAGCTTGTATAAAAATTTCAGAGTTTGGTTCGCAATAATTTCGGAGATATGATCTGTGGAAGTCAGGTATTTTTTCAGGCTCCTAAACAGGTCATCATGGCATTTGCGCTATAAATTTTTTCCTACGAAGGTTCAGAATCTGAAATTCATATGGTGCGAAGCTGAAATCCTGAGGAAATTCATCAAAAAATTTCAGAGCTTGGTTCGCAATATTTTTGGAGATATGATCTGTGGAAGGTAGTGCTTTTTCAGGCTCCTGAATTGCATCTCAAAGAGGTGATCGTGGAAAAACTTCAATAACTCTCTCTCTGGGCATTGGATTGAAGTGCCGTAAAAAGTGGTCGCAAGTACACAGACTGAAGTTTCTGGGCTATCAATTTCAGAGACAAAGGACAAAACAGTGACACGTGGCAAGTCGTACAAGTTCGCTCTACTAAACCAGTCCAGAATTAGGTCATTGTGGGAGATTGAACACAACTTTGTCTTGGAGAATCAAAATCAGGTCAGACCTGTGGCATTTGAAAGAAGCTTCAGAGGGCTACTACAGGGCTGAATTTCAGATATCGAAGATTTTCAATTACAGAGATAATTCAATTTCAATATCGAGCTCCTTAAAGCAAGTAAAAGGTGTGTATTTTTTTTTCCGAATTGCATAAGTCTTGTTTGAAGAATCAAGTTGAATTGATTCCAAGGGCATCTTGTAGAATAGATATCAATATTGGATTCTAAAATGGCCCCTAAAAAGAATTCAACACCCATTAAGCCTTCAGAAGGCTCTACTATGACTCATGAAGATGAAGAATGGCAACATGACATATCAAAATTACAAGAGCAAATTTCTCTCTCGCAAAGAACAACAAAAAATGAAATGGAAGTTTTGAAGAAAGGCATGGAAACTAAGATGGATGGTTTGAAGAAAGGCGTGGAAGCTAAGATGAATGGTTTGGAATCTAATATGGATGGCATGGAAGTGGGCATGGAAGCTAAGATTGATGACATGGAAGCTAAGATCGATGAAAACATGAAAGACAACATGGAAAACATGAAGAATGATCTAAAAGCATACATGGAAGGCTTGATGACAAGCTTAAAACAAGAAACGATTCCTAATGGCGGAAATATAATAGAAGAACCTCATGATGAGAACAAAATAAATGTTAATCATGATTTCATAAACTCTAATGTTGGCGGGAAGAACCACCATATTCCAAAAATGGATATGAGGAAGTTTAATGGAAAGGATCCTGTAACATGGATACTACAGATGGAGCAATATTTTGATTTGCATAACGTGCAAAACACACAAAAGGTACGCATTGCAACTTTACATTTAGAACAAAATACATTTGTATGGTATCGATGGCTTTGCTCCCGTAAAAAAAAATGTCACTTGGTAAAATTTTACGGAGGAAATGATAGCACATTATGAGGATACAAAGAGCAACACCTTCTTTAGCCAATTGATAAATCTCAAACAAAAGGGTTTAGTGGGGCAGCACATTGAGGACTTCCAAGAATTGAATATAAGGGTAACTGATATTCCAGAGGAACACAGGATTGATCTCTTCATAGGCACTTTAAAGGATAACATTCAACATGAAGTTCGCGTTCTGGAACCTGATTCATTGGAGAAAGCATTCAGGTTGGCAAGAAAAGTTGAATGTAAAATTATGGCAACAAGGAAGCCTACCACTCAATTCTATAAAGAAGGAAGTGTTGCTACGCCTAGATTTCCACAACCTACAAGGTTGACACCACAACAATTGGAAGAAAAAAGAGCAAAAGGGCTTTGCTACAGTTGTGATGGCAAATACACTAAAGGTCATAAGTGTGCTGAGAAGAAATTATTTTACATAGATTTTGAAGAGGAAGAAGAAAATGAACAAGAAGAGGATATACACCAGGAACCAGCCCTAGAAGAGGAAGAAATGAATCCGACCATATCGTGTAATGCACTGGCAGGAATTACCACTCCTCAAACTCTCAAGATAGAAGGACAAATCAAGAAAAAAAAGGTAATAGTGTTGATTTATTCAGGTAGCACCCATAATTTTATTCATTGTAAGGTAGCCAAGGAATTAAATTGTTTCCTATACCCAGCACCAGAATGTCAAGTGATGGTTGCAAATGGAGGAACTATAAATTGCTCTGGGAAATGCCATAATATCAAGCTAACCATGGGGAATATGTATTGACTAGTCCAATGCTTTCCATTCCTATGGGAGGTGTTGATGTTGTACTAGGAGTACAATGGTTACAATCTTTGGGGACGGTAGCTTTTAATTTTCAAGAACTTTTCTTGAAATTATTTTCAGAAGGAAAGGAAGTCGGATTACAGGGTATTCAAGGGAAGCCAAGAAGGATAATAAGCTCTAATGTCATGACAAAGATTCTAAAGAAAGAACAACGAGGTGTAATTGCACAATTATGCTCACTAGAAGTTCCGACATCAAAATCATCTATTTCTGCAGATCTCCAACAAGTCTTGGACAATCATTCCATGGTGTTTGAAACTCCCAAAGGACTCCCACCTATTCGTGATCATGATCATGCTATTCATTTGATTCCAGGAAGTGTTCCTCCAAACATCAGGCCTTATAGATATTCTTACGTCCAAAAGAGCGAAATTGAACGTATGATTGCAGAAATGTTAGAGGTGGGTAAAATTCAACCTAGTCAAACTTCTTTCTCTGCTCCTGTAGTATTGGTACACAAGAAGGATGGATCATGGCGAATGTGTCCGGATGATAGGGAGCTCAATAAGCTCACCATTAAAGATAAATTTCCCATTCCTGTGATTGATGAATTATTGGATGAATTACATGGAGCAATTTATTTTACCAAGTTGGATCTTCGTTCAGGATATCATCAAATTAGAATGAAGACTGAAGATATTCCAAAAACAGCATTTCGAACTCATGAGGTCATTATGAATTTTTGGTCATGCCTTTTGGCCTTACCAATGCACCTTCTACATTTCAAGGGTTGATGAATTCCATTTTCAAACCCTTCCTTAGAAAATTTGTGCTAGTATTTTTTGATGATATACTAATCTACAACAGGTCTTGGAAGGATCATGTTGAACATGTTGACAGGGTACTCAAACTATTGCAGGAGAAACAATTATATGCAAAAACATCCAAATGTTTCTTTGGAGTACAAGAGGTGGAATATCTGGGTCATATTATATCTCATGAGGGTGTTAAAGTAGACCCTAACAAAATTAAAGCCGTTAAGGAATGGAAATTCTCCACAACCATAAATAAGTTGAGAGGATTTCTCGGGTTAATGGGGTATTATCGAAAGTTTGTTAAGAATTATGGGAGAATAGCAGCACCTCTAACAACATTATTGAAGAAAGATGCATTTTCATGGACTCCTGAAGCAACTAAGGCCTTTGAACATCTTAAAGAGGCAATGTGCCTAGCACCGGTCTTAGCTATGCCAGACTTCACAAAAACCTTTATTGTAGAATGTGATGCCTCAGGAAATGGAATTGGTGCAGTTTTAATGCAGGAAGGAAGACCCATTGCTTTTGAAAGTCGTCCAATCAAAGGAAAGTATTTACAGAAACCTATTTATGAGAAGGAAATGTTAGCAATACTGCATGCACTAAAGAAATGGCGAACTTACCTAATGGGAAGACACTTCAAGGTAAAAAATGATCATGATAGTCTTAAACACTTTTTGGAACAAAGAATATCTTCAGAAGAGCAGCAAAAATGGGTCACAAATATTTTGGGTTATGACTTTGAAATAATCTACAAAAAAAGTAAAGCTTAATGTTGTTGCAGATGCACTCTCAAGAAAGAATTAAGAGGTGGAAGCATTTCTTTGTTCCATTTCTATTATCCAACCAGATTGGATAACCGAAGCAAGAGATGAATGGAAGAAGGACAAAGATGTATGGACACTCATTCAAAATTTGCAGCAAGATCCTAGTACATCTGATACATTTAGTTGGAAAAATGATTCCTTATGGTACAAGATCGCTTATATCTTTGTAAGAATTCCCAACTAAAACAAAAGATTCTTTTGGAATTGCACACTTCTCCTTTAGGAGGACACTCAGGATTTTTAAAAACTTACCACGGGGTGAAGAAAGAATTTTTTTGGGATGGCCTTAAATCTGATATTCAAAAGTTTGTGGCGGAATGTTTGGTTTGCTAGCAGAATAAAGTTGAGACAATTAAGACCCCAGGACTTCTACAACCTTTATCCATTCCAAGTCAACGTTGGGAGGAGATTTCAATGGATTTTATCACAGGTTTACCTAAGTCCGAAGGAAAGAGTGTCATCATAGTGGTAGTTGATAGACTTACCAAGTATGCACACTTTTGTGCATTATCTCATCCATTTAAAGCAAGTATAGTTGCTACTACATTTATGGATAGAATTCAAAAGCTACATGGAAGCCCAAGGGTTATTGTGAGCGGCAGAGATCCCATTTTTACTGGAAATTTTTGGACGGAGTTATTTTCTTGTTTGGGTACTCAATTAGCTCATAGCTCATCTTATCATCCTCAATCTGATGGTCAAACTGAGATAGTAAATAAATGTTTGGAAGGATATCTTCGTTGTTTTGTAATTGATAAACAAACACAATGGGTCAAGTGGTTACCTCTCGCTGAATGGTGGTATAACACTTCCTTCCATACTGCAGCAAAAATGACCCCATTTATGGCACTTTATAGATATCATCCACCATCCATCACATCATCTTTAAGAGAAAATTCGAAGGTTCAAGCAGTGGAAGATCACATCGAGCATCAGCAAGAAGTTCTCCAACTCTTAAAGGATAACCTGAATTTGGCACAAAATCGAATGAAACAACGGGCATATCAACATCGCAGCGAGAGAAGTTTTGATGTAGGAGATTGGGTATTTTTACGGCTACAACCATACAAACAAATGTCCCTCAAGCAAGCTAAGAAGGATAATAAATTATCGCCAAAGTACTATGGTCCTTACAAGGTGTTGTAAAATATTGGTACTATGGCATACAAATTGGAGCTTCCTTCTTCTTCGCAAGTACATCAAGTTTTCCATGTTTCATGCTTAAAGAAGGTTATAGGTGAAAATCTTCCAGTTCAAACAATATTGCCAGAACTTGATGAGGAAGGAAAAATCATATTGGAACCTGAAGCGGTCACGGAAACAAGAACTCGACAACTACGGAATCGATCAATTTCAGAGTATCTCATCAAGTGGAAGAACTTACCCACTGAAGATTCTGCATGGGAGGATGAGAATTTTATACAGAAGCACCCGGAGCTACTCAAGTGTTGAGGACAACACTTTTTTGAAGGAGAGGGGCATGTTAGGTCCCTATATCACTAGTATAGCCCCTTATTATTGTTAGTGTAAACCCCTTATTGTTATTATTGTACCCTTGTAACTCCCATTTTGTTATTATTGTGCCCTTAAATTATTATTGTTAGGTCGGCTAGGATTACATTGTGGCCCACTAGGATTACATTATAGCCCCATGGACTCCTATATATAGAAAGGAGGTTTTGTAAATTGTATCATCCAAGAATTGTTCATTCATGTAATGTATTGGAGGTTTCCCCCTCGAAGTGGCTTATTTCTAAGGCATTGATATCTCTTTTCTTCTATTTTTGGAGCTGATTTCACAACATATATACACTCATTACACTTTATTTTTATGTCTGTAGATGGAACTTGAAGAAGAAGAAAATAATCAACACAATGAACAAAACATTCCTCCAAATAACCCAATTCATAGAAGTAACTCAAGCAGTGACATCAGTTCTAGCGAAGAATGATGATCAATATGTTTGGATATCAAAGCAAGGCGTTGCATTTTTTGAAATATTTGTTTGTAAAATTAGACATTTTGTTTAATGTAATGGACATAGTGTCCCAATTCAAAGACAAAGGGATACCAATAATTGTCCCATTTTGTATGACAAAGAGTGTATTATTCATATATATATAGTAAAATACGTTTTAATTTATTATATTGCGTTCTCCATTTTCGTTGTGAAACGCTACACCACTTATTAACTATATGGATAATTAAATATTATAATGAAGAGATCCAAAATATAATTGTATGATGTAACAAATTAATCCAAACATCACATTCAAATGCACTAATAAAAATCTAATTGATATGAATACTGTTATAAGATATGTGTCAAATTTTTATGAATAATGAATTTTAAAAAATCACAATAATTGCACTGTCACAAGTTAATGTTTCTAAAAAGTAAAAAATGAACACCGATGCATGTTAGTTAGTACGCACCAGTGCATTTGTATGATATTGGGCATCGGTGCATTTCTACGACCTATGGGCACCGCACAAATACCAATACCAATTAGAATGCCCAGTGCGCTTTATCGATGACTACCACACAGGCAGTCGGATAGGCATTGCATGCACTGGTATGGTTTTCCTTTAACGTGCTGGTGCATTTTTATAACTTAACAACCCGGTGTGTTTTAACACCTAAACAGCCCAATGTGTTTTTACACCTTAACGATGTCGATGCATGCACCTTCCATCGACCCGGTGTGTCTTTGTGGGTGACATGCACCGGGACATTGATAAATGCCCCAGGGCATCCAAAATTTGTTTTCGATCCTGGTGCTTGGTATATTTACAGTGTCGGTGCATACATGGTTAAACACACTGGTGTGTTCATACATGATTTTCACGTCGATGAGAAAAACGCCCGTAAAAACCTTCGGCTGCCCATTTTTTTTAGTTGTGTTGAAGTTCCGTTAGAAGCTCCGTTAAAACCTCCATTACCAAAAACGAATGTTGTAGAAAGTGTTTGTTTGACAATTTTGGCCAACTTTATAACACTAAAAACCTCCTTTATTACCTTAGCTAGAGGGTATTTTCCTTGTAGTGTTTTCCCATTAGGTAAGGTCACTATTTCTTTAGTACAAGTAGTATTTCCAACATTTCCTTCTCATAAATAGATTTATGTAAATACTTTCCTTTGATTGGACGACTTTCAAAAGAGATGGTTATTCCTTCTTGCATTAAAACAACACCAATTCCATTTCCTGAGGCATCACATTCCACAATAAATGTTTTTGTAAAGTATGGTGTAGCTAAGACTGGTGCTAGGTACATTGCCTCTTTAAGATGTTCAAAGACCTTAGTTGCTTCAGGAGTCCATGAAAATGCATCTTTCTTCAATAATGTTGTTAGAGGTGTTGTTATTATCCCATAATTCTTAACAAAGTTGTGATAATACCTTGTTAACCCAAGAAATCATCGCAATTGTTTTATGGTTGTGGGGACTTTCCATTCCTTAATGGCTTTAATTTTGTTAGGGTCTGCCTTAACACCCTCCTGAGATACAATATGACCCAGATATTCCACCTCTTGTACTCCAAAGAGACATTTGGAGGTTTTTTCATATAATTGTTTCTCCTGGAATAGTTTGAGCACCCTGTCAACATGTTGAACATGATCCTTCCAATACCTGTTGTAGATTAGTGTATCATCAAAAAATACTAACACAAATTTTCTAAGGGTTTGAACTAGAATTCATAAACCCTTGAAATGTAGAAGGTGCATTGGTAAGGCCAAAAGGCATGACCAAAAATTCATAATGACCCTCATGAGTTCAAAATGTTGTTTTTGGAATATCTTGAGTCTTCATTCTAATTTGATGATATCTTGAACAAAGATCCAACTTGGTAAGATAAATTTCTCCATGTAATTCATCCAATAATTCATCAATGATAGGAATGGGAAATTTATCTTTATAGTGAGCTTATTGATCTCCTTATAATCCAGACACATGTGCCATGATCCATCCTTCTTGTGCACCATTACTACTGGAGCAGAGAAAGAACTTTGACTAGGTTGAATTATACCAGCCTCTAACATTTCTACAATCATACTTTCAGTTTCACTTTTTTGGACATAAGGATATCTGTAAGGCCTGATGTTTGGAGGAACACTTTGTGGAATCAAATTAATAGCATGATCATGATCACAAATAGGAGGGAGTCCTTTGGGAGTTTCAAACACCTTGGAATGTTTGCCAATATTTTTAGGAGATTTGGAGAGATAGATTATTTTGATGTTGGAACTTCAAGTGAGAATAATTGTGAAATTACACCTTGTTGTTCTTTCTTTAGAATATTTGTAATGACATTAGAGCTTATTATCTTTCCCGACTTCGATTCCCTATAATTCAACTTCCTTTCCTTCGGAAAAAAATTTCAAGGAAAGTTCTTAAAAAATAAAATCTACCATCCCCAAAGATTGTAACCATTTTACTCCTAGTACAACATCAACACCTCCCATTGGAATGGAAAGAATTAGACTATTAAATACATATTCCCCCATGGTTAGCTTGATATTATGGAATTTTCGAGAGAAATTTATAGTTCCTCTATTTGCAACCATCATTTGAGACTTTGGTGCTAGGTATAGGAAGCAATTTAATTCCTTGGCTACCTTACAATAAATTAAATTATGAGTACTACCTGAATCAATCAACACTATTACATTTTCCTTCTTGATATGTCCTTCTATCTTGAGAGTTTGAGGAGTAGTATAAATTCTTTCCAATGCATTACAGGATATGGTCAGACTCATTTATTCTTTCTCTAGGTTTGGTTCCTGGTATATATCCTCTTCTTTCGAATTTTCTTCTTCATTTTATTCCTCCTCTTAATAATCTATGTAAAATAATTTTTTCTCAGCACACATATAGAAGCTTCCGAGATCCATCTTAGCTTCCATGCCATCCATATTAGCTTCCATGTAATTATTCAAACCATCCATCTTAGCTTCTATTCATTTCTTCAAACCATCCATCTTAGCTTACATGCCTTTCTTCAAAACTTCCATTTCATTTTTTTTTACTCTTTGCGAGAGCGAAATTTGGTGCACGTGGTCTTGTAATTTTGATATATCATATTGAACTTCTTCCTCTTCATAAGTCATAATAGAGTATTCTGATGGCTTAACGGGTGTTGAATTCTTTTTAGGGGGCATTTTATAACCCAATACTAATATATATGCTTCAATATTCCCTTGGAATCACTTCAAACTAATTTTTCAAACAAGACTTATGCAATTTGAAAAAAAAAATATACGCCTTTTTCTTTCTTTTGAGGAGATCGATATTGAAATTGATGTATATTTTTAATTTAGGATACTCAAGATCTTATCTTTGGCCCTTTATTAACCCTATTATTCTTCTTTCCAATGCCACAGGTCTGACCTGATTTGGATTCTTCAAGACAAATTTATGCCCAATCTCCCACAATGACCTAATTATGATTGGTTCAGTAGATCGAACTTTTGCGATGTGCCACGTGTCATTGTTTATTCCTTCGGCTCTTAAATTGATATAAAGTAAACTACAATCCATTTGATTTCGTCCAATTTTTACATAATTCCAATCTAATGCCAAAGAGAGAGTTATGACTATTTTCCCAAGGTCACCTCTTTGAGATGAAATTCGGGAGCCTGCAAAAACCATAACTTCCACAGATCATATCTCCAAAAATATTGCAAATCAAGATCTGAAATTCTTACAAAAATTTCCTTAGGATTTATTTGCAAATGGGTTTTTTTTTAGCTTCTGCAACTTCGTAGAAAAAAAAAATTATAGCAAAAATTCCACAATGACCTGTTTGAAGCTGTGAAACCCTAGAATCCAAAGCTCAGATACCAAATGTTATTAAAACAACTCCCAAAATAGATGAAAAGAGAGATCAATGCCTTATAAATCAACCACTTCGAGGGGGAAACCTCCTTTACATTACATAAATGAACAATTATTGGATGATACAAATGACACAACCTCCTTTCTATATATAGGAGTCCATGGGGTCATAATATAATCCTAGCCGACCTAACAATAATAATGTAAGGGCACAACAATAACAATAGTGGGATTTTATGGGGAACAATAATAAAAATATGGGGACTATAGGGGTACAAAAATAACAATAAGGGGGATACACTAACAACAATAAGGGACTACACTAGTAATAGAGGGACCAAACAATTAATGCAATGAGGGTGGAATTAAAAGGATAGTGAATTCTTCCATTGGCTCTCGATTCCCCTACTCCTTTTAGAAGATGTTGACCAATAATATCAAATATATCAATGAAAATTTTGATTTTCCATCCATCTGGACTAGGGATTTTTTCCCTTTGAAAATTGTGGAGTGCTTTATGTAATTTTGGTTCAGTGACTTGAGCCCTCAATTCCTCATTTTCTTCTCTATCTACAAAACTAGGTAGAACCCTAGACAAACAGTGTCCACTATGGAGGCCCCCGAGGGTGCTTCAATTAATTTTAAAAAATGTCTTATCCATAAATATGCCAAATATATCAAAGAAGAAACTCTTCCACGCTCCACATTTTCCATTTAACATATTACATTTTTAACTTTCTTGCCTTTTGCATATTGTTGAAAAAATATTGTTTTTTCATCTCCACTTTCGAGCCATAACGCTCTGATTTTGAGCCTCCATTTTTACTCCCTCTCCTCCAATATTTTCCTCCTTTAATTTTCTATATGAATGACCCTTTACTTAGATTCATTAGATAAATAACCCCCTCCTTTGGATCTTCAATCCTTTCTATTTCCTTTTCGATTTCTTTAAGTTCCTCGTCTTCCCTTATTTTTTTTCTGACGCCCAATTTATGGTTGCATGTTTTACCCTTTTGAGATTTTCTACAAATTTTATAGTTTCCATACCATTGACCTTGATATTTTAATGAGACCAGTTCTCTGCTACTAGTATATGAAATTCCCCCTCTTTAAGCTAAGAAGAATTGAACTTAAAAGGGTTGTCCGACCTTCTTTGATCACCTTTAAGCTCAAGAAATATAGGATGGTGATTTGATTCACCCTCTTTCCTAATCCATTGGAGAATGAGAGAAATTTTATCAGTTAAATATTAAACCAACAAAAATCACAAATTATTTTAGAAACTCTAGCCTCCCCTGTCCTCTTATTTCTCCAATTTGGGTTATTTTTTACCATAGCTATGATCACACAGGTCACATTACTCTAATTTATGAATGAAATACTATGAGAGACGGTCAAGGTGTGATTGAGGACCCCAAGTCTTTGAAGAACTAATAGAAAAGTTTAGATCACCCCTATCACAAGATTAGGCTCCATCATAAAATAATGATCAAGGATATAATTTTTGAAATCGGGTTTGTTTTGATGGGGTCCATAGATGTTAGAAATCTTCAAATCTCTTCCTAGCTCGAGTGAATAAACATCTACCCCAAAAATTGAGTCCACACCCCATGTTACAATCAACTTTATGGGTTTCCAATTCACCCCTAATGCTAAACTACCCGATCTTCCTTTGGAATCTAATGTAACAAAAATCCAACCCGGCAGGATGCTTTCTAGAAACAAAGTAATAAATTCACAGGGACCCATGGTTTCTTACAGAAAAATAATATCAATCGAATACAAAATCACCAATATCTTAAGCGTTAGTGTTTTGGAGGCACTATCAAAACCTATGTGATTAAATGATATACAAATCGTGGGGACACAGAGAAAGGAGGTTTCGATGCTATAAGCACCCCGAGAATGGTTTTCTAATTTCCGGCAATTACTTCATAGTTCGTAATTCATTGAACTCGAGATAAATGAGATTTTCGACCCCTTCTTCTATTTATATGTTTACCACGAATGACAATATCCAAAACCCCAATACCCAAAGAAAATGTTAGAGAAATTTTGAGGTCTAAAATGGGCCTCCTAAGGAATATTATAAAATAATAATGGAAATAAAAAAATAAGATTAGATTACCTCGTCAAGTTTTGGAGGGGAAAAGAACTACATTTTAACTTGTATTTTCAACTTATCTCCCTATGATTTTACTCAGATTTTAAGTCGGAGTACTCATTGGATGTGGAATTTAATTTTGCATTTAAGGAGTACCCATGTTGCATATTTTCAATGGACCCTACTACATGAAAAATGTGAAATATATGAAAAATACAATTACAGTCACATTTTTTCTTGTATTTCACATTTTTCATGTACTAAGGTCCATCGAATGTATGCAGCATGGGTACTCCTTGGATTCAAAATTAAATTCTATATCCAATGAGTGCTCCTGATAAAAAATTAAGTAAAATATTAGGAGATAATTGAAAATATGAGTTGAAAAAATATTTTTATTTTATAGTATTTATTATATTTTTACCTTTTTCCTCCAAAAATGGTGAATCATCCCCCATTTTTAACGCCATCATATTGAATCCTATTATTTCTTATAAAGTTTATTTTTTTTGTACACATTTTGTTTTGAGGCCCATTTTTTACCTCAAAATTTCTCTAACGCTTGTTTTCAGAATACTTGAGGAAATATCCCAAGGGAAATAAAGATGAAGAGGTCAATGATTTCCTTGAAGACGGGATGGGAGGGGGAACATGAATTGGGTCTGAAGGGAGAGGGTAGGCTATGGCCTTTATTATACATACAAAGGACTCATACATACACTTCTCAGCTGAAGACTAAGACCCATAATCCATAGCTAAACAAGAAATAAAACATTCAATAGAGGAAATAGATGGAGGAATAGAAAATATAACTAGATCAACTACCCCAGTAATAGGTGATCTGAACGTTGTCCCATGTTCAGGTTCTTGAGGTTCTTATTGACCAACACCCAGACCTCCAACTTCCACCATCAACTTGGGAGCCTCTTTAGTCATGGCTAGTCTGACTAGAAGATCTGGATGATGTTGTTCCATTTAGGTCAACCTGACCCCCCTTTGTTTCCTTGTTCTTCTACCTAAGCGATTGGTTGTATTCATTTTATAATATGGGAGAGGGAAGTCCTCTAGGCCTTGACCCATAACATGGTAGTGGTAGCATTTGAACAAGACTCCTTTAGATTCCATAATTTTTTTGTGAGTGATTCCTCTACTAGTCATGTTAATTTTTGGATACAAACCCCCCTATATATCAATATTTACCAAAATTCTTGCAATGCCCATCTTCCTAGAGACCTCATATGATTTTTCTGCATCGGAAAATTCCCATAGGAAGTTCTCGATTCTTCATAACACATAAATTGGCCAGAATTGTGGTGATAGAACTTGTATCTAGATGCAAAGGTGAGCACTGCCCATTTTCTCCCACTTGGCATCAAATAGGGGAGGCCATTTTTTCAGAAGGGTCGGAGACGAATCAATCCTTTAAGTCTTAGATTATAAATATTCCATAGATGTTACTGATTCAAAATTGAGAATGAACCGACCCCTAGTGAGGGTTTTAAATTTTGGACTCTGCCCATATTCACCTCTCCATTCCTCCCCATACCACTCTCGGAGAAATTCAATAGAGAAAAATTAACCCCTAACTCTCTCAACCACCAATTTCTCAGAAACCTCCATTACATCTTCCATATTTACCTCATCCCCGAGGACCATATTTTTTTTTTTTCCATGATCGAGATATTTTCCTATTTTTTTCCTTCTTTTCTACCACTAAAGGATTCTATTGGACACTATTTCTTTCTAAGGTTTTAGAAGGGTATTTTACCTCCAGATCCACTCCCATCGAGACCACGGTGTTTTGAATAAAACCCTCAAAACCCACATCATCTTATTGTTGCAAAGGGATACCCACTAAACCCTGGATCAAAGAAGGATCGGTCGCCACAACGTTTACATCGAAAATCCTGGAATGTGAAAACCATAATCCATCAAAATAGCCTTCAGACAGAATGCAATTGTGTGTCAGAAAAGAAACCAAGATATTGTTAATTTTTGGAAATTCAGGGATAAATTCCCACATTTGGAAAGTCTTCCTCATCAAGAAAGACCACTCCTAGCCTTGGAGGAATTTAATTTGGTTAAGGAAAAATATATTTTAATATGGAAACACACATGTGCATAAAAAGGACAGGTCAGCCCAAAAGGAAATCATGCATCCATGGATGGCTATAAATTCAAGTCAAGTGACCCTCATTCGGGTATCATTATCATCATTCTTCTTTATTTATTTTGGCTCGCATAGGTCTGAAGTGGTTCACACAGATTATTTCACACAGGTCTGAAATTGTAGGGTATGAACCTCGCATGTGTGATTATGGTTTTTGTTTCTCAGTCGTAGGAATACTACAAGATATTTTCGGTTCCAACCACAGGCACACAAGCCTATGAGTGAATTTGGAATTTTTTAGCTTCACGCACATTTCTCTCTCTCTCTCTCTCTAGTTGGAACCTAGCATTTTATTTTGTAAGTTGACCGCATTTGACCTCAGTCTCTGACAGTTGATGATAATTAACCGCAAACATCTGAATCAAGGTTTTAATTATTAACATTTTTGGGTTCATCTCTTGGATTTTATTTAGTTGATTTTGCTTAATAATATTATGATGTTGTGGGGTGAATTAAAAGTGTAAATAATGGAAACATATTGTAACATGTTTGATAATATTTTGTCGTTTTAGGAGTTAGTGGAGAGGAAATTTTCTGGACAAGGAGAGGATCTGAGATCTGAGTCTGAAGCATGGCCCTGAATCCCTAGGGATTCCCTTGCGCTGCTCTGCTAGTGCCGCCACTGCTTCTGGCTTCTCTTCTACATCTTCTTCTTAGCTTACGTTGCTGGTCTTCAACATGCCGGTTTCCAAAGGGTGGGGGCCTATAACCCCCCCCCCCCCCCCCCCGTACCTGGGGATCCAAGAAGATCTGGCATCCTTAATCCCTCACTCAATGTTGATACGCCTACTCATTCGACGCCAGCCACTGAGCCATTAGATCTGACCTCTCCATGAGGCTCCCATCGCCCCAGTGATGGGATCAGACCCTAATATGCGCATTCAGTGAGATCTGCGACCTGCATCCTGATCCAAACGAAAAGGCCCGAGCTACACCTCGCTGCAGAGCGAATCAATGGACGCATACAATACATGCACGATCATGCATTGATCGGTAAGTTTATTGGTCTATGGCCGACTGAGAAAGACCTAACTGGATGGATCAAAGCAAAGTGGAAACCAAAAGGGCAGGTGGACCTTCAGCTGGGCCCTAAAGGCTTCTTTAACATCATTTTCACCTGCATCGAAGATAAAAATAGAGTCATGGATGGAGGCCCTTATTTTTTTAACGCCACAGGGCTTTATATACGGGATTGGGTGAAGCGCTTCGATCCAGATAAGGAGGACTTCAACTGGGCTCCAGTTTGGATCTGTTTATACTCCCTACCCCAGGAATATTGGGAAGAGATCACCCCCAAGGAGATTGGCAACTGCCTTGGCACATTCATCAAAATTGCTAAAGAAACCAAATACAATAGATATATTGCTTACGCTCACATCTGTGTATACATGCATCTTGCAAAAGCCCTCCCTGATTCAGTAAGTCTCTGGCACAAAGACTTTGAGTGGATCCAATCTCTATATTACGAACATTTTCCTTTTAGGTGTAGAAAATTTCATATGCATGGTCATTTGTTCAGGGATTGCCCTCAAAATCGTCCCCCTGCCCCTTTTGGTCCTCCTAATGCCTCCGATCCTGATGGCTTCACATGGGTCTCCCACAGAAAAAGACCCTCCAAGAAACCCCTTGCCCCTCCTAACCCCTCCCAACCCTCCCCCTCCTCAAAAGGCCCCTCCTCAAGCAACAGATTCCACGTCCTAGACGATCTTGGCTTAGATCATGAGGTTGTTGATCCCCGTCCCGACCCCTCTTCCTATGCGCTACCCTCCTTTGGCTCTATCCCCCCCCTCGAGGGTCTAGTCACCTTTTTGGCTAACAACGCCACACCCTCCAGTCCTCCGAAGGCCCCCCCACTTTTGTATTATGATCCTGCCCAAAATCACGGCCCTAAGGTGTCTACGGACATGGATCTGAATCTCCAAGCCACCTTAGATCCACCCAGTAATCCCAATGTAAAATCTAACCCTGCAGCAGTTACCTATATGGTTGAAGAACCAGAGTCTATTGATTTTGGAGATCTTGATCTAACAGGGTTGGAAAAGGCGTGTGATTCTAAGGAGTACCATACTATCCCGCCTAGACAGATTGATAGTCTAGAGGAAGCACTTTTGAAGGCACAGCTGTTAAAGGGTAGTGCTCATCTTGGTATTCAAGGGGAGCTCATACCTAGGGAAACAATCAACATCATTAGAGAATCAAGGAAGAGGGGTCGACCTACATATCTACAACGGTTAATCATGCTGGGGGATCAATTGGTCGAATCTAGGAGGCACTTAGAAAAGTGGGCATAGTGGCACAAGTGGGGGCATGTGTTGCCTGGTGTAGAGTGGCAACCTGCTCCTGTAAATGGTGGGATGTACCCAACCCCTCACCAACCTGGAAACCCCTTGGGTTTTCACGCTGTCTAGCCTCCACAGCCGTGAATCTCTGACCCATCACCTCTATCTGCCTCGCCAGATCCTGCAAGTTGAAAATATTTTTCAAAGCTTTGAAACCTCCAAGTTTATGATGAAAGTCACTTCATGGAATATTAGAGGGATCAATAGCCCCTCAAAGTGCCGAATGATAAAACATAGTATTAAGCGCAATAAACCTGCCATTTTTTTCATGCAAGAAACTAAATGTTCCAGTTCCACCTTCCATTCAATTCTATCCTGCTTCTGGCCGGGTTGTGATACCACGAATTTTGATTCAGTTAGGGCCTCTGGGGGAATTTTCATCACCTGGGATCCCTCCATCCTTTCCCTCTCTCACTTTCATGACTCCCATCATTTTATTCAAACCTCCTTTCACCTTATTGGCACCAGCATCAAAGGCCTGCTTACTAATGTATATTTCCCTCAAATCGCTGCTAGTAAAATTCAAGTCTTGGATGATCTCTCTGCTCTACAAAGTTTAAACTCTCAGCACTTCTAGATCCTGGGAGGGGATTTTAACATGATCAGTAGTCTTCAAGAAAAAAGGGGAGGGCATTCTATTCTTGAATATGACTCTCTACACTTCAAAAATTTCATCAACCAAAACCGCCTTATCGACATCCCAACTACTAATGGCTTGCATACATGGAACAATCGACAATCGGGGAACCAATTTGTTGCCTCACATCTAGATCACTTCCTAATCTTAGATCCCATCATCCATGCCCGAGGTGATATCTTCTCCACCATTCTACCAACTGTAGGATCGGACCACTGGCCCATCCAACTTCAATGGGAACGAGGGTCTATGGGAAGGCCTAAACCCTTCCAGTTCAAGCAATTCTGGCTTCCTCATCTGGGCTTCAGGGACATGATGATGCACTGGTGGCACACCATTCCCCCACAGAATGGCTCCATTATGTACAATATACAGCAAAATCCTAAAATCATTAAATCTAAACTAAAACTTTGGAACCAAAATACCTTTGGCAACATTTTTCAGGGACATCGTGATCTATAGGTTCAAATGGAAAATCTTCAGCAAGAACTTATCAGTTCAGGGAGGACAGAGGCCCTTTATGCTCAGGAGAAGGAGCTCAAATCTCACATAGAGGAAAGAGAGCTTCAGGAGGAAATGTTTTGGAAGCAAAAATCTAGAATTTGTTGGCTTAAAGAGGGAGAGAAGAACACCTCCTTCTTCCACCGCTCTACCATTCAAAGAAGAATGGTCAATCGCATCTCCATTATTCGCAATGACCAAGGATTAAACCTAGAAATGCATGAAGAAATTGAACAGGAGCTTTTGAATCATTTTAAGGACACCCTCATGGAGCCGCCCTTGGATCACCAGGAGGCCATTGAAAAAATCACTAGACACATACCAGCCTTGATCACTAAGGAACACAACCAGATGCTGCTCTGTCCCATCCAAATCGAGGAGGTATATCATGCCATGGCTCAGCTCAAAGCAGGTAAGGCTCCTGGCCCTGATGGGTTCACTTCTAATTTCTTTCACTTCTTCCGGTAGGATCTCAGGCAGGAGATCTGGGGGATGGTGGAAGAATCTCGCATTATGCACTGGATGCTCCCTACTCTAACTTCCACCTTCATTTCCCTCATTCCTAAATAGGATCAGGCCTCTATCCCCAGAAAATTTTGTCCCATTGCCCTTTGCAATGTTCTTTATAAGCTTGTCTCCAAAGTTGTTTCCAATCACCTTAAAACCCTTCTACCGCTCCTCATTTCCCCTGAGCAAACTGGCTATGTTGAAGGCAGGCATATCTTGGATGGCATTATCCTGACACATGAGGTAGCCCACTCCTTGTGATTCCATAAAATACCTGGAATGTTGCTTAAGATAGATCTCTCGAAAGCTTTTGATAAACTCAGTTGGCATTATATTCTGCAATGCTAAAGGCCTTTGGTTTCAGCCAAACATGGATTAGATGGATCCTTAGCCTCATCTCCTCCCCTCTCTATTCTATTCTTATTAACAGTTCTCCCTCTCCCCCTTTCCACCCCTCTCGTGGTATTCGGAAAGGGGACCCTCTATCCCCTTTCCTCTTTGTGATTATGGTAGAAGGCCTAGGCAGATTTCTCAAATCTCACATTCAAGATCGCTCCCTTCGCGGCCTCAATCTCCACCATTTCCCTCCCCTCTCGCATCAACAATTTGTGGATGACAACATGCTCTTTGGCTACCCCTATGTTCAAGAGGCCTCCACTCTCAAATCCATTTTGGATTGCTTCTCTCTAGCTGTCGGCCCCTCGGTAAACAATTCTAAATCCCAAGTTTTCTTTTTTAACACTCCCATCATCACACAGCAAAATATTACCCACATTTTGGGATTTACAACAGCAGTGCTGCCCTCCAAATATATAGGTGCACTGCTTACTGATTCCATCCTCAAGCACTTGTCTTGGAAGGAATTGTTAGATAAACTTGAAAACAGGCTAACTCTATGGACCCACCGAGCTCTGAATCTCGTGAGTCGACTTGTCTTAGTCAAATCAGTCCTCCAAGAAATGCCTTTGTACCTCTTCTCCATGTTAGCGGCACCCAAATGGGTTCTCAAGGCTATTAAGAACCTACAACGCAGCTTTCTTTGGGGAGGAGCTAAAGCAAGACAGAAATGGGCTTTAGTGAGCTGGCAGGATGTATGTACCCCCAAGAAAATGGGTGGTTTGGGGCTACGAGACCCTCATCTCAGTAAAAAAATCATGGGAGAAAAAAATTGGTGGCATTGGGTGTCCAATGCAAGCAGTATATGGACACAAATGTGGACAGCCAAATATGCTCGGAACTGGGCACAGAAGTATCTCATTCATTTTGATACTGATCAAGCAGGTTCCCTCATCTGGAAGGTGGCCAGTCAGCATAGAGCACTTGTTTGAGACCACAGCTTCTGGGAAGTCAAGTCAGGAGAATCAGCTAACTTTTGGCACAATTCTTGGCAACAAATTCCGAAGTTAGCAAACCTCTTTCTCAATTCTGACTGGTGCGGCACGCTTGCATGTCTATCTCCTCAAACTTTTGGCACCTTTTGGACCCGACCCACCTCTCCAACCAGCCTTTTTAGACAATGGCTCATGGTTGACCATCTGCACTCTCACTTTGGGCTCACACTCACTGAGGACATCGTCGAAGAACTTCACAAGAGACAGATTCACATCTCGGAAGATCCCAAAAATCTCTGTTGGGGCTATTCTACCACCGGATCGTTAACCACTAAGGAAGCTTATAGCCTTTCTCTCCCAGCTTCGCAGCCTGATGTAGTATGGGAGAAAGTCTGGCACTCGAAGAATTGGCCCAAAATTTCCACCTTTCTCTGGCTTCTCTGTAAATTTCGACTCCTCACATGGGACAACATTTGCAAGAAAGTCTTCATAGGTCCATCCAAGTGTCCCAACTACGGCACTACGGAAGACACCTCTGAACACATTTTCCATGAATGTGGAATGGCCATAGTAATTTGGGACAAAGTGGTCCTTCTCTGCAGAAAATCGAACAGAATAGTGGGGAGCATCATCGACACCATTCACAACTGGCCTTCCACTCCTTTTCAATGTAACATTCTCAATACTCTATGGATCATGATACCAGGGCACTTACTCTAGGTGTTATGGAAAGAGCGTAATCGCCAAATCTTCAAGGATCAATGTACTTCCCCAGACATTATTTGGAATATGGTCTGCAGTCACATTCAGGAGACTCTAGCCCTGTGTCATTGGAAGGAAGAGGACATGCCCTCACTTCAAAGTGAGCAAATTATATAGGCCAACTTGAATTTATGGTTACATTCGGCGGCCATCCCTAAGCCCCCCTCAAACCAAAAGATGACCTCTCCTAATCGATGGATTCCTCCGCCACCAGGACATGACAAGCTAAATTTTGACAGGGCTTCTAAGGGGAACCCAGTGAGAGCGGGTTATGGAGGAATTTTTAGAACTTCCCTTGGCCAGGTGCACTTACTCTTCTTCGGTTGTCTTGGATGGGACACCAACAACTCAGCAAAACTTGAAGGTCTACTCCAGGGGCTCATCCTTTCCAGGGATCATCAATTGTTCCCCCTTATTATTGAAGGTGACTCTCATATTTTAATCAATATGGCTAAGCAACTCTAGGCCTTCTCCTCCGCCTCTAACCTCATAAAAAGCTGGTGCCTTGCCTCTAGGATCAAAGTGCTCGAGCAAAGAATGCGCGTCGACACAGCAATATACTTCAGCCATGTTTGGCGTTCGGCCAACAAAGTTGCGGAACTCCTAGCCAACAAAGGAGTCCTTCACCACGAACCCATCTGGGCTGTGCCTCTTTCCTCTACTCATGATGAAGATCTCCTCCAGGACTGCACTCTTCTGGTGCACAATGACAACCATCCCCTGGATGCGGGTGGTTCAGAGCTTGTCTGACCTCCACGAGGTGGTCATGTGGCTCACCTCATGGCACGCCAATGCGCCCCTCCCTTGGGCCGCACACTGCTATCATTTTTCGCGTGGGCAGGGACTTAAATTCCCATGCGCCACCTTAACTCATACGTACCCAGCAAGTTGGATAATTACTCCTCTTCTTATTATGGTGATCTATCTTCCCACCCCGCCTTTGGCTTTCCATCCCTCCCTGGTTGTTATTCCTCCGCTCCTCCTGCTTCAACCTTCTTCGGCTCTAGTGCAGCGTCTTTGGGCCCCTGCCTCTATAGTTGCGCCTCCGTCTTTACGATTTTCATCTGTGTTGGACATAATTCCGTGTCACCATTTCCAGCCCATCCGTAGAGGGGGAAGAGGAATCCCCTTGCGTCCTCCCTTGCCCATGGATATCCCTTTGGACTTGAATTCCCTGGCCTCTTGGGACCCCGTCGATATGTTTCCTCCCTTCCCTGTGCCTGCTCCGCACTTTGACCCCCTCATCCCTTCTGGTTTTCCTTCGCCTCCTCTGGCTGCACCATCTTGCTCCCGCGGCAAGAAGCATGCCACAAGTCAACCTTTTCGGCTAAGCCGCCCTTCCTTCCTCGCAAGCTCAAGGCGCTTCCAGTGCAGCCAGCCTCCAGCCCCTCTTCGGACGACGATGACTTCAGGCCAGATGAGGATTTACAGATTCCAGGGCTCAATTTATCGGATTCTATGAAAGGCAAGGAAACTCTCCATGCTGCTGGTGCTTTGGACATTTCTACTTCTCTACAGGATGTTGGTCCTCCGGAAATTCCTTCAGAAAGGCTTGGTCTTCCGCCCTCCCCTCGTGAGAAACATGAAGACATTGATCAGCTGGATTATGGGTACATCTGCCGCATCCTTGAGGAGGATTCTCCATCCAACGACGAGCATGGAAGCCCTCCCTAGCAGGTCTTTGTTGAGCTTCTTAGTTTGCAGGATTTGGATGCATCTCTTGTTTGTATTTTTAGTCTCTTTTTTTGTAATGTTAAAGGCTGGTTTCCCACCAAGGGCAGCTTGGTATGTTTGGACTATATTGGTCGGTTTCCCTACCCGGGGCGGTCTAGTTTTGACCAACAATTTTCTAAACTATCCCTCATACATGGATTTATCCATGGCTAAGGATGCGACATGTAAACTTTGTTTGATGATATAATAGAATTAGTATTACTTAGAAAAAAAAAAGTGTAAATAATGAAATTCAATTATCTAAAGAAAATAACAATATATCCCTAAGAAAAATCTAACATATACCACTCATAGGGACATCCCCATAACAACCACCCACGTTCAAAACCATAAACCCCTCCAGGGTTGATGCATCTAATGAAGTGGGAACCCTTTTTGCTACAAAAGGCTAAGAACCCCAATCTTCAACAGGAAAAAAGTTTTGAGACTGAATAATGGGTGTCTTCAATACTCTAGTAAATTTCCTTTGAATTTCCGCATCCACAATTGAAATTTTTACTCCAACTGGTGGATGCAGATAAACTACATGTTGTTGATGTGGATTTTCGGCCCAGAAGGCGACGATTTCATCCAGGTCAAGTGAGAAATCCACCAGCTCTGTAGAAATTTTAATACAATTATGTATTGCCTAGATTCTCCTCATCTAAAAATTATATGCCACTATTAAATACAGAATCCTTCTACTAAAATCTTTGTGGAATTTAAAACACAATTGCCAATGGAAAACACATGAAGAAAGATCAATCACACATAACACAGATGTTTACCAAGAAATCATAAGGCTAAAAACCCCACTATCATATATTATGTATATATCATGGATCATGAAACAATCTCATACAAAACTCTAATCCAAGATCTCTCAGTACAATATACAATCGTCTCACACTGTCATACAAAAATTGGCAAATACATGCACCAATTTACTGCCTCCTGACAGCCTGCCTCGACTGCGCAATCCCTGTTGATCACAATTCCTGAATGAATGAGATACTACCTTGCCTTTACTACGCAATCCTCATTGGCATCTCCAATGTGTGTGTGGTTGCATGAGTGCACCAACTAATGTCACAACAGATAGTCAAACTGTCCCTTTCACCTATCTCTCAACTGGGTCTCCACTGGATCTAACATGCATATAGTTAACAGTAGTAAATATTTAGTTACATGTGAGATCACTCCATGTGAATTAATTTAATATTTAATTCATTGATCTCTCACTAGTGTATCTTTAGTTACAACTAGTTACAACTAGCACAACTGAGTTAAACTACTTAACAACTCACATAACTACATATCCAACTCTGTTACAACTTCGAATCACTCAGTTACAACTAAGTCCACTTGCATGTCCCACCAACCAACCTTAGAACTCAAAATTCCTTCAGCTAACTAGTTTGCCACTTTAGTTAATTGAAATCAAGTGCTTCAAGAGAATAGATTAATATTTATTGTCCAAATTTTATTAATAGATACTAATAATTGACATGCATTCTATATTTAGACATGTAGTTTATAAATAGACTTTGCACATGCATCTAAAAATAGAACCTCATCTATAAATCAAATTTGCTCACCATTATAAAAATAGACTCTTGCTATAAATAGAATTTTCTCACCATTCTAAAAATAGGCTCCCGCTATAAACAGAATTTGCTCACCATTCTAAAAATAGACATACACCTAAAAATAGCCTATGGGCCCCACCTAGTGCAGGTGCTTAATTTTCACTAGGATCATCATCTTGTTGAATCTCAACACTCCCTCTCAACAAGAAATGGATTATCCTTCAGCCTGAACCTGTCTCTGTGGTATTCGAATTTGCTCCTAGTGAGCGCCTTCGTTAAAATATATGCATCCTGATCTTCGGTAGGAATGTACTAAAGCAACATGATCTTCCACTACACACAATATATGATATGATGATACCGGATGTATATATGCTTAGATATATCATGAAAAAAAGTATTAATTGAGATTTTAATGAAACTATGATTATCACAATGAATCACTATAGGATCTAAATGATAACCAAACAAACCAACTAGGATCTTTCTCATCCAGATAGCCTCACATGTAGCTTTACTTGCTGCCATGTATTCCGCTTCTGCTGAACTGAGTGCCACGGATCTCTGTTACTTGTTGTACCAAGAAACAACTATAGATCCGATACTAAAGACCCCTCTTGATGTGATATTTTTTTTCTGTTGGGTTGCTTTCCCAATCTGCATCCGTGAAGCCATGCAACTTCACCTCATCCATATTTTCTTACCATAAGCCATACTCAGATGTGCCCCTGAGATATCTCAGTACATGCTTGCTCGCCTTCCATAGCTTAACCATCGCTTGACTAAGCTAGTTCACCACATAGCATATGTCTGGTCTTGTATTTACTAAATACATTAGCAAACCCACTAACAATTGATAGACAGTAGCATCCACTAACTATCCAAATGTAGTGTCCTCTTTCCTCCAGTTTCCTAGAAGAGGAGTATCCATGGGTTTGCAGCCCTCCATGTGAAACTTAACCAGTATCTCCCTTGCATACTTGCCTTGAGACACAAAAAGTTCACCATCTCGCTGCCATATTTCCAATCCAAGGAAATAATTAAGGAGGCCCATATCCTTCATCTCAAACTCCTTTGCAAGGTCCTCCTTGCATGAGTGTATCAGCTTCTCATCACGAGTCAGTATTAAATCATCAACATAAATAACAATGATTAAAATATTACCCTCCACCACAATTTGGTATAGGTTTGCATCTGCCTCACTCTTGGTGAAGCCAAGTCCAGTGAAATAGTTGTTGATCCGAGTGTACCAAGCACGGGGTGATTGCTTCGGACCATACAACACTCTTTTGAGTTTGCACACATGCGACTCGCTACTAAAGATCTAAAATCCTTTAGGCTGCTCAATGTACAATTTTTCCTCAATGATCCCATTAAGGAACGTAGTCTTCACATCCATCTGATGAATGTGCCAACCCATCTGCGTTGAGAAAGCAAGGATGGTCCTTATGGAAGAATACCATGCGATAGGTGAAAAGGTTTCTTCATAATCAATCCCCTCGATTTGTGAGAATCCCCGGGCCACAAATCTTGCCTTGTATTTCTAAAATCTCCCATTAGCAGCTTGCTTTACCTTGTAGATCCATCTTGAACCTACCACTAATTTATCAACCAGCCTTGGAACAATTTCCCAAGCACTGTTTCTGACAATGGAGTCATAATCCACCATTGAATCTACCCTTGTGGGCTCCTGCTATGATTCCTGAAAGGAAGATGGCTCAGTCACAATATATTTTCTCATGAGAGCCATGTATCCAGTGAATCGGTTAGGAGACTGTCTTTGTCTATGCTGTGAATTAGGGACTCCTACATTTTGTGCCGCATCAAGTTTCAACCTCTCAGCTTCTGTGGTATGCCTTCTACCATTTTTTATGTTTGGCTCTATGTGAGTGGACTCCTCCACTCCATGAACCTTCTCTTGTGGCTGATCCACATCTAGAGACTCATCTTTGGGAACCAACAGTTTCTCCTCCACATGCAAGTCCAACTCCCTCTCAAGCGACAACCGCATGGCTTTCCCCTCATCGAATTTTATATCTCATTGCATAACAGTAATCTTACTATTCAGAAAATACACATGATAATTATGAGGTGTTTCTATGTACCCCACAAATATCCCAACTTCAGCAGTCGACTCCAGCTTCTTCCTGGCGTTCTTGGTCACATGCACATAAATAGATGAGCCAAAAATCTTAAAGTCAGAAACATTTGTTTTCTTACCAGTAAAAGCTTCTTCAGGTGTACTCATGCCAAGTACTCTATGAGGACAATGGTTTTGCACATAAACCGCAATGTTGCATGCTTCTACCCACAAATGCATTGGAAGGCCCTGATCATGCAGCATTGCTCATGCCGCACCCACGATCATTCTGTTCTTCCTCTCTGCGACCTCATTTTTTTGTGGGCTATGAGGTGCTATGAGTTCTCTTCGAATTCTTTATTTTCTACAGAATTATTTGAATTCGTTCGAGATGTATTCTCCACCATTATCGCTCCGCAGAGCCTTCACTTTCTTCCCCAACTCTTTCTCCACCAATGCCTTAAACTCATAGAACTTTGAGAATGTTTGATCCTTCTGCATGAATAATATCCAGCATTTACGAGAAAATTCATCAACAGAAATAACATAATACCTATGTTTTACTATTGAAGCAACCGAGAATGGTCCACACACATCTGTGTGAACTCTCTCCAAGATCACCGAAGCACGGTTCTCCTTTTCATCAAAGGTTGACTTTACATACTTCCCCATTGTGCAACCCTTGCACTAATATATCTGAGCATGTGTTCCCATTGAAATTCCAGTAGATATTTGCCGCATGACTTTCAAGGCTCCATGATGAAGATGGCCCAATCACATGTGCCATAATTTTCCCTCATCCTGGCTCGCCACTTTTTCTGCCTTGCCCATCATGGCAGCCAACCTTCTACCTCCAACTTGTAGAGATTCTTGACTCAAATCCCTATCCTCTTGGCTTGAACCGTTGTTTATGTCACAGGAAAGCTTTTCCAACACTGAAAACAACATCATAGCCTCTGTCCTCCAACATCGCGACTGAGACCAAGTTTTTCTTCAGACCTGGAACATGCATAACATCTTTCAATTGAAATGGTTTACCTGAATCCCTCTCAAACATAATGGTACCAATGTCATTCACACTGTATTGTCCATCGTCGCCCATCTCTATATGCATTTGGAGATATTTCCCCTCCAAGTCACTGAAAAGCTCCTTATCTCCGATCATGTGGAAGGAAGCACCACTATCAAGATACCACACTGATCCCATTGCGCTTGAAACCAGGCATGAAATCAAAGAGAAATCAAGTTCAAATTGCGAGGTAAGGGCCTCACCAGCTGCAGCTCTAGCATCCTTCTTTTTCTTCTTCTTCTCTAGGCAGTTAGTGGCGAGATGCCCAAGTTTGTGACAGTGAAAACACTTCACTTTGGACAAATCCAGCTTCTTGCCTTTAGACTCAGATTTTGAATGGAATTTCTTCCCCTTCCCTTTCCTTTCCTTGGAAGCCAAAGAAAAATCCTCTTCATCATCATGCTTTGATGAAGAGCCATCTCTGGTGTTCCACCTAAACTCCTCTTGCACTAGATCCGACCATAGTCATTCCCAATCCGGTAGTTTTTCCCATCTGTTGATAGAGTCTTGATAATTGTGCCAACTCGTTGTAAGTCCCAAGAGAGCCAAGCTCACCAAATCATCATTAGCAACTATGACTCCCACACTCCCTAGTTCATCCCGACATTGGACAAACTTTGTGAGATACTTAGGAATATTTTCACCCTTCTCCATCTTGATCTCTCTGAGTTTATCCTTCAGCGCCAATTTCCTATGGTCGTTGTTGCTTTGGAAAATATTCGTTAAAGCCTTCCACATAGAATATGGAGTGGCTTTCCAATGAAGGCTTGATACAATGTGGTCTCGTACACCTTCCAATAGAATCCTTCTCTTCTTCACTACTTTATTTTGCCATGCGTCAAGTAATGAAGCATCCGTCGAAGTGGGCTTAGGAACATACTGTCGATTAATTCCTTCAAGCCATTATCTTCAAGCACCGCCTCCATCCTGTCCTTCCATGCAATGTAGTTCGATCTTCCCTCGAGTGCATACTCTAGTTGCAAACCATTGAAAGCCATTTTGATGTTTACTCAACTATCGCACCAAGAAATTCTTGTAGCAAATTCGAATTGTTTCCACCAACAAACTCAGCTACTACTTCAAAATTGCAAACTTCTATGCTCTAATACCATGTAGAAATTTTAATACAATTATGTATTTCCTGGATTCTCCTGATCTAACAATTAAATTCCATTGTTAAATACAGAATCCTTCTACTAAAATCTTTGCGGAATTTAAAACGCGGTCGCCAATTGCAAACACATGAAGAAAGATCAATCACACATAAAACATATGTTTACTGGGAAAGCATAAAGCTAAAAACCCCACTATCATATATTATGTATATATCATGGACCATGAAAAAATCTCATACAAAACTCTAATCCAAGAGCTCTCAGTACAGTATACAATCGTCTCACATTGTCATACAAAAATTGGAAAATACATGCGCCAATTTACTGCCTCCTGACAACCTGCCTCCACTGTGGAATCCCTGCTGATCACAATCCCTAAATGAATGAGATATTGCCTTGAATTGACTAAAAAATCCTCATTGGAATCTCCAATGTGTGTGTGGTTACATGAGTGCACCCACTAATGTCACAACAGATAGTCAAACTATCCCTTTCACCTATCTCTCAACTGGGTCACCACTGGGTCTGACATGCATGTAGTTAACAATAGTAAATATTCAGTTGCATGTGAGATCACTCCATGTGAATTAATTTAATATTTAATTCACTGGTATCTCACTAGTTTATCTTTAGCTATAACTAGTTACAATTAGCAGAAATGAGTTTAACTCACTTAACTGAGTTAAACTACTTTACAACTCACATAACTACACATCCAACTCTGTTAAAACTTCGAATCACTCAGATACAACTAAGTCCACTTACATGTCTCACCAACCAACCTTATAACTCGAAATTCCTTCAGCTAACTGGTTTTCCACTTCAGTTAACTGAAACCAAGTGCTTCAAGAGAATATATTAATATTTTTTGTCCAATTATTATTAAGAGATAATAATAATCGGCATGCATTCTATATTTAGACATGCAATCTGTAAATAGACTTCGCACATGCATCAATAAATAGAACCTCATCTATAAAAATAAGTTTCTCACCATTCAAAAAATATACTCCCACTATAAATAGAATTTTCTCACCATTCTAAAAATAGACATACACCTAAAAATAGCCTGTGGGCCCCACCTAGTGTAGGTGCTTAATTTTCACTAGGATCATCATCTTGTTGAATCTCAACAAGCTCGTGCATACCTTCATAAGAAAAATCACCCACCATACTCTACCCACTAACATACATTGCATAGTCTATGAACCACGAGGATTTAGGCTCTAATAGGCTTCCAATACCCTTACCCTACGACCAAACTATACTCTCCAAACCCTTTGGTATGTTATATAAAAAAAATCACATGAGGTTGAGAGATAATATTAAAGAAAATATTTGTAATAAAAAATATTATTTTAATGTTTGTTTGAAAATTATATATATATATATATATATATATATATATATATATATATATATATATATATATTACAAGGAAAAAAAATATTATCAAGTCAAGTGTTTTTATATTTTAATATGATAAAAATATGCAATTATTTTTATGTTCATGATGGAGTTAACATATATTATTTAAAAATATTTCAATATTCTTTATAAATAAACTATTTCAATGTCCATCTTGAATCAATTATTTTTATATAAATTTTGTATATATAAAAGGAAATAAATATTTATTAGATGTTTTTAATATCTTAATAAGAGGGACATGTGTAATTTCTTCAATGTTTAACATAGATTTCATGCATTACAATTTAATATATATATTATTATTAATAATAAAATTATATATCCACTTTAAATAAAATATTTCTATAAAATATCCACGAAGGGGGTGATGATCGAGATTAAGGAGGGTTGAGCTACCACCACCTCAGTTGGATAATGAGCATGTGGACATGGAAATGCACCCCCGACAAGTGTAAATGAAGTCATGTGAAGACACTAAAAATATCCCACTCGATCTAATGAAGGGTCAACGCAGTTCAGGTGGTGGTCAATTCGAATGGTTTATGTGTGTGGAGAGGGAGGTCATTATGATGTTTCTCACATCTTTAAATATTTAGATGTAAATAGAGGTCATGGTTGTGGGTGGAGGTATGCATTGTTTGGCAAGATATGCATATCTAAGTGAAGGAATTAGGACTGCATGGTGTTAGGACGGGAGCGGCCATGAGAAAATATGTTACACATTAGAGTTATACTCCCAGCTACATGCACACTAGAGAGTGGATAGAATTTTCCTCCAGTATTTGTAGACTTCTTTGGAAAGAGGTAATTCTATGTAGCACTTTAGTAATGGAATTTCACAACTCATTTGGTTAAATTGTAGGAAATTCAGCCGAAAACTGGTGCAAGGGAGGATTTTTTGTTGTTTCCTTCCTATTCATGGCATATAAGATGGAGCTTTCCCTTTCTCTTGTTAGTTGATTTATGTTTTCTATTTTGGCTCCAGTTCTTTGTTAGTGGTTGTGGTTCTTCCTTTCATCCAGTGGTCCTAGGTCTATTCCCTCCTCATGGCCATGGTATAGTGCTTGTTTGGTAATTTTGGTGGGTTTTCCATCCCTCAAAGGTTGGTTTTTGGGAAGGGCTTTGGTGGTTGAGAGTGTTCAACTCTTTTCTTGATTATGCTTTGTATTTTCAATTTGTGATTTCAGTTACTTTCATTCATTTTGACTATGTCTGAATGACCATGAGGTGTCTCTTTTGGGTTGGTCGTCACCCTGAGGCTTGGTGGCTGCTAGATTCTTGGTGGATAAAGGAAATCAAGTCTATTTTTTATAGTACCTCACCTATACATCCAGTGGAATTGGTGTCTTTCATCCATCTTAGTTGTGTTATAGTGTATCCTCTACATGTTGCACATAGTGTTTTCATTGATGACAAGTGTTATTGACGTCAAATTGGATGCCTAACAAAGTAGCATTGTCCTTCATGAATCAAAGGAAAAAATATGATAGTTGGATCTCTTGCATGCCCTTGTCAAGAGCATTCAAATAAGTGTGAATTTTATTGAGTTTTTTATGAAGTTATGATTTCCTAATGAGTCTATGGATAGTATGGTTGGATATTCCTCGCTAATACATTTCCAATGGTATATCACACTTTGAAAAACTCCTCCAAAATGAGAATTTATGGTCATTTGAAAATTAGAATTAGTTAAGAACCAAATATTATGGGGTAAAACCCACAAACACAAATTTTTTTAAACAATTTAGAACTTCTTAGTGGATCCATGGTTCGGTGATCAAATCTATGGTGGATAGTGACCAAGCCTACATGAATTTTAACATAATTTAAGGTTAAGCATCTTTATCAAATCAAAATAATTAGATGAGAGTATGAATAATTGAATGACGTATGTGCCAAAATCCTCACTAATTAATACAGGAAGTTGCCCTTACATGTTGTCGTACTATTTTCATGACACGTGGCACAATTTGGTTGGCCTATTCATCAAGTTCCATGTAAAACCCTTCACCATGGATGATGTGGTGAAGAAAAATCTCATATTGACAAATGGTAGTAGTAACATATGGCACATCATGATTGGCTAAAAAAATGATGTGGCAGTGGCATGGCTTGACACGTCATCTAGATAATGTCAACAAGGGACATCGTGCCTCTAGGGTCTACCACATGGCAGGGATATTTAGCACATTCTAAATTGTAAAAAGGCCTAAAAATGGGTGACACATGGGACCTCTCATGAGTTTCCATGTGGAATTATAATGGTATGCTAATTCCATTATGCGGATGACCATAGACTTTTGGGACCTAGTCATATTGTACAAAGGGATAAATTATGTTATCATTGGGTTGGCACCAATGGTGATATGGTTAATGTTGTTATGTTCACATGGTCGGATTTATTTGGTCATATTGTTTGGAATAATAATATTACATGCATGAATATCAATGTCATGGTCAGCCCCCATGAGCCTTGGGACCACCAAATCAATATAATTATGCAATGCATTGGTTCCAAATCATGACAATGGTGAACAAAAATTCATTCCAAGTCTATAAGCGAGTTCTATGCTTAGGTGTAGGTTATGTTTTATGGAATGACATAAATTTAACTCTTTGGTTATATAAATAGCAGAGTATGTAGCAAAGAACACTATTTTAGTGGAGGTTGTAGGTCAAAGGATGATGTTTTAGTTATATATATAGCAAGGTTCGTAGTAGAGGGAATTTTTTTAGTGGAGGATGTAGGTATGAGGACAATGTTTTGCCTATGTATATAGCGAAGTCCGTAGTAGAGGATATTTTTTTAGCAGAGGTCCCAAGTCTATTGGTTAACTATTTCCATTGTGTGGTTCCAAAAGTTCAATGAGTGAGTTATTTTATGACATGGTTTCAAGAGTTTGGTTAGTTATTACATTTCATTTATGACGTGGTTCCACTCAATTGGAACCTTTGGGTTGCTCGGTAGAGATGTTCTGGTGAAAAGTGGAGAGTGTCGCTAACTGGATCGGTCCTCACACTCCCTTTGGAGTTATCAATACCATAAAAAAATAAATTGTTTGTGAGGATGCATACGTAAGCACCACCATAGGGCATAGTTGGCATGGAATTTTTTTTGTATATATAAGGTCTCAAGTTCAAACCTTGTCGCTTATGACGTCAGAATTCTAATTTTCATTTCTCCCAGCGAATTTACATTTTGTCGAATAATTAAGAGGCTAGAAAAATTCATTCTATAAAATCAATGCTGGAAGGGGGATATTTTGTATAATGTGTCCTAAAAGGGCCATTTTGTTGAACATATAACTTAATTTTTATTTTATATGGTTTTTAGGGTTTTCTAAACTCATTTCAAAGCCAAATTGGATTCTGGAAGAAGCATTAAGATCAAGGTTCAATGGTGAAAATATTTTACGGCATGAAAATCCTTGATGGTATATTTTTGATGTCCAGGTTCAATATTATGTGTTTTGGGGTCTTATGAGAAAGTTGTAGTTGGTGTTGTGCATATGGCTAGAACAAGTCCCTAGAAGGGTTTTATGTGTGAGATTGATGAACATGTTGTAACAGGGTATGGATAAGATATGACAAGTAGATGAAAGTAGTATGACAACACTAACATGATCAGTTTTGAAGACCTATTTTGAAGAATCATGTGGATCCAATTCAAAATATTGTGAAAATTGGTTCACATGAAGTTGAAGAAGGACGTGGGTGCCTCAATCAAGTCAGAGCCTACATCAAGTTGAAGCTTTTTCATCTCTTAGTTTGATGCCTCATTCAAGATGTAGCCTATTTCAAGTGGGTGCTTCCACATTTCTGAGGTTTGTGCCTCAATCCAGTTGTATCCTATTGCAAGTGGTTGCTTGAACATTTTTGAGGTTGGTCCCTCAATCACATTGTAGCCTATTGAATATAGTTTCTTACACATCTTGGGGGTGGGTGCCTCCAGTGAGTCGGTGCTTGAAAATATATGTAATTAATTGAAGAAGAAGAGAAAAAAAATTATGGTTTTTTCATGTAAGGGTTTCTATGTAAAATGCTTGTGTCCTCTTGTGTTGGTATGATGATGGCTTCTTGATGCATGGTTTCATTTAATGATATGATACAATGTTGCATGATTTTTTGTGGATACAAATTTTGAAATGATAAGTTTTCCACCACACTGATTTACCCTTCCCCATCTCAGTGTGATATTTGGTCTAACACTACATGCATGGTGGTATACCTGTCAGCATGCAGTTTGGTGTCAGGAAGATACTTTGTGGCTAGGTACATTTGTGTCATCTTTGTACTTATACTTGGTTGTCACTATTTTTATTATGGCTGGTCCCCATGCCATTCTTCTCTTGGTTTCTGGATGTAATAAATTGGGGCGACTCTGTGCCTATAATGATTCTCTTGGTTAGTGTGGAACATGGTCATAATTTGTGTTTCTTGATGCTTGGTTCTCCATATCATGAAAGTGGGCTCAAGTGAGAAGGAGGGTTGCTTATTATCACGAGCAAGCCCATCAGGGACAAAATCCAATGCATCATTAGATTGAGTATTTCACCTCTCATTATCAAGAGCTCACTTATGTCTATATTCAGGAAGAACATACCAGGATGGGGAGCCTCCTTTTATAGTACCACCCACTCATACATATAATTTCTAACTAATTGAGTAGATTGGATCCTAGATATTGGTCATACGAGTGGTCAGTTTAACCAATATATGCAGACGGTGGATCTTTATTGGAAAATGAAATTTATATTGGGGTGAACTCATGTGGATAGACATGAATCTCGTATGGACATTCTTCATTCCCTTGAACACCTGCATAGGCACTTCAGGGATCTTGACCAAAGGATGGAGAGGATTGAGCAACATTTTAGCATTCCCCTTGTAGTAGGAAGAGCCTCGCTAGACCAACAACTTTCAATATGGTTGCAAGCTCATATTTTAACCCATCATCTTGATTATGATATGGTTTTAGTTTGTGATTTCATGCTTGCAATTACTTTTGTATAAGGCTACTTAGGGTAATGTCTTAGGTTTAGTCTGATTACTTTTGTATCTTTTAGTTCTCAATTGTCCCTCTCCTCCGTAAGGAGAGTCTATGTTTTACTATTGTTTGGTCTCCCCTATGAGAGACCGACCTAAATTGTAATCCTCCAAGTAAATATCAATTTTTGCAATTTCACACACACACACACAAATAATTAAGTGCATAAATAATTATATGTATTTAATTATAAAATAATTTAAGTACATATTTTATACAAATTGATATACCAAATTAATTTAAGTACATATTCATTTTTCTAGTTTTTTTTAGTGCTAAGATGATTGACATAAATAACATGTGGCTTGAGTAGTCGTGACCCAAGGGCATCTAAGTTGTCGAAATCACCTAGGAATCGTAGATTACCTAGGCCACATCAGCCCTTAACATTGCTGGATTTTTTACCCACGAAGTTTCGAACCGGTGACCTTTACACCCAAGAGTGCTTTTATAATATTGCTATTTTATTTGAATCCTGATATGATTGGCACAACTAACATGTGGCTTGAGCAGTCACAACCCAGGGGCATCTAAGTTGTCAAAATCACCCAGGAATTGCAGATGACCTAGGCCACATCAACGCTTAGCATGGTTGGATTCTTTACCCACAAAGTTTTGAACTGGTGATCTTTACACCCCGAAGTGCCTCAATAGAACACCCTATCATCATCTTCTCTACGGCCCATGAGTTAATAAATATATTAATAATTATAAATATTATAAAATTATAAAATAATATAGATATTAATTTTCAAATATATATTAATCTATCAGTAATTATATTTAAATATAAATTAATTTAAGTACATATTTTATACAAATTGATATACTAAAATAATAAAATTTTGATGGACAAATTGAATAAATAAATAAGCATGAAATAAAACACCCTTTAAAAATAATAACTACTTTCCTATGGTGAATATATATATATATATATATATATATATATATATATATATATATATATATATATATATATATATATATATATATATATATATATACTCCAATACTTTGTCTCGTTCTATTTACACTAGCCTTGATCCATCTTAATTCCATATTTACCAATTTTTTATAGAGATGAAATCTCTTGAGGTGCAAACCTCTTTTAGAGTGAAAAGATATTTTATATCTCTCCATGCTTGGATATAGGCTAGTGATAATAGTTCATGTGTTTAATTTATCTTTGATTCAACTTTGCTATCTTATATTAATGATAACTTGATTAAAGGTTTGCACCTTTAGAGATATGATCCCTCTCAACACTCGATAGATCTAGATTGATTTAATTAATAATAATAATAATTATAATTATTAACATGTTTAATGTAATTTGATTAGTCAACAAATTTTAATAAATAATTATAATTATTAATTTTAATATTTTATTTTATTTTACTATGTTCTATTATATATCTATATAATTTAATAGTAAAAATGTCTAACAACACATTAAAACATCTCTTTTATATAGGATTGGGGCCTCTCCACCCATCACTTTTGGAACCATCCCTACCCCCACCATCTCTGCCCCTCATTCCTGGATACATTTTTGTTGGCAACGTCAAGAAGGTATGAGGTATTCATTTGTTTTTAACTCGTGTATCAACTATCATGTAGATTTCGCATGTTCCCAACTTCACTTCCATGCGATGATTTAGGAGGTCAACTAAAATGTTCTCAAAATTCTCCCTACAATATCGAACCATTCATACTATCACATTTTTGGGGTGCTCTTAAGAATGTGGAAAAACTTCATTTACATATACAAATATGATAATTATGGTGATAGGTGTTTTTATTTTGATTTTCTTCTCGAGGACACTCTACAGATTTGGATGGCTTCTTGTTCCTCCCATATTTGGCATGTTAAGAAAGACAAATTGTTTGGGTTAGGTATTTCCTTCCTCGTTGCTTTGTACACGCACTAGCACCTTAACTTATGATGTTTTTTATTTTCTAAAATCTAGCCTTATAGGTGCTTTTGGGTTTGCCTCTACTGAGCTTCATTGGAGCCCTCTTCATTTCAAATAAACTCTCACCTTCTTCAATACATGGGGTCATGCAAAGTTTCCATAAGGGTCACGCCAAAGGTTCCATAAGAACAAGCTACAGGCCGAAAATTACTTGGTGCGAGTTGGAGTTGCATGCATTATTTCGGTGCTTCAGGTGGAAAGAGATATGTTATTTAATAAATGAGGTTCTTTTCCCCTAATTTGCATTTCCCACCTCAAGGCTTATGGGATATAAAACTTCAAAATAGCTCAGTAGGCTATTTTTTCTCTTAGGGGTGACCATTAATGGATTTTTTTTCAATGTGACCATGTTCATCATCAGTCACATATAGCTCAACATTGGCATCAATTTCGGCAATTAAGTTAGTGAATTAGGGCTCTAAAATTTATTTGTTAATGCTCCCATATGAATCTAAGTCTAGACCAGTTTTGCAGTCAGTTTCAGTTTATTTTTTTTATATGGTGCCTTCGAGGTTGCAAGGAGCACTGAAAATTTTGCTTCCAGGTGTTCATCAACACTGGGACCTTACTGGTGAGCCTCATAAAATACGACACCCAGAGACTCAAAAATTTGGGATGGAACCTCTCACTGGATTTGGAAGTTGTCCCGACAGTCCTAATGGTGATAGGATAATTCTGACTGCCTGACACGCCCAACAGCTTGATCAATAGAGGGCACTAAGAAAAGGATAGATCCATGTTGGAGAACCGAGGTTCAAGAGGAGTTTGATGCCCTGGTAAGGAATTTTCTAACTCATTAATGTGCCATCTTACGTTCTTTTAATTTTCACAGGATATGATTGAACCCAACCATGGCATTGATGCAAACTATTTGAACACAACAACAACCAAGGTTTGTTGTCATTACACTATCATTCAAGTTATTTTTCATAGGTATTTTTCCCTCGAATGTTATCTTGATTCTTCATTATTTATCATTTCAAAGAACAAATTAATCAGCGGTACAAATTTTGTATTTTCATCCCATCCATTTTATAAAATAAGAAAAATAAATTCTAATATCTCACCTATTGGTGATACCATTTATTGGGTAATAATCATAATCGATGGAAGGCGGTTGGAAGTTGGATGGCCAAAAATGTTGGATAGGAAAAAATACCTTTGTAGACACACTAGATGTTTTTACTAGGAATACAACCACAAATAAAATCAATGGGTAAGAGAAATAGTGGCAAAGATAAGTTGAATTGGCTATAATATGTATTAAATCTTACTTATTTCATATGTACCTATTGAGGCCCTGAAAATCGGTGCAACAACATCGGGGGAAACCACCCGATCGGGTACTTAAAAATCGTCCATTTTCTGTTTGGAATGGTGGCTCCAACTGGATTTTTGGGACCCGTTTCCCAATTTTGATATAGTTGGGGTGAATGGATGATTTTATATCTAGGTGGAACTTGATAGATGGAATTATAGGCAAGCTTGCAATAAACAATAAATCTATCTATTTATATATATCTCGGGATGAAATCTATTCTCTTTGTGATCTACAAAGTAGTCGTTCAATGGATGTAAATAAAGATCATACATTCACTTAGAGATGTGAAAACATTTTAGATATTTGATTTAATTAAAAAATTAATTAAATCAATTTAATAAAGCTTATATCACAACTTTTAAAAAATGCTTGTATTGCATATATATATATATATATGATAACAACATAACATGTTCAGATGTGAATTAATTTCAAACTGTATTCAAACAAATATATAAGATAAAACATCATAAGATAAATTAAATATTCCTCATTTTAAGCTCAAATAAAACACATAAGATAAAAGCACACTATATATGTTTACTCTACTCATCTGAGAAATAATACTTGGTCCAGCCTTTTCTATTCAAAAAACTTTAAGATTAACGAAGTGCAACATCAGTAAAGTATTATTTTAAAAATTTCACGACCCCTTCTTAAAATAAATGAAGGGGTTTAAATATAAAAATAATAAGTCTTAAAATAGTCATTACAATAAAAACGAAAGAGGTTTCAAACAACCTTCCTTAAAGTAAGTAAAATTAAAACATAAATAGAAATTTGTTAGGTCCCTATATTACTAGTATAGTCCCTTATTGTTGTTAGTGTAACCCCCTTATTGTTATTATTGTACCCTTGTAACCCCCATTTTGTTATTATTGTGCCCTTAAATTATTATTGTTAGGTTAGCTAGGATTACATTGTGGCCCACTAGGATTACATTATGGCCCCTTGGACTCCTATATATAGAAAGGAGGTTTTGTAAATTGTATAATCCAAGAATTGTTCATTTATGTAATGTATTGGAGGTTGCCCCCTCAAAGTGGCTCATTTCTAAGGTGTTGATATCTCTTTTCTTCTCTTTTTGGAGCTGGTTACACAACATTTGGTATCAGAGCCTTTGGATTCTAGGGTTTTGCTGCTCCAAACAGGTCATCATGGAATTTTTTCTATAACTTTTTTTCTACGACGTTTCAGAAGTTGAAATTTTTAGGTTGCGAAGCTGAAATCCTAAGGAATATTTTCTAAAAATTTCAGAGCTTGGTTCGCAATATTTTCGGCGATATGATCTGTGGAAGTTAGGTCTTTTTTCAGGCTCCTAAACATGTCATCGTGGTATTTTCGCTATAAATTTTTTTCTACGAAGGTTCAAAATCTGAAATTCCTATGGTGTGAAGCTGAAATCCTAAAGAAATTCTTCAAAAAATTTCAGAGCTTGGTTCGCAATATTTTTGGAGATATGATCTGTGGAAGGTAGTGCTTTTTCAAGCTCCTGAATTTCATCTCAAAGAGGTGATCGTGGGAAAATTTCAATAACTCTCTCTCTGAGCATCGGATTGGAGTGCCGTAAAAAGTGATCACAAGTGCACGGATTTTATTTTCGTGGCTATCAATTTCATAGAAGAAGGATGAAACAGTGACACGTGGAAAGTCGTACAAGTTCTCTCTACCGAAACAATCCATAATTAGGTCATTTTGGGAGATTGGACAGAAATTTGTCTTGGAGAATCCAAATCAGGTCAGACCTATGAAATTCAAAAGATAATTCAGAGGGCTAATTTGGTACAAAAAATCAAATATTGAAGTGTTTCAATCACAAATATAATCCAATTTCAATATCGAGCTCCTCAAAAGCAAGAAAAAGGTGTGTATTTTTTTCCGAATTGCATAAGTCTTGTTTGAAGAATCAATTTGAATTGATTCCAACGGCATATTGTAGAATAGATATCAGTATTGGGTTATAAAATATGCCCCGTAAAAATAATTCAACACCCATTAAGCCTTCAGAAGGCTCTACTATGACTCATGAAGATGAAGAATTGCAACATGATCTATCAAAATTACAAGAGCAAGTGCAACAAATTTCACTCTCGCAACGAGCAAAAAAAAATGAAATGGAAGTTTTGAAGAAAGGCGTGGAAGCTAAGATGGATGGCATGCAAGCTAAGATGGATGGCGTGGAAGTTAAGATGGATTGCGTGGAAGCTAAGATGGATGGCATGGAAGCTGGCATGGAAGCTAAGATGGAAAACATGAAGAATGATCTAAAAACAGACATTGAAGGTTTGACAAATTTGATACAAGAAATGTTTCCTAATGGTGAAAATATAGTAGAAGAACCTCATGATGAGAAAAAAATCAATGTTAATCGTGATTTCATAAACTCTAATGTTGGCGGGAAGAACCACCAAATTCCAAAAATGGATATGAGGAAGATTGATGGAAAGGATCCTGTAACATGGATACTACAGATGGAGCAATATTTTGATCTCCATAACGTGCAAAACACACAAAAGGTATGCATTGCAACTTTACATTTAGAAAAAAATACATTTGTATGGTATCGATGGCTTTTCTCCCGTAAAAAAATTGTCACTTCGTCTATTTTTACGGAAGAAATGATAGCACATTATGAGGATACAAAGAGCAACACCTTTTTTAGCCAATTGATAAATCTAAAAAAAAAGGGTTTAGTGGGGCAGCACATTGAGGAATTCCAAAAATTGAATTAAGGGTAACTGATATTCCAGAGGAACACAGGATCGATCTCTTCATAGGCACTTTAAAGGATAATATCCAACATGAAGTTCGCGTTTTGGAACTAGATTCATTGGAGAAGGCATTCAGGTTGGCAAGAAAAGTTGAATGTAAAATAATGGTGACAAGGAAGCCTACCACTCAATTCTATAAAGAAGGAAGTGTTGCTACGCCTAGATTTCCACAACCTACAAGGTTGACACCACAACAACTGGAAGAAAAAAGAGCAAAAGGGCTTTGTTACAGTTGTGATAGCAAATACACTAAAGGTCATAAGTGTGCTGAGAAGAAATTATTTTACATAGATTGTGAAGAGGAAGAAGAAAATGAACAAGAAGAGGATATACACCAGAAACCAGCCCTAGAAGAGGAAGAAATGAATCCGACCATATCGTGTAATGCACTGGCAGGAATTACCACTCCTCAAACTCTCAAGATAGAAGGACAAATAAAGAAGAAAAAGGTAATAGTGTTGATTGATTCAGGTAGCACCCATAATTTTATTCATTGTAAGGTAGCCAAGGAATTAAATTATTTCCTATACCCAGCACCAGAATGTAAAGTGATGGTTGCAAATGGAGGAACTATAAATTGCTCTGGAAAATGCCATAATATCAAGCTAACCATGGGGGAATATGTATTGACTAGTCCAATGCTTTCCATTCCTATGGGAGGTGTTGATGCTGTACTAGGAGTACAATGGTTACAATCTTTGGGGATGGTAGCTTTTAATTTTCAAGAACTTTTCTTGAAATTTTTTTCAGAAGGAAAGGAAGTCGAATTACGGGGTATTGAAGGGAAGCTTGGAAGGATAATAAGCTCTAATGTCATGACAAAGCTTCTAAAGAAAGAACGACGAGGCGTAATTGCACAATTATGCTCACTAGAAGTTCCGACATCAAAATCATCTATTTCTGCAGATCTCCAACAAGTCTTCGACAATCATTCCAAGGTGTTTGAAACTCCCAAAGGACTCCCACCTATTCGTGATCATGATCATGCTATTCATTTGATTCCAGGAAGTGTTCCTCCAAACATCAGGCCTTATAGATATCCTTACTTCCAAAAGAGCTAAATTGAATGTATGATTGCAGAAATGTTAGAGGCGGGTATAATTCAACCTAGTCAAAGTTCTTTCTCTGCTCCTGTAGTATTGGTACACAAGAAGGATGGATCATGGCGAATGTGTCCGGATTATAGGGAGCTCAATAAGCTCACCATTAAAGATAAATTTCCCATTCCTGTGATTGAGGAATTATTGGATGAATTACATGGAGCAATTTATTTTACCAAGTTGGATCTTCGTTCAGGATATCATCAAATTAGAATGAAGACTGAAGATATTCCAAAAACAACATTTCGAACTCATGAGGGTCATTATGAATTTTTGGTCATGCCTTTTGGCCTTACCAATGCACCTTCTACATTTCAAGGGATGATGAATTCCATTTTCAAACCCTTCCTTAGAAAATTTGTGCTAGTATTTTTTGATGATATACTAATCTACAATAGGTCTTGGAAGGATCATGTTCAACATGTTGACAAGGTGCTCAAACTATTGCAGGAGAAACAATTATATGCAAAATATCCAAATGTTTCTTTGGAGTACAAGATGTGGAATATCTGGGTCATATTGTATCTCACGAGGGTGTTAAGGTAGACCCTAACAAAATTAAAGCCATTAAGGAATGGAAAGTCCCCACAACCATAAAGCAGTTGCGAGGATTTCTCGGGTTAACAGGGTATTATCGCAAGTTTGTTAAGAATTATGAGAGAATAGCAGCACCTCTAACAACATTATTGAAGAAAGATGCATTTTCATGGACTCCTGAAGCAACTAAGGCCTTTGAACGTCTTAAAGAGGCAATGTGCCTAGCACCGGTCTTAGCTACACCAGACTTTACAAAAACCTTTATTGTGGAATGTGATGCCTCAGGAAATGGAATTGGTGCAGTTTTAATGCAGGAAGGAAGACCTATTGCTTTTGAAAGTCGTCCAATCAAAGGAAAGTATTTACAGAAACCTATTTATGAGAAGGAAATGTTAGCAATACTACATGCACTAAAGAAATGGCTAACTTACCTAATGGGAAGACACTTCAAGGTAAAAACTGATCATGATAGTCTTAAACACTTTTTGGAACAAAGACTATCTTCAGAAGAGCAGCAAAAATGGGTCACAAAGATGTTGGGTTATGACTTTGAAATAATCTACAAAAAAGGAAAACTTAATGTTGTTGTAGATGCACTCTCAAGAAAGAATGAAGAGGTGGAAGCATTGCTTTGTGCCATTTCTATTATCCAACCAGATTGGATAATTGAAGCAAGAGATGAATGGAAGAAGGAAAAAGATGTATGGACACTCATTCAAAAGTTGCAGCAAGATCCTAGTACATCTGATACATTTAGTTGGAAAAATGATTCCTTATGGTACAAAGATCGCTTATATCTTTGTAAGAATCCCCAACTAAAACAAAAGATTCTTCTGGAATTGCACACTTCTCCTTTAGGAGGACACTCAGGATTTTTAAAAACTTACCACAGGGTGAAGAAAGAATTTTTTTGGGATGGCCTTAAATCTGATATTCAAAAGTTTGTGGCGTAATGTTTGGTTTGCCAGCAGAATAAAGTGGAGACAATTAAGACCCCGGGACTTCTACAACCTTTATCCATTCCAAGTCAGCGTTGGGAGGAGATTTCAATGGATTTTATCACAGGTTTACCTAAGTCTGAAGGAAAGAATGTCATCATGGTGGCAGTTGATAGACTTACCAAGTATGCACACTTTTGTGCATTATCTCATCCATTTAAAGCAAGTACAGTTGCTACTACATTTATGGACAGAGTTCAAAAGCTACATGGAAGCCCAAGGGTTATTGTGAGCGACAGAGATCCCATTTTTACTGGAAATTTTTGGAAGGAGTTATTTTCTTGTTTGGGTACTCAATTAGCTCATAGCTCATCTTATCATCCTCAATCTGATGGTCAAACTGAGATAGTAAATACATGTTTGGAAGGATATCTTCGTTGTTTTGTATCTGATAAACAAACACAATGGGTCAAGTGGTTACCTCTCGCTGAATGGTGGTATAATACTTCCTTCCATACTGCAGCAAAAATGACCCCATTTATGGCACTTTATGGATATCATCCACCATCGATCACATCATCTTTAAGGGAAAATTCTAAGGTTCAAGCAGTGGAAGATCACATCGAGCATCAGCAAGAAGTTCTCCAACTCTTAAAGGATAACCTGAATTTGGCACAAAATCGAATGAAACAACAGGCAGATCAACATCGTAGCGAGAGAAGTTTTGATGTAGGAGATTGGGCATTTTTACGGCTACAACCATACAAACAAATGTCCCTCAAGCAAGCAAAGAAGGATAATAAATTATCGCCAAAGTACTATGGTCCTTACAAGGTGTTGCAAAAGATTGGTACTATGGCATACAAATTGGAGCTTCCTGCTTCTTTGCGAGTACATCCAGTTTTCCATGTTTCATGCTTAAAGAATGTTATAGGTGAAAATCTTCCAGTTCAAACAATATTGCCAGAACTTGATGAGGAAGGAAAAATCATATTGGAACCAGAAGCGGTCATGGAAACAAGAACTCGACAACTACGGAATCGATCAATTTCAGAGTATCTCATCAAGTGGAAGAACTTACCCACTGAAGATTCTACATGGGAGGACGAGAATTTTATACAGAAGCACCCAGAGCTACTCAAGCGTTGAGGACAACACTTTTTTGAAGGAGAGGGGCATGTTAGGTCCCTATATTACTAGTATAGTCCCTCATTGTTGTTAGTGTAACCCCCTTATTGTTATTATTGTACCCCTGTAACCCCCATATTGTTATTATTGTGCCCTTAAATTATTATTGTTAGGTCGGCTAGGATTACATTGTGGCCCACCAGGATTACATTATGGCCCCATGGACTCCTATATATAGAAAGGAGGTTTTGTGAATTGTATCATCCAAGAATTGTTCATTTATGTAATGTATTGGAGGTTTCCCCCTCGAAGTGGCTCATTTCTAAGGCGTTGATATCTCTTTTCTTCTCTTTTTGGAGCTGGTTACACAACAAAATTAAAGGGGTGATTTGTTGGAGGACTGTCCTGTTGTCCCTTTTTCCATTTTCTCCTTGAGTTGAAGAATATTAAGCATAGGCCTAACCTTTGGAGGTTGGCTTGGCCTAATGCGTAGGTGTCTAGTGAAAACAACATCAGATAGTGGAGGTAGCATGTATGAGGACGTATCTACAAGATATTGCATTATAAGCCATTGGCTCTGAGGCTTTACTAAATATCTCTAGTATTTTTCCCAATCTAGGTTTTCAATCTTCATAATATGCTCCTCTTTTACTTTTGACACTTCTTGCCACTGTGTTGTTAAGTATTTTACTAAAGGCAATGCACCAGGAGGACATTTTTCTGTTAGATGATCCAAATATAATAATGTAAGTTATTAAATTAGAATATTTAATAAATATTAGAGACACTTAGAAATAGAATATTGTTAGCAAAGATAGAACTCTAGAATTGAGTCGTATCTGAGGCTCTAAAATAGGAATAAAGTTAGTAGATTGGATAGAAGATCATTTATTGTAAATGGACACTTGTTTTTTTTTCAAGTGGTCCATAACTAAATTAAGTTAGGACATATAGCTTATAAATAGGTTAGTCTCCTAATTGAAAATTAGTGGAAGTTTATGTTTGTAAACTCTTGCAATTCATTATGTAATTTATTTTCCAATATCAATAAAATTACGTGTCTGAGGATATTTTGTATTAATGTGGTATTAGAGCCACCAGTAATGCAGATGACATGAAGGTGGAGATTTTAGCTATGCAAGCTTTTGGAAAATTCTACCAAACAGATAATTGGTATGCAATTTTGTCAATATTTTAAGGAAAAGAAATTTATTGATTATAATCTGATTATCAATTTTTTTAATCAGCTGCAGTTTCCTGGAGTTGTAAGAAGCAAGATACAGTGGCCACTTCTTCAGCAGAAGTAGAGTACATTTCAGCATGGGAAGTAGCATGTGAGATTGTTTGGTTGCATAGAGTTTTACAGGAATTGGGAATTCCTCCAGCAAAAGCTACTTTGTTATTCATCGACAACCAGTCAGCAATAAATCTTTCCAAGAATCCAGTTTTTCATTCAAAGACAAAGCATGTGGACACCAAGTATCATCATATCAGATCACTCATTGCAAAGGATGTCATCAAGCCGATTTATTGTCCTTCAGAAGATTAGACCTCCGATATCTTCACCAAACCTCTTGGCAGAATAAAATTTACTAAGTTCAGAGATGAACTTGGTATATGTTGTAATGTATCTTTGGATCATAGGTGGGAATGTTAGATGATACAAATATAATAATGTAAATTTAGACTAAAAATATTTATTAAATTAGAATATTTAATAAATATTAGAGACACTTAGAAATAGAATATTGTTAGCAAAGATAGGACTCTAGAATTGAGTCGTATCTTAGGCTCTAAAATAGGAATAAAGTTAGTAGATTGGATAGAATATCATTTATTGTAAATGGATACTTGTTGTTTTTTCAAGTGGTCCATAACTAAATTAAGTTAGGACATATATCTTATAAATAGGTTAGTCTCCTAATTGGAAATTAGTTGAAGTTTACGTTTTTAAACTCTTGCAATTAATTATGTAATTTCTTTTCCAGTATCAATAAAATTATGTGTATGAGGACACTTCTATATTATTGTCAATAATATATGTTGTGATAAGGTTATGGCTGACAGTCCATAATGTTAGCGACAATGTCCCTCGCTCTACAAATTTCTCTTTCTGCATTCTTCAATTGTATATCCCAGTCTGTGAATAATATCTCTTTCTTTGAATATTCAATTATGGGCAGGTTCGCCTTTCAGCCATCAACAGAATCCTGCCAAGTGACAAACTAGGAGACCTTATCATCTATGTCATCGAAACTAATCCTCATATCAGCAATGTGATTCACAAGTGAATCACTCTATTCACATAATTCAAGGATGCTTGTTAATTTCTAACAAAAGACAACTTGTTGTTGTGCCAATAAACTGTTTAATTCTAAGGCTTCTTTCCTGAACTCATCAATCTTTGGGCCATCTTTCATTTTCTCAATAGAAAGTTGTAATTGATGAATTAGAGTATCCTTAGAATTAATTCCACTTTGATGCTAAATTTTAAATTAGTCCATGCTCTCTTGAAGATGTGTGATCTGTACCTGTAACTGCTGACTAATACTTTTCTTTTCTTCTTGTAACTCTAATTCAAGCTGGATGATATTCTCATCCTTTTGTTTCATCATTTGATGAATTTCTGATGCTTTTTCAATGGCTGCAAAATCATAAGCTCCTGCGAACTGTGATAAGCGAGATCCTATGAAGGATCTCACCGTGTGTCTTTCCACACAATGTCCATTGACATATATTCTTGAATAAGAGTCTGGGATTGCTCTATTCTTATTCTTTTCTTCTGCCTACTAACGGTTGCCTTGTGCTTAGGACTATAAAAAATTTCCAAGGGGGGAATACCTTGAATATTAAGAAAAATCTAAAAGGTTGGGAAGGCTGGGATGAATTGTATTCTTTCGAAGCTTACTACTTTGTCAGAGGGCCCAATAGTAAATGAGTCCTGACTTGTAGTAGGAGGAATTTTTACTGTTTTTTTTGGTCAATAATCATAGCTCTTTGTTATTCCTAGATTTTGAGGTCAAACTCCTTCCAAAATTCCTTTATATTGCTGGGGAAATACAGATATATTGTTTGAACTTCAACTTATTTATCTGGATATGTTGTATTAAGGACTTCAGTATCCTAAATTGCTGAGTCATTTTCTTTCTGAGCTATGGTTTGAGAAACATCCAAAATTTTGAGTGGAATTGTTTCCAGTCTCTTATTTCTATATTGCTGAAACTTTATTAATTGTTGTGGGTGGAGGCATAAAGTTTCCAACTTTTTAACTGCAGCATAGATGTTGACAGACTCAAATAAGTCATCAAAATCATCATCTTCATGCACAAAGGGTCTGATTTTCACTTATGTAGTGAAATTATTAGACTTTAAGTTGATCATACTGCCTGTTTGGAATTGTAAATAATTTCAAACACTCAATCTAACCAATCTCCACAATAGAATGTTTGTATTTGTCTAGTATATAAACACCACAACTAATTGGAAAAGAAGGCCATAACGCTTTCTTGGCATCTTTCAAAAATCTGGTTAGGCCATTTCCAACAGTCTGATATGCAACTTCCCTCGCAAGAATCTTGTCAGGAACATACAGGGGTAAGACATGTGGTCGATCTAAGCTCCAAAATACTCGTACGTAGGTGAATAACTCTTCACCAAACCATTTTCCTATAGAATAAAAGTTGGCATGGGCCTCTTTCGAAAGTCTGGGGGCTTTCTCATTAAAAACATCTTTAAAAAGAGGAAGAATCACTCCATGAAAAATTCTGTAAAAATGATTTTCATATTTAGATTCCCGTAGAATACTATGAAATATATGAATGGGAACAGGATCTTGGGTAGTCCATTTCCAGCCCATGGCAGGAAAATCTGAGGTAAAACATACAACATCCATAATATAGCCGCTCATATAGAATGGGGGAAAAAATTTAGAAGAGATAGAATGTTTATTTCTATATTCTAAAATCTGAGTGGAAATATTATTTGATATAATATTTCCCCAATCCATAACATAGGAATTTTCCGCTGCTTCCATAAGGGTAACCTATTACCACTCCACCAGATTCCCAAGGTTGAGGAAGGAATCCCAATAGAGGTAACCACAAACCAAGCTTTTGACTTGGTATCTATCCCTACCAAGTCAGAGAGGGCTCTATCCACAAAATCACAACCAAAAGGGCTGGATGAAAAAGGTTTTAAGCTAGCTAAGAATTGCATAAGAGTTTGATTTTTTTTTATTGGGGTTGGGCTCATTGAATGAGGATTAGGTCAAGGGGACTAGGTCAAGGAAAATGAAAATGAATTGCATTCCATTCTATGGGGCAAGGTAGTTAGAAGGCTCAACACTTAAAGGTGATTTGGTGAGATGGTTTAAGATTTATGAGGATCTAGGAAGAGCATAGGATATGTATTCTTCCTAAACTGAAAAAAATGGACAGATTAAGAAAATTTTCCCAAAACAGAGCATGAAAACTATGTATTCTGCCTATCAACTTGAAATTTATCATATAATAGACAAGAAATGTTTATGAGCTCACAAAACATTCATACAAATGATCATAGAGAAAAAACTATGCCAAACATTCATACCACATCAATCCCAAGGAAATAGCTACAATTCTTCATTAATTTCCAAGACAAACTGGTTCTTGATCAATACACTAGCATTCAAACTGATTCCAACCTTTGACTCCTGTGAAAATCTAAACTAAATAGACCTCAAAACCACCTCCACTCATCCATAGGGGTCGAATCCATGAGAATAGGGATAGATTACCTAAAAATTTGAACTGATAGCTAGAGTGTAGGATGAGAAAAGTGACTCATTCCTATCTCTAATAAACTGATTCATTACACCTCAACTGTTTGACTTACCTAATGTATTTACCCTAGGTAAAAGTAAAAACATGACATTTACATTCATTTTGACCATTTAAATAATTAAATTTCTCATTTTCTAAAGTAAAATTCAAACTGGAGTGAAACTTAAAAAATTTCTGAAGACTATGTAAAATACATTTTTCTTGTGAAACGCGCAGCCTCTAGGCAGAAAAATTGACCTATGTTCAAGGTTGATTTTGAGTGCCTTCCCAGTGTCCAAATCAGCTCTATGATAGCTCATTGGAAATAACTTTGAGTTTTTTTTCCCAAAATACATCCAATTTTCAAAACGGTGCTCATTTTCCCTGTCAAAAGCATGTTCTCCAAAGACTAGTAAATGCATAGCGACGAGGCAGATTTGGAGGCAGAAACATGAAATTTTGATGGTTTTTTGAGCTTTTGATGGACCAGTTCTCCTCAAAAACTCTGAAAATTTCTAAGTTTGATGTCCTCATCAATATAAACATGCTAGTAGTGGCCATTTTTCATTTGGAGGTCCCAAAAAGGAGCGTAGCATCCAGGTTGCTATGCATTTAGAAAAATTTATGTGTTCAAAATACTCAGAAACACAGAATTTTCAAAAAATGCAACATTTTGCCAAAATTTGTCAAACTTGTCAGGGTACTTGATCATTTAATGTTTGAATCATGAAGTGACACCTCTCCAAGCATGTCCAACTTCTCTTTCTTCTCTTTCTTGGTCAAAGCTTGAATTTTTTCATGAGCTTGTTTGAGCTTGGCCCTTGCAATTTTGTTCCTCATGGCATACTGTTTTGCCATATTTCTATGAATTTAATTGTCCTTTTGAGCCTTGGCCAAGAGCTTCTCCAAGTGTTGGTTGACGCTTTCAAGCCATGCTTCTTTGTCTTCATTGATCTCTAGGGAAAACTTTTCATTTAAGGTAAGCTGGTATGCTAGCTCAACTTCCCATTGACTCTCTAGGGCTAGAGCTCTTTTCAGCCCTCTAGTCCTTGGTATCTGTCTTGGAGGTTGATCCTCCTCATCATCAGGTTCACCAAACCTTTCCAATGTTTCTTCACACAAGGCTTTAGCCTTTTCTGCCTCTCTTTGTGCTTTGATACACTTCATCTCATTGATGACTTGCTTGGTCTTTAGTTGTTGATTTTCTTGCTCAAGGAAGTCAATCACATATTTTTCCCTCTCAAGATTAGTCTAAAGTTCATTAATCTTTGCCTCTTTTCCTTTAATTACTACATTGGTGATTTTGTCTTCATCTCCTTCACTTAAGTCAATCAACTGAAATTCTTTCTTTGTCTCATGATTTCCCTCCTCATCATCAATGTTTGGCTCTATCACATGTTCCTTACCTTTATTTACCTATTGTGTTGATGAAGAAGGAATGGCCCCTTTCAATCTAAGTGAAGAAAACACATGCCTATGGCTTCTTTGGTAAGTTTTGGGAAATGGCTCAACCTCACTTAGATTGAAAGGGGCCATGCCAACTTCATCTCCTTCACTTAAGTCAATCAACTGAAATTCTTGCTTTGTCTCATGATTGCCCTCCTCATCATCAATGTTTGGCTCTATCACATGTTCCTTACCTTTATTTACCTATTGTGTTGATGAATAATGCATGGCCCCTTTTAATCTAAGTGAAGCAAACACATGCCTATGGCCTCTTTGGTAAGTTTTGGGAAATGGCTCAACCTCAGCCAAACTAGCCTATGTTGCCTCAATATCTTCCTCACTACTTGATGACTCTGAATCATGATGTGATGATGATGAATATTTATAGAAAGGTGAAGAAGAAGGCTCAATATGAGGTGAATTAGGTGAATGAAGCTGACTTGGTAACTAAGTATGAACAGAAAGCTAAGATGGAGGTATAGATGCAGGAGGATGAGATGATGAAGGGGCATTTTGGCCATGCTGACTAGGTGGGGTAGTAAAAATCTCATTGGATATGAAGGTGTCCCATGGAATGTTCAATTGATCAAGCTGATGTATAAGTATAATTTTGATGAGGGAGTGGTGGAAAAGACTCTGCATTTGATGATCATAATATTTCTTTTGGGCAATAAATGTCATTTTGTCAATGCTACGGGAGAGATAATAGGGTATGTGAAGCATTCTGACTCTAGTGAAGTGGATGAGGAGTTGTATATGATAGGAATAGAGTCTAGAAAATCTTCCCTCACAGGAGAAGTATTTCATGATTATTTTCATCATAGGGACATATCTGTTAAGGAGATGAGATAAAGGAAAATTTTTCTTTTTGTCATCCTTGTACCTTGGTTTAAGATATGGTTCATAGTAATAATGATTGAGGTTTCATTTGTTTAAACCATCTTTCTACTACATTTGGCATCCTTGTAGCAGCTGAAATGATATTAGTGGACATAGTGAAATTAACCCCGACAAAAGTGACCTGTCTATCATGAAGATTAGAAATGAACAATCTTGTCAACATAGGATGATACTGGATCTTTTGCACTTTCTCACATAATTCAAAACAGCCTACATGCTTAAAGCATGACACAGTGAGGTGAGATGCCATAAGCTCTCTAGTGGTTGTTGGTTCATGTCTAATGACTTTCCCTGCCTTTTTATATGGATTTTTCTTCAGTCTATGTTCCTCACTAGTACTTATGTTCTCCTTTTCAGCCATAATTGATGTAAAAACCCTATGGTGATGGAATGAAATGGAGGAAATGTGAAGTGAAAGGAATTGTTTTGGAAAATGGAAGGAATGGGAATGGGAATGTGAAGGTAATCTAGGTTAGTGAAAACCCTATGATTTAGAGTTATTAGGAATGGTATTGCTTTAGGGAATGGGGATATGAAAAATATATATGGAAATGGGAAGGGAAATATATAGCAATTTAGGGATTAGATTTGAAATGAGAACTAGGGTTTCTTCTTTAGGAAAATATTTGAATGATTATAAAGCACAAAATATATCAATGAGATGATGTTAGAGTTTACTTACTGATAAATGGAGCTTTGAAGAAAACCTATGCAAATATTTGGCATTAACTGATGGAGTGGGAGGCTATAAGTGACTTTTTAAACTTTCTAGGCGAACGCGTAGCATCCTGAGAAAACGTGCAGCGACCCTTGCAAACGCGTAGCGGCCCCTTCCAAACACACGGCATCTGCTATAAAATGGTCTGATAAATTCGTCCAAACACGCAGTGTCTCCCTCAAACACGCATCGACTGTTGCAAACGCGCAACGACCCTTGCAAACGCGCAGCTACCTAAAACTTTTCTTGGTTTCTCTCTGAAAATGCGAATTTTCTCCTTTGTTGAGGATTACTAAAGGATGAATGAAACAAATGGACTTTGTTTTGAGGTTTTGGAATGGATTTATAATCTAGTGGATTTGATTTACAATTTGAATTACCCACTATTCTTATGTTCACTTTTTCTTCTCAAACTTTGACACTGATACTCTTTGACTTTTCTGACTTTTTTACTTTGCAGGTTGATTTAGCTAATGGATCTTGACTTTATTTGCTTTAGTTTGGAAAGAGTGATTGAATTGGCAGCTAGGGAATAACTTATTACATATAAAAACATAAAATTACATTTGAAAAATGAAAATAAATTACATTTTTTATTTTATATCAAAATAACATTTTGATATAAAAATCATTGAAATAATTACAACTTGAAAAATAGAATAGTTACAGAGTGATGATCTTTTGTAAAGGAAGATAAAATTTCTTTGAGTCACTCTCATATGCTTGTTGACTTTATTTGGATGTAATAATGCATTTTTAAACTTGAAAAACAAAACCCTAATGACCTAATGAGACTTTAAGACCTGATTTCCATGACTGACTTTAACTGAGATAAGACATGGTGAAATGAGCATTTTCATAGGTATTATTATGCTCAAGGAGACATGGGAGTGAGTTAGAAAAGATGGTTCTCTGAAGGAGAGTGAATTTTTATTGAGGAAAGCTACCATTGGTGAAATAATTTTTAGCATGACCTAATGGAATGATATAAAAATTTCAGAATGAGACACCTAAAATGAGAAATGAAGAAATGATATCAATCACTGATGGCAGAATGCATATTATGACTCTAACATTGGCCTTATTGGGGATGGAAGCTCTGACAAAGGTGTTAAGAACCACAGATCTCTGATTTGAGCAGATCAGTGCTTTCTTCCATTGGGCCAAATACGGTCAAAATAACTGAGCCTAAAAGGTAGGACTGATTTTTTGAGAATTCAATGACACAAACTAAATGAAACTTACTCCAATTGACTTAAATTAACTGAAACAAAAATTCAAAAACTAAACTTACCCTAATGAAAACTTAACTTGAAAAAGTAGAAACTTCAATGAAGCTCCATGGCCTTCACTTCGGGCTCCGAACTCCAATGCTTGTTCCACTTCACACTTGCAGAAATATTAAACTGATATATACAATGATGATGAAAATTTCTCATAAGTTTCAGATCAGAAGAGATAATTCTTCAGGAGCCTACCATTTACTGTCCCTCCTAAGCAACTTTTCTCGTCCATTTCTTCCAAAAGATATGCATTCTTTCCACAAGAAGCTGCAACTCTAAAAGGACCTTTCCATAGATTATCAAATTTCTCATGCTTACCTTTGTCTTCATTTCTGGCATCCTTGCGGAGTACCACATCATCAATCTTGAAATCATCCTGTTTAGTTTTCCTATCATAAATATGTTTTATCTTATCATGAAGTTTAGAAGTGTTGTGGAACACGTCCTCCCTTGTTTTCTGCAAGTGGATCATTTGATTTATTCTTCTTTGAATATCATTTCCTTCACTTCCGGCCTCTTACAGAAGTTTCATGACTAGGATAGCCAATGAAGTAGGAAAAATTGTATCTACCCCATAAACTACCTGAAATGGAGACATAACGATGGATATTTTGCTACTTAATCTATCTGCCCATAGTGCATTTATCAGCTTCTTGTTCCAATTATTTTTGTTAGCTTCCAACATCTTTTTGATGATATTGACTAGAGACTTGTTGGAAGAATCTTCCAATCTTTTTTCCTGTGGATAATATGTTGTAGAATGGCCCAATTTGAAGTTATATTTATCGCAGAATTCTGTCATTTTCTTTGATTTGAAATCAGTAGCGTTGTCGGTGATTATCTTTCTAGGACAACCAAACCAAGACAAAATGTTAGTTTCAAGAAAGTGAATAATGACTGTGTTAGTAGCTTGCCTGGTCAAGATTGCTTCGATCCACTTGTGAAATAATCTGTAGCGGTAAGTATCCATTTATGCTGAGCAGATGAAGGTGGGTGTATCTCATCGATAAAATCCAAGCCCCACTGCTGGAAGGGAGCTTCAACTGAAATGGGATGTAATGGTAAATGAAGGAGCTTACATTTACCTTTGAAAAGTTGGCACTCATGAAAAGCTCATGATCGTATTGTACAGATCTGCAAAAAAATTAGGCCAATAGTAACCCGCTCCCAATACTTTATTGGTCGTAGTCTTCCAGTACAAATGACCTCCACAATCTCCCTTGTGAAAATATTTCATCACTTCTCTAGATTCATATTCCACCAACCAATTGAGTAATATTCCTCCTGGATCCTTCCAATAGAGTGCATTATCAAGAATGCAGTATTTCAAAGGCTTAAGTTTTAAGGACCTTGCCTTACTCTTTGTCATGTCTGGAGGAGGATTTAAATGTTTTAAAACATAAATAATATCAGCATACCAAGGGGACGATGAAAAGATATCTGATACCTAAACTAAACTTATATTTTCTTCATCATCGAACTATGTTTATATGAGATTGATATCAAGCGCATGAAAATTAGACTCAGCCATGAGCTTGGCTAAGCCTTTCCCTTTGATCAGCTTGGTTGGCTTGATCTCAAGGTTGTACTCTAAAAGTGCTGCTATCCACCTACCTCTTCTTCCCTTTGGATATGTTTGCATAAGTACTTCCTTAACTGTTGCATTTGGAACATATGCTAGAATATGAGAGTGCAAAATGTAAACACGGAAGTCTTTGAGTGCTTTGAATAAGGCCAATGCCTGTTTCTCAATTATGCTATATCGGAGAGTTGTATCTCTTATGGTGTGACTGAAAAAAGCTATAGGCAACTAAGTCCCATCCTTTTTCTGCATAAGCATTAATACCAAGGTATGCTCAGAAGCAAAAGAAAATATGATGAAATTCAAAGAATAGTCAGGAATTGTCAACACTGGAGTAGTAGTTAAAGCAAATTTTACCGAGCTGGTTGATTTACGGGAATTCTTTGACCATCTAACATCATTTTCCTTCTTCAACATATTGGTCAATTCTCTAAAATGTTCTGCTAGGTTTGGAATAAACCTACGTAGGAAATTCATCCTACCATTGAAGGCTTGAATTTCCTTTTTTTTTCTAGGAAAATCTATTTTCTGAATTGCTTCAACTCTAGTAGGATCTATTCGGATTCCATATTTTGAGATGATGTGTCCCAACAAATTACCCTCTTCCATAGCAAACATGCACTTTTTATGATTTAAGGAAATCCCAAACTTTCTACATCGCTGGAATACAACTCTCAAATGATGTAAGTTCTCTTCATATGAATAAATTACCAGGAAAACATCTTTTTCATTACCAAAATCTATGTCCATTGCACGATAAAAAGTGGCTCCAGCGTTCTTCAACCCGAATGGCATTTTGGCATATTTAAAGGTCCCCCATGGTGCAGTGAATGTTGTCTTATCCTGATCATTTTCATGTACCAGTATCTGATTGTAACCTAAATATCCATCCAAAAATGACATCCTATTGGATCCTACAACTCGCTGAAGAATGTGATCCATCTCGTGCAGCGGGTAATTTTCTTTCAATGACACTTTGTTCAAATTTCCTAAAATCTATACAAAGTCAAATCTCACCGATCTTCTTCTGTACCAGAACCAAATTAGAGATCCAATATGAAAATCTAACTGGAATAATGATGCCTACCTTATAAATCTTTTTTACCTCCTTCTCAATGGATGGCAACAATTTTGGATTAATTCTCCTAAGCTTTTGTCTAAAGGGCTTCTGATTTGGCTTGATCGGGATTGTGTGTTGAATGATATCATGATTATACACCTTTAGGTCTGAATAATCCCAAGAAAATACATCGGAAAAATCAGTAAACAAATCAATATATTTAGGCTTTACCTCTGATGGCAACGACTTTGAGATGTTGATGAACTTCAGCTGATCGGTTGTTCCTATATTCACATCTTCTACTCATTTCTCTATGGGAACCAAAGTTGGTTTTCTCGCCACATCATCCTGATAAAATAAATCTTCCAAATTTATGAGACCTTTCGAAATGTTATTTTCTTTGATTTGAAGAATATAAATTTGATATGCTTCAATAACCTGGTCATCTTTATCATATACCTCATCCATAGAACAAATTTCAATTTCTCCTTCACTCTACAGAAAGTTGTTCACTTTTTTATCATCCCAGAAAAAATTCCAGAATTTCAAGTTATCTGGAATGGCGGGCTTGTGCTTTATATGGATCTCAAACTTTTTATTATAAAACATTGTAGATCTAAAATTACTCGCAGCAGTAGATAGTGAATCAGCCATCAAATTTTGCAATCTAGGCACTACCTTAAGGGTGTACTGAGGAAACATTTTTAAAATGTCAAGTGCTACATTCCTATACTGCCTCATTCTTGGGTGATTAGCTTGGTATCCACCTTTAATTTGTTTTATCACTAGCTCTGAATCTCCATAGACTGCAATTCTCTTAGCTCCCAATTTCTTCAGAATTTTCAAACCGGTAATGGGCGCTTCATATTCAGCTTCATTATTTTTACAATCAAACGCTAGTTTGTAGGAACACAACCTTACATTATTTGGGACCTTTTTTTCTGGTTTCATGGGCTTCAGATCCATAAACATATGCCAGCTCTGTCTTTGCCAACAGAACCATCAAATTCCATGCTCCAAAGACCATCTTCTTCTTCTTCTAGGTGTTGAAATTCTTGGATCTGATTTGACATTATTTGGCGGTCTGATTCTTCATGTTGCTCTGAATTTTTATCTTCTTTCTGTGATGGATGTTGGGTTATAGTAGGCATATTTTCTTTCTCTTCCTCTAGCACTGTTATAATACAATCAGAAACTTTGGTAACATCCTCTAATTCTACTATTTGAAAACCTATATCATTTAATATGGAATCATTGTACATTATAAAAGACTCTAAATTGGTATGTACTGCATTGATTGGATGATTGTTAGGCCTTTCCTTATTAGTGATCATGTAATTCATTTTGGTCTCACAATATAGCTTTCTCATTTGACCAAAGACAGGGATAGTGGTATAGGAAAAGTCTAACTACATTGCACCTCTTAATTTGGCCCCCCAGGATCTTGACAACAACATACCAAAACGTGGTGGAATATTAGCAACTACCATGTCCATAAGGACATTTTTGGTTGGGATTTGTACAGGCAGGTAATATCAAGGCCAAACTTCTCCATGATGGCTTTGGGCATGAGGTTTTGAGAAGCCCCAGAGTCTAACATAGTATTATGAAGAATGCACTGATGAACTTTAAGATTCAGATAGAATGGTGGGACTTCACTATCTTCGGATTGGCCATCAATGGTAGGACCAAATATCAACTCAAAATGATCATCCTCGACATTAACCATGTCGGATAAAGGGTCAACTTTTAAGGTTTTTCCTACATGGTTTTTGAACTTATCAGTTTTGACCAACTCGGTAAGAGGAATAGACAATTTTTCATTTAGAAATTTCAGACTCGAAATTAAAAGGTGTTGTTTTTTATACCTCCTTCGTGGTAACATCCCTTTTTTAGACAAGATCTCTGGGTGCAACTTCCTTTCTCTGAATATCTTTTTCTTTGACTGGTGCACTTGTAGTAGGCTGATTATTTTTGTTCTGACTTGGTGCTACAATTTCTTTACCCTTATTATAAACTTTTTTCGGTGGTGCTTCTTTCTTTTGAATTGATTTCTTTGGAAGTGGATTTATTGGAACATCCAGACCTCTCAAGGTATACTACCTTTGCTGGGAACTTAATGCATTTAGGTACCATCTCTGATAGTCATCAGATTCTACCTCTAATTCATGGTCATTTTCCATTATGAATTTTTTTTCATTAGGTCAACTTGTATTCTCCACATATTCTTCATCCTCGGTGAGAAAAATGGGCTGACCATCAGCTGTGAAAAGAAGATTCTCTTCTACCGTCAGTTCTTCTTCTTCATCACTTTGGGCATAATTAAGCAGAAGAGTTTGATTTTTTTTTATTGGGGTTGGGCTCACTAAATGAGGATTAGGTCAAGGGGACTAGGTCAAGGAAAATCAAATGGAATTGTAGTCCATTCGATGGGGAAAGGTAGGTATAAGGCTCAACACATAAAGGTGATTTGGTGAGATGGTTTAATACTGATGAGGAGCTAGGAAGAGCATAGGAGATGTATTCTTCCTAAACTGAAGAAAATGGATAGATTATGAAAAAAATCCCAAAACAGAGCATGAAAAACATGTATTATGCCTATCAACTTGAAACTTATCATATAATAGACATGAAATTTTTATGAGCTTACAAAACACTCATACAAATGATCACAGAGAAAAAAATATGCCAAATATTCATATCACATGAATCCCAAGGAAATAGCTGCAATTCTTCATTAGTTTCCGGCCCAATCTAGTTCTTGATCAATACACTAGCATTCAAACTGATTCCAACCTTTGACTCCTGTGAAAATCTTAACTAAATAGACCTAAAACCCACCTCCACTCATCCATAGGGGTCAAATCCATGAGATGAGGGAGATATTACATAAAAATCTGAACTGCTAGCTAGAGTGTAGGATGAGAAAAGTGACTTATTCCTATCTCTAATGAATTGATTCATTACACCTCAACTGGTTGACTTATCTAATGTATTTAGCCTAGGTAAAAGTAAAAACATGACATTTACATTCACTTTGACCATTTACATAAGTAAATTCCTCATTTTCTAAAGTAAAATTCAAACTCGAGTGAAACTTCAAAAATTTCTGAAGAATATGTAAAATACATTTTTCTTGTGAAACGCACAGCATCTAGGCTGAAAAATTGACCTTTGTTCAAGGCTTATTTTGGGTGCCTTCCCGGTGTCCAAATACGCTCCATGATAGCTCATTGGAAATCCCTTTGAGTCTATTTTTCAAAACTACCACCATTTTTCAAAATGGTGCTCATTTTCCCTGTCAAAAACCGTTCTCCGAAGACTGGTAAATGCACAATGACCAAGCAAATTTGGAGGCAGAAACATGAAATTTTGATGGTTTTTTGAGCTTTTGATGGACTAGTTCCCGTCCAAAAACTCTGAAACTTTCTAGGGTTGATTTCCTCATCAATATAAACCTGCTAGTAGTGGCCATTTTTCATTTGGACGTCCCAAAAAAGAGCGTAGCATCCAGGTCGCTACGCGTTTAGAAAAAATTATGTGTTCAAAAATACTCAAAAACACATAATTTTCAAAAAAATGAAATTTTTTTTCAAAATTTGTCAAACTTGTGAGGTTAATTGATCATTTAATGTTTGAATCATGAAGTGACACCTCAGCAAGTATGTCCAACTTCTCTTTCTTCTATTTCTTGGTCAAAGCTTGAATTTTTGCATGGGCTCGTTTGAGCTTGGCCCTTGCAATTTTGTTCCTCATGGCATAATTTTTTGCCATATTTATCTGAATTTCATTGTCCTTTTGAGCCTTTTCCAAGAGCTTCTCCAATTTTTGGCTGACCCTTTCAAGCCATGCTTCTTTGTCTTCATTGACCTCTAGGGCAAGCTTTTCATTTAAGGTAAGTTGATCTGCTAGCTCAACTTCCCTTTGTCTCTCTAGGGTTAGAGCTCTTTTCAACCCTCTAGTCCTTGGTCTCTATCTTGGAGGCTGATCCTCCTCATCATCAGGTTCACCAAAAATTTCCAATGTTTCCTCAAGCAAGGCTTTAGCCTTTTTTGCCTCTCTTTGTGCTTTGATACACTTCACCTCATTGATGACTTGCTTGGTCTTCAGCCGCTGATTTTTTTTTCAAGTAATTTAATCACATATTTGGTCATCTCAAGATTAGTCTGAAGTTCATTAATATTTTCCTCTTTGCCTTTAATTACTGCATTGGTGATTTTTTCTTCATCTCCTTCACTTAATTCAATCAACTGAAATTCTCGCTCTGTCTCATGATTACCCTCTTCATCATCAATGTTTGGCTCTATCACATGTTCCTTACCTTTATTTACCTATTGTGTTGATGAAGAAGGCATGGCCCTTTTCACTCTAAGTGAAGCAAACACATGCCTATGGCCTCATTGGTAAGTTTTGGGAAATGTCTCAACCTCAACCAAATTAGCCCATATTGCTGGAAATACTAAGGGGGGGGTGAATCAACATTTCTTTTCAATTTTTATTTTTTCCAGTTAGATCACTTATATTTAGAACACAAAATGAACAATAAGAATAAATGATTTTATTAATTTCTTCTTTACAATAAAATCAAGTACAATATATGTAGGGCTCCAACCCTATATGAAGACACCATTCTTCAATCTCCCAGGCTCCAACCTGTATTTTCCAAGCACCGACTTGGACTTCCAAGGCTCCAACCTTGTCAATTCTAAGGCACCAACCTTAAGGGCTCCAACCCTATATCTAGTACAGGCTCCAACTTGGTCCCTTGAGGACTCCTATCCTCTAGGGATCAACCCTATCTTCCAAGGCACCAACCTTGTCTCTATGAGGCTCCAACCTCATACTTCAATTCATCAAGATATATTTTGTTATACTTCACGGCTCCCAATGTCTTCTTCAACGAGCCCTATCAATATTCACTTATTCTTCATTGTAGTCTCCACATTACGTCATCAATGACAACCTTTTCTTCTTAGAAGGTGTCACCACTGCTCTTCATCATACCCAAACAATTTCTCCAAGTTACCTCATGATGACATCATGGTATTCAAGACTTCCATAAATTCTTGATGATGTCATAAGGTGTCTTCAATCAATTGCACAAGTTCTGCACAAGGTTTTCCAAACAGCTTCAAGTACAAGGATTACTCCAAACTCCTCTTCAAGGCTTCAAATCTGCTCAAATATCTCTTTGAATAGACTTTAAGATGTTCCTTAAATTCTCTTCTAAGGATGCTCCATGCCCTTCTTCAATAGGCTCTTCAAAACCTGCAACCAAGTGTCTCCAAGTCTTCTCTCCACTTCAGCTCCAAGGATGTCTTCAAGATGTCTTCCAAATGAGTCCAAAAATATCTCCAATCTATTCTAGGATTATCTTCAAAAGTTCTGTACAATAAGTCTTCTCTAAAAATGAATTCGATACTGTTCTTCCAAAGTGCCTTCACTGTATTATTGCACAATATGTATACTTCAAAATAGGACCCAAATTATGTTTCCAAACAATCCTTATGCTTTTATTCAAAGAGGTGTTCGGATCTACTTTAATTATGTTGAAGACTGCTCCAACAATTGTCTTCAATCTGGCTTCGATAAGCTCAATAACTGGCCCAAATATCACAAGATATTTTCTCAAATATAGCACAATTCTGAAAGTTCTTAGTCACAATTCTAAACCCTTTTTCTATACCACGGTTCCAAGTTTCTGAGTTTGACACAGTCTAAGAAGGTGAATAGCTCTGAGGTATAGTCCAAGCTCTACAAGCCTGAAATCACAGCAATATGCAATGATTAATAAAGGTACCACAGTTCGGAATTGGCACAGGAAACGCAATCTGCAATATCACAGCAATCCGTAATAAATAGAGATATCACATAGTGACTGTCTTGTAGCTCGAGAGACAGTCCTATAGCTCCTGTAGTATAGGTTTGTTCCTCAACAGGTGATCTGAGCTACTGTAAGTATTATCCACAATATTTTTTAAACTCCTCGTCCTCCTGTCCTGTATCTTTGAAATCTTCACTGAATTGATGGTGAAAAATGAAGGATTCGACTTATATTTATAGTGATTTCATTCTTTTAAGAGAGGATGTGACTGTTGGAGATTAGAGCCGACATATGTATGTTAACTTAGGTCAGCTAGATAAAAACATATATTTTTCTAAACTTAAAAATCCATTATCTCATCAACCGCTGGGAGTTTTAGGGCGTGTAAGGGCTCATTGGAAAGAGGGAAAAATCCTCTTTAATATGGTCTAGGTCCCATTGAGAAAATATGCCTCTAACATGGCGAAAATTATTTTTCTTTGTGATTGTCCTTAAATTATTTAATGCAGAAAATGATTAGGACAGTATGGCTTCTTTGTTTGGCTTCTCCATTGTTTTTCTTCTCCATTATTTGGCTACTTCATCATCATAGGACCATTTAGGACATCCATGTCATCATGATATTTTCCAGCAATGAGTCTTTCACATAATTGTGCAGTGATATTTTATAGTGCAACATCATTAGGATAACTTCAAAATAGTCTTCCAACCATCAAATGATATATTCCATGTTATCATCTAGTATTTCAACCTTCATAAAGTATCATCATCAATTGTGGTCATTCATTTAGTGTATGACATCATCAATTGTATGACTCCATATGTCATCAAGGGTTAAGGTCTCTATCATCAAGGCGCATGCAACATTATAGCTAGTTCAAGGACTTCATAGGACTTCTTCATTAATGGTTTTACATCTTCATGGGTTTACCTTTTCATTGATGGCATTCTTGTCAAACAAGAGTCATGACATCATCATCTGGTACCAGACATTTATTTTCTTCAACCTTATCATCACATTCTGGGGTATCTCAAGAATATTTTCCATCTCGACCAATGCCATATTGACATCAATGACAACCTTGATTAACACATGTTACCTCAATACCCTCCTCACTGCTTGATGAATCTAAATCATGATGTGATGATGATGTATGGGTATAGAAAGGTGAAGGAGAAGGCTAAATATGAGGTGAATGAGGTGAATGAAGTTGACTTGGTAATGAAGTATGAAAATCAAGCTTATATGGAGGGATATATGTGGGAGGATGAGATGATGAAAGGTAATTCTAGCCATGTTGACTAGGTGGGATAGTAAAAATCTCATTGGATATGAAGGTGTCCCATGGAATGTTCAATTGATCAAGCTAATGCATAACTATCATTCTGATGAGGGAGTGGTGGAAAAGTCTGCATTTGATGATCATATTAGTGGAAATAGTGAAATTAAACCTAGCAAGAGTGACATGTCTATCATGAAGATTAGAAATGAATAATCTTGTCAACATAGGATGATAATAGATCTTTTGCACTTTCTCACAAAATTCAAAATAGCCTACATGCTTAAAGCATGACACGGTGAGGGGAGATTCCATAAGCTCTCTAGTGGTTTTTGGTTCATGTCTAATGATTTTCCCTCCCTTTTTATATGGCTTTTTCTTCGGTCTTTATTCCTCACTAGTACTTATGTTCTCCTCTTTAGCCATAATTGATGTAAAAACCCTAGGGTGATGGAATGAAATGGAGGAAATGTGAAGTGAAAGGAAGTGTTTTGGAAAATGGAGGCAATGGGAATGTGAACGGAACCTATGTTAGTGAAAACCCTAGGATTTAGAGTTATTAGGAATGGTATTGCTTTAGGGAATGGGGATATGAAAAATATATATGGGAATGGGAAGGGAAATATATAACAGTCTAAGAATTAGATTTGAAATGAGAACTAGGGTTTCTTCTTTTGTAAAAGCTTAGAATGATTATAAAGCACAAAATATATCAATTACATGATGCTAGGGTTTACTTACTGATAAATGAAGCTTTGAAGAAAACATGTGCAGAGATTCGGTATTAATTGATAGAGTGGGAGGTTGTAAGAGAGTTTTTGAACTTTCTAGGCAAACATGTAGCATCCTGAAAAAACATGCAGTGACCATTGAAAACATGCAACAACCCCTTCCAAACGTGTAGCATCTATTGTAAAATGGTCTAAGAAATTCGATCAAACGCGCAACATCTCCCTCAAACGCACAGCGACTATTGCAAATGCACAGCGACCTGAAAATTTTCTTGGTTGCTCCCTGAAAATGCGAATTTTCTCCTTTGTTGAGGATTGCTAAAGGATGAATGAAAAAATGGACTTTTTTTTTAGGTTTTGGAATGGCTTTATAATCTATTGGATTCGATTTACAATTTGAATTACCCACTTTTCTTATGTTCACTTTTTCTTCTCAAACTTTGACACTGATACTCTTTGACTTTTTTGACTTTTTTGCTTTGTGGATTGATTTAGATAATGGAGCTTGACTTTATTTGCTTGAGTTTGGAAAGATTGATTGAATTTGCATCTATGGAATAACTTATTACATATAAAAACATAAAATTACATTTGAAAAATGAAAAATAAATTACATTTTTTATTTTATATCAAAATAACATTTTGATATAAAAATCATTGAAATAATTACAACTTGAAAAATAGAATAGTTACAAAGTGATGATCTTCTGTAGAGGAAGATAAAATATCTTTGAGTCACTCTCATATGCTTGCTGAATTTATTTGGATGTAATAATGCATTTTTAACCATGAAAAACAAAAACCTAGTGACCTAATGATACTTTAAGACCTGATTTCCATGACTGATTTTAACTGAGACAAGACATGGTGAAATGAGCATTTTCATCAGTATTATTATGCTCAAGGAGACATGGGAGTGAGTCAAAAAATATGGTTCTCTAAAGGAGAGTGAAGTTTTATTTAGGAAAGCTACCATCAGTGAAAGAATTTTTAGCATGACCTAATGGAATGATATAAAAATTTCAGAATGAGACACCTAAAATGAGAAATGAAGAAATGATATTGATCACTGATGGAAGAATGCATATTCTAACTCTAACAAAACCCATTATACTAAAAATCGAGTTGTGTCTAACTGACCAAAAAGTCTAGATATCATAGCAGAGACATAGCAATAGGGACTTGCAATAGATTCAGTAGAATACATACCCTTTTCATCATTCTTGTGCTTGTTAGGATTGCTCCTCCATTTCTTTATCGACATTGATTTGAGTTCATTTTCTTTGGAAAAATGTGCAAATAATTATTTATCATAGACCTTATTGAGGTCTAGAATATGGTACATCTGCTTCAGGTCTTCATCTTTAAAGGAACCAATCATTGTTCCTTTGCTGGTAAGGAATGTCCTATCCCCAATATTAATATTGTCGATAATCCACCTTACCATATCATTATATGGTAATATTTTTGTTTTTTTGCAATTCGGTGAAGAAAATAATTTGCTATGTCTCCAGTTGTAGCTTCAAAATAATTTGGGGCATCAACAGTTGCTTTTATTTGGATTTTGCGAGGTTTGTCGTCTTCAAGTAGCTTATACATAGATTCCCATAAAGAGGATCCACTTTCAGGTCCACAAGTCGTATCTATAAACAGAAGCAATATCTGTGTTCTCTCAGATGTAGTAAGCACAGGGTTAATAGGAGCCATATGCTTCTTTTCTTTCTTCTGAGCCTTAGAAATTTCCGGAGAATTTTTCTTACTTGGACTTGCTTGTAAATAACTAAGAGAGAATAAGCAGAAAGAGGGAACCTTTTAGTTTTACAATACGCAAACATACCATAGTAATAAAAAAATTTCAAGTGGATGACACTTAGGATGTTGATGGGATATGAATTGAATGCTTGTTGCAGGAAAATGATTATGGAGATATGGGTGAGAAAAACATTAATTTATGACATTAATAACTTATATGGGTTATCGTGCCTATATAATCATTTCTAAATTAAAACCATATATGTCGCATTACATCATGGCTCCTGTGCAATTTATTCATTGAATACTGGTGAACTTAGCTTTTCTGCCGATTGCAATATCAAAATCACAATATCATTGAAAATTGGCAGTGTTTAATATGCGTGAGTTAACAAGAGTGCGATGTGCGATGTGCGATATTCTTTATCGCATCGGAAAATATGATCGGTAACAACAAGAACAGTAAAGCTTTGTGATAGTGCCATGCAATATGCTTTATCACATCGGGGAATATGAGTAGTAACAAATAAGACTATCAGAGAAAAATGCGATAGCTTACGTGGAAAAAGTAGGTCCCATGGGTATTCCCTATAGAATTTACTTGAAAATATGCCCTTTTCCATTTAAAAAGCGTTTTGATTATATATATCGGATCGCAAAAATTCTTCAAGTGATTTTTTAAGAATTATATACGCTTTTCTATGGTTTTGTGATTGCGACAAAGCGATTTATCTCCGCTTAAGTATTTAAAAATCCAAATTTTAAAGTTTCATCCCTTTTTTTATCCCTATTTCTATCAAAATAAATACTCTAAGGGTTTATTTGTTTTAACTCTAAAAATTAAAAGGGTCCCCATTATTTTCTAAGGTAATTGTTGCTTAAAATAATGGGGGTTGTTGATTTACACAACAATTGGTGATTCACTGGAAGAACTAGTTATCCCTGAAAAACAATCTCTTAGTATCTTCAAATAAGTAAAAATAATTTAAGGAAACAAGAAATATTTAAATGAATAAAATTACTCTGAATATAAAAAACTCATCTCTATCGTTGATATTTCATAAACCTTTCATAAATAAATATCTTCATTTCTCCATATCAATCATTATATGGTTTGAAAGGTCAAGTAAGTGCTCCTTTTTAACTTAGCTTTTTAATTTTCTCCTTTTTTCATAGGTAGAGCCACTGCTGCTAGAAAATATTAATAGCTCAAACAAGGTTACCTTTTAACCATCAATGATTCAATATCCCATCCATTTACTTACAATTCTTCAAGATAAATCGTTTGAATTATAAAATTTATTTTCCTTCTTTTTCTTAAAAAGTCATTGTCCTGGCTTGATGACCAGAAAGTGTCAATGCCATTCACTAGTTATGATTAAACTGAACAAGTCGGCTCGTGATGAGACCCCTTGTCTTATTATTTTAATAATCATGAGCCATTACCTTGATTTAGTATGCAATTGTGGTAATTTCAGTTAATCAATAACTTATGATCATGGTAAGTAAGCTCATAATGAGACCTCTTATCCTTTTAAGTTTTTATATTTTTGAATTGCACTCTAAAAAGGTATTTTCAATGGATGGGGAGAATGATTGACTCCTTAAGAGTTTTGGATGACAGTTTAAAGTTGAATATGATTGGTTACAAAAAAGTCAAGTTTCTTTGTAAAGATAAACCTTTTTCTGATTGATGCTAAAGTAAAAAGACTTTACAATTTTCGAGTTTACAAAATTTACAATTTTGATGGAAAAATATTTCAGAGTTTTATAGTATTCATTCAATTTTCTAGCTTGGTAGTCATTTTCTCAAAAATTTCTATTCTTCAAAAATAAAAACATAAAATAATTCAGAGGTGTTGTGAACAACCAAAAGTATGCAATCAAACATTATTTTCCTAAAAAAAAACAAGGTACAGTACATTTAGAAGATAATTTTCTTCTAAGAAAATAATTTTTTCAGAATCGGCCCATAAACAAGGAATAAATATTTTCTCCCTTGAAGGTCTTGTAACATAAAGGTTGATGGGCCCATTTTTTCAATGACTTGAAATAGTCCAAGCCACATTCTTTGGAATTTGGTATGCTTACCCTTTTCCTCATGTGCCTTGTCCCATTTAAGTACGAGGTCTCCAACTTGGAAGTTTTTTGGGGAAACAGAATTTGCATCAAAAAAAAAATTTACTATTTTTTTATGATGAGCATGAGTTATCTTGGCCTTTTCTCTTTCTTCTTCCATTTAATGATCTGTGACATTCTTAATTGTAGGGAAGAATAAGGTACTTCGTCAATGAATTGAACTAGGGCTAATGAGAGAAGAGCTAGATTTGAAGGAATTGCAGCTTATTTCCCATAAATCAAATTAAACGGAGAAGTTCCTATAGAGGCTTTTTAAGTAATCCTATCTGCCCATAGTGAAAATTTTAAAGACTTATGCCAATTTTTATGATTCCGATCAATAGTTCTTTTGATTATTCTTATGAGATTTTTTTTTGTTGATTATGCCAGACCATTCCCTTGGGGATAGTAGTTAGCAGAGTATTTAAGCTTAAAACCTCTATTAAGAGCGAATTTTTTCATGCTATTTCCTGAAAAATAAGATGCATTATCATAAATAAGTGCATTGGGTAATCCAAATCTGGTAATAATTCATTGATCAATCAATTCAATAATGGCTTCAGAGTTAGCTACCTTGAGTGGAATTGCCTCCACCCACCTAGTAAAATAATATGTTGCAATGAGAATATATTTATGTTGCTTGGATGAGTTAGGAAATATCTCACCTATGATATCTAATCCCCATTGCTCAAAATTTTGTTCAATTTTGACTGGTTGCAATGGCAAGGCTGGTTTTCTTTGTCTTCCAACAACAGTTTGGCATGTTTTTCATTTTCTCACATATGCATGAGCATATTTGAATAGATTACACTAGTAATAACCTGCATGAAGGATCTTATGTGTAGTCATATCTCCATCGAAGTGTCCACCTGCAAGTCCATCACGGAGTTCCTGCAAAACCCTCTGAGCTTCAGATTTCTCAAGGCATCTTAGTAGTACAGAGTCATAGTTTTTCCTAAACAAGACATTGTCTATGAGTTGATATTGATTAGCTTTCAACCTTAAAGCTATTTTTCTTTTGTGATTGAGCTCTATTGGAGAATATCCATTTTTCAAGTAAAATATTAAATCATTATATTGTGATTCTGAATCATTTAAGCTTACCTCAACAATATGTACAGTATTACCTGATTCTTCATCATTTGATATATTGTATGCTCCATATAGCAGTTTGCAGAGACTTTGTCCTCTAATGATTTTGTCTAGTCTTATCTCAATCTCATATTCCTGCAAAGAAGTTACCCAATTTGCTCTCTTTTCTCCTAGTTCCTTCTGAATAAGTAGTTGCCTTACAATCAAGAACGGAACTATTACCTTAGTGTTTGTTTTAAGGAGAAAAGGTCTAAAATGCTTCAAAGATTTAAAGACAGCAAATTCTTGTTTTTCTACTTCAGAATAATTTACTTCAACAACTTGAAGGTTTGAACTAAAGAATGAAATGGGTGCTTCGATCTTTTAATCATTAACCTGTGTCAATACATCAGTGTAAGATGTTTCTGATGCAAAAGTATATAAAATAAAATGTTTAGAAAAATATGGGGTAGTTAGAGAAGGTGTGTTAATGATAGCTTCTTTGATCAAATCAAATATTCTCTTTCATCATGTCCCCATTTAAAAGTGAATTCTTCTTAATCATCACTTGCAAAGGTAAAACAATTTGAGAAAAAATTGGAACAAATCTTTTGACAAAATTTACCTGTCCTAAAAAGGACGGCATGGTTTCTTGTTATGGGGATGTGAAAGTTCAGAAATTGTCTTAATTATTTGAGGATCAATACAAATTCCCTATTTTTAAAGGATAAATCCTACCATTTTTCCTTCACTTAAAGAGAAATAATACTTTTTGGGATCTAAAGAAATTCAATATTTCAAACAGCGTTCGAGGATTTTCTTAAGATCATGATAGTTATTCTTCCTTTTCTGGGAGTAAATATTTATATAATCTAGATAAACAACCACAGTTTTATTGATTAACCCCCTAAAAGTAATATCCATTGCTATTTGAAAGGTTGCTCCTGCATTGATTAATCCAAAGGGCATTTTGTGATAGGCATAAGTGCCCCATTTTGTTCTAAATGTAGTTTTTAACCTATCTTCAAGATGAACAAAAGCTTGATTATAACCTGAAAATCCATTAAGAAAAGACATTAACTCAGAACCAGCAACTGATTGCAAAATTTGTTCCATCGGTGGTAATGGGAAATTATCTTTCAAGCAAGATTTTTTTAAGTTTCTAAAATCAATACAAATACGAATATCATTGTTCTTATTCCTAACTAGAACTAAATTTTATACCCACTTAGAATGCCTAACGGGAAAGATAATATTGGCTTTAAGGAGTTTGTTGAGTTCACTTTTGATTTTACTTTCGAGATGAGGGTGAATTTTCCTTAATTTTGTTGTATAGGTTTTTCAGTGGTTATCATTGGAATAACATGTTGAATGATGAAGCATCATAAGTTTTTATATCTTCATATTTCCATGCGAAGACGTTCTTGTATTTTTTCAATAAATGAATAAAGGCTAATCTTTCATCGGAGGAAATACCAAGTCCTAAGTTGATGTTCTGAGGATTTATATTTGTTCCAAGATTTACCAGTTCAAGCCTCAAAGTTGAACTTTGGAGTTTATAATCAGGAACCTTTTTGAATCTATCTTTAATATCATAAAGATCTTCAAGTTTGACCACAGACTTAGGTATAGAATTTTCTTCAGAATTATGTTGCAATTGCCTTTCGTGTTCATATTCATCAATTAATTGATCATCATAAGATCCTTCTGATGTAAGAAAAGTGATAAAATCATCATCATCATTGAATACACTCCAATTAGTAATATTATGAGGAATAGATGGGCGAAAAATCAATTCTATGGAAAATCTATATGGGCTATAATATTCTGAAGGAATAAGCCTAGATGTTACATTTTCTAGAAGGTCTGCACTTGCATTCTGAATTCTTGGAATAGATGAGATATTGAATGCTAAAAAATTAGAGGTAAGAGATTGTACCAATGGTTGTTAATGTTTAATATGGCCGGAAATACAGTGTATGTTATTTCTTACCTGCTTAACAATTATTTCAAAATTTCCATATACCTCAGGATAGTTAACACCAAGATAAATTGCTTTGGTTAAGCCTTGAACCAGTGCCTCGTATTCTGCAGTGTTATTTGTGCATTCAAATTCAAGTTTGCATGGCAGCATAGTCTTTTCGCCTTCTGGATTGATTAATATACAATCAACTCTTGCTCCTTAATAGGATTTTGACCCCTCAAAATATAATGTCCAAAATAAAGTATTAATACAAGGTTTATCTATAGTATTTACACACTTAGAAGAATCGAACTGAGAAAAATTTTCAATCTGAGAATTAACTGAAATGGTAAGAAATGGATACTTTAGAGCATTGAAATTCCTTAATAAGGATTCAGCAGAGTAATTGCCGAGAATGTTACTAATAAATGCCATGCGTTCATTTTCTTCTTCGAATTCAGTTACTAAGTGTTTTAATTTTGTTTTACGGTCTACTCTTATTTGATTTGTCTTACCATTATGGGGAAGCCACATATGAGACTAGTCAGTAGTAAAATATCCATGGTTATTTTCTGACCAATCTCTACTTAGGATTAGACCATAAAAATTAGGAATATCAGCAACTAAGATATCAATTACTTGATGAAATTTTGGATTGGATGTTAATTTGATAAGGACTGAATTCATTTCCCCTAATACCTTAACTTTTTTCTAATTGCAAAATATGTACAGCTGACTTTTGAGGAGAAATATTCAATTTCATACAAACAGAATATAGCATAATGTTTGATGAGGCTCCAAAGTCAATTAAACAATTAGGCACCTTTTTTTTAATACTTCAAAAGTTAACAAAAAATTAGGATTATTTGAATTAGATCTGTCACCTATTAAAATAACATCACTTGCATTAATTTTCTTAGGTGAATCATTAGGAGGCTTACCTATTCCTTTAGCTGCTTTCAAATTTACAGGAGCAGGCAAGGGTGTAGCAGGAATTGCATTCAATTATTTAAGCAAAATTGTGTGTTGTTGTTTCAACCTGTTGATAAGCTCATGTAGAGAGATATTTGATTTAATTTTCTTCATATCTTCCACTATATTGTATTCAATAGTATCAAAAACTACTAATTTTTTAGAGGTAGATGGAAGAGTAGAAGAAGTTGGATTTGATTGAGAAGAAGAATTCTTTTTATTAACTACTTTATCCTTAGCAACAAAGGATGAAGATTTTTTATTTTGAGGTGGCTGAGGTAGGTCAACAATATTTTTACTTCTAGTATTTACCGGAAGTGCCTCATGTTCATTTTTTATCATCAGAGGTTGGAAGGATAAATTCCCTTAGTTCATGAACTTCAATGAGCTCTTCTTCTGCAGATGATATTTTTTCATCATGATATTCGTATTGATCTGACTCAACATTTGAGATTACATTTGGGGGTTGTGAAGCCTGATTCTTATTAAAATATCAAAAAGGTTTCTTTGAAGAAGATTCAGAAACTTGTTTCTTTATTTCAACCATATCATTCGACATGGTTTTGAGGACCTTTTGTAATCCTTCAAGATCATAGGGATCCTTGGATGATTTCTTTTTAGGTTCATCCTTAAATGAAACTTTCTTAGTTTTCCTATCTTCTTGGGCAATTTTCTTCTCTAAAGCAAGTGTATATTTTTTTCAACAGAAAGAGATTTTTTCATATTCTCTACCAATGTAGCCTTATCGGCTATATCTACAAAAATAGAAATATTATAAGGAAGAGAGGATATATACCATTTTATTTTCACATCTACTCCAAGCTTAGATGTGGTTGGGATTTTGTTGGGAAATTTATTAAATTTGGAATTGAATTCTTTTATCTTTTCCCTGTATTTGTTTTCAGATTGGAAAGATCATTGGTAAGGGTTGCAGTAGAACGATCATCCCCAAATTTAGTAAGGATTTTTTCTTCAAAAATGTCCCAACAAGTAATTGTGCCTCATGGTAGTGAGAAATACCATGATCCATTTGATCCTTGAAAAGTATAAGGAAATAATATAACTACACAATCTTCCTTTGAATCTTCATTAACATTTATGGCAAGCATGAAATTATGGAGATACTCTTCTGCAAGTAATCAATCATCCAGATTATACTTAGGCAACCATATTTCAGGATGCTTACGTAAAATATGAATAATCCCTAGTAATTGGATAGCTCCAGTATTTTTCCAAGGTCTGTTTTCCATATGAAGTGGAGGATTGGGTGGTCCTCAAGGAGGATTTGAAGTAGAAGAATTAGTTCCAATAATAGTTGAAGGTGAAGAAGAATCAAGAATGGAACTAGTACTACTTGAAATAAAAATTGTAGATAGAGAAGAAGAATAAGGAATATTAATCAATGAAGAATTTGTTTGAGAAGATGTGAGAGAGGGAAGAATAACTGATGTTGTTTGAGAGATAGAAACATATTGAATCTCGCTAGTTGACGATTGTGTTTCAGAAATAGGAGTTTTCCTTCAATGAGAATGAAAATGAAATTTTAAAAGGGATTAGTCCAAGTTTTTCACTCTTAGATCGAGTTAATACACCAATGCCTTTAAAAATCGAAGTGACACTTCCTTCTAAGGCTTCCGAAAGTACAAGTTTTTTTTCTGAAATTGAAATTCTTCTAATTTCTTTATCAATGTCTGTACTTCAGGTGACTGTGGAGTATATTCTAAAGGGATTTCTTTATGAAAAAAAATAGGATATTTTGGGGGAAAATGAACAACTTCTGATTTATGTGTAGGAGATTTTGAAACAGCACTAGAAGTTGTGGATTCGGAGGGAGAATGACTCTTGTGATGGTATTTAATTTTCAAATTAAGCTTTGGTTCCATTCATAGTCAGATCGCCCTCCTTCTAGTGCCAAAAATGTTGAGGCCCTGAAAATTGGTGCAACAACATCGGGGAAAACCACCCGGTCGAGGACTTAAAAACCACCCCTTTTCTGTTTGAAATGGTGGCTCCGACTAGATTTTTGGGACCAGTTTCCCAATTTTTATATAATTGAGGTGAATGGATGATTTTATCTCTAATTGGAACTTGATAGATGGAAATATAGGAAGGATTGCAATAAACAATAAATATATCTATTTATATGTATCCCGGGATGAAATATACTCTCTGTGTGATCTACAAAGTAAACTTTCAGTGGATGCAAATAAAGATCATACATTCACTTAGAGATGTGAAAACATTTGAGATAATTGATTTAATTAAAATGTTAATTAAATCAATTTAATAAATCTTATATTGCAACTTTTAAAAAATGCTTGTATTGCATATATATATATATATATATATATATATATATATATATATGATAACAACATAACATGTTCGGAAGTGAATTAATGTCAAATTGTATTTAAACAAATATATAAGACAAAACATCACAAGATAAATGAACTATTCCTCATTTGAAGCTCAAATAAAACTCATAAGATAAAATTACCATATATATGTTTACTCTGCTTATCTGAAAAATAATACTTGGTCCAACCCCTTCTATTCAAAAAAATTTAAGAGTATAGAATTGCAACATCAGTAAAGTATTCTTTTGAAAATTTTAGGGCCCCTTCTTAAAATACATGAAGGGGTTTAAATATAAAAATAATAAGTCTTAAAATATTCATTACAATAAAAAATGAGGAGGTTTCGAACAACCTTCCTTAAATTAATTAAAATTAATACATAAATAGAAATTAAAGGGGTGATTTGTTGGAGGACTACCCTGTTGTCCTTTATTCCACTTTCTCCTTGAGTTGAAGAATATTAAGCATAGGCTTAACCTCTAGAGGTTGGTTTGGCCTAATGCGTAGGTGTCTAGTGAAAACAACATCAAATGGTGGAGGTAGCATGTATGAGGATGTATATGTAAGACAATGAAGCATAAACCATTGATTGTGAGGCTTTACTAAATATCTCCAGTATTTTTTCCAAACCATCTTTTCAATATTCATAATATGCTCCTATTTTACTTTTGACACTTCTTGCCACTGTCTTATTAAGTATTTACTAAAGGAAATGCAACAGGAGGACATTTGTCAATAATATTTTTTGCAATAAGGTTCTGGCTGACAATTTCCACAATATTATTGGCAATGCCCTTCGCTCTACAAATTTCTCTTTCTGAATTCTTCAATTGTATATCCTAGTCTATGAATAATATCTATTTGTTTGAATCTTCAATTCTGGGCAGGTTGGCCTTTTGACCATCAGCATAATCCTCCCAAGTGACAAATTGGGAGACCTTATCATCTATGTCATCAAAACTAATCCTCACATCGACAATGTGATTCATAAGTGAATCACTCTATTCACATAATTCAAGGATGCTTGTTAATTTCTGACAAAAGACAACATGTTGTTGTGCTAATAAAGTGTTTAATTCTAAGGCTTCTTTCCTAAACTCATCAATATTTGGGCTATCTTTCATTTTCTCAATAGAAATTTGTAATTGATGAGTTATAGTATCCTTAGAATTAATTTCACTTTGATGCTAAATTTTCAGTTGGTCCATGCTCTCCTGAATCTGTGCGATCTATACCTATAAATGCTGACTAATAACTTTATTTAATGCTTGTAAATCTAATTCAATTTGGATGATCTACTCATCCTTTTGTTTAATTAGTTGATCAATTTATGATTCTTTGTCAATGGTTGCAGAATCATAAGCTCCTACAAACTGTGATAAGTGAGTTAGATCCTATGAAGGATCTGACTGTGTGTCTTTCCACACAATGTCCATTAACATAAATTCTTGAATAAGAGTCTGGGATTGCTCTATTCTTCTTCTTTTCTTTTGTCTTCTAACAACTGCCTTGTGCTTAGGACTATAAAAAATGTCCAAGGGAGGAATCTCTTGAATATTAAGAATGATCTCAGAGGTTGGGTAGGCCGGGATGAATTATATTCTTTCAAAGCTTACTACTTTGTTAGAAGGCCCAATAGTAAATGAGTCCTGAATTGTAGTAGGATGAATTTGTAAATTTTGTTGTTGGTCAATAATCATAGCTCTTTGTTCTTCCTTGAGTTTGAGGTCAAACTCCTTCCAAATTTCCTTTAGATTGCTAGGGAAATCCATTTCTATTGTTTTAACTTCAGTTGATTTATCATGATCTGTTGTATTAAGGTCTTCAGTATCCTTAATTAATTATTCACTTTCTTTCTAATCGATGGTTTGAGAAAATCCAAAATTTTGATTGGAATTATTTCCAGTCTCTTATTTCTGTATTGTTGAAACTTTATTAATTGTTGTGGGTGGAGGCATAAATTTTCCAAATTTTTAATCACAGCATAGTTGTCGATAGACTCAAATAAGTCATCAAAATCATCATCTTCGTGCACAAAGGGTCTAATTTTCACTTGTGTAGTGAAATTATTAGCGACTTTAAGTGGATCATACTGCCTGTTTGGAATTGTAAATAATTTCAAACACTCAATCTGACCAATCTCCACAATAGCATGTTTGTAGTTGTCTAGTTCATAAACACTGCAACTAATTGGAAAAGAAGGCCATAATGCTTTCTTGGCATCTTTCAAAAATTTGGTTAGGCGATTTCCAAAAGTCCGATATGCAACTTCTCTCGCAAGAAGCTTGTCAGGAACATATAGGGGTAAGACATGTGGTCGATCTAAGCTCCCAAATACTCGTGCGTAGGTGAATGACTCTTCACCAAACCATTTTCCTATAGAAGAAAAGTTGTCTTGGGCCTCTTTCGAAAGTCTGGGGGCTTTCTCATTAAAAACAAATTGAAAAAGGGGAAGAATCACTCCATGAAAAATTCTGTGAAAAATGATTTTCATATTTATATTCCCACAAAATACTATGAAATATATGAATGGGAACATGATCTTGGGTAGTCCATTTCCAGCTCATGGCTGGAATATTTGAGGTAAAACATACAACAACTATAATATATCCGATCATATAAAATGGGGGAAAGTTTTTAGAAGAGATAGAATGGTTCTTTCTATATTCTAAAATCTGAGTGGCAATATTATTTTATAGAATATTTCCCCAATCTATAACATAAGCATTTGTCATTGCTTCCATAAGGGGAACCCATTCTACTGAAAATCAAGTTGTGTTTGGCTGACCAAAAAGTCTAGACATCATAACAGAGACATAGAAATATGGAATTTCAAGAGATTCAGTAGAATACATACCCTTTTCACCATTCTTGTGCTTTTTAGGATTGCTCCTCCATTGCTTTATCAACGTCGATTTGAGTTAATTTTCTTTGGAAAACTATGCAAGGAGTTATTTATCATAGACCTTATTGGGGTCTGGAATATGGTACATCTACTTCAGGTCTTCAACTTTAAAGGAACCAATAATTGTTCCTTTGCTGGTAAGGAATGCCCTATCCCTAATATTAAGATTATCGATAATCCACATTACCATATCAGTATATGGTAATATTTTGGGCCGTGTTGCAATTCGGTGAAGAAGTGAATTATCTACGTCTCCAATTGTAGTTTCAAAAGAATTTGGGGCATCAACAGTTTCTTTTCTTTGGATTTTGTGAGGTTTTTCATCTTCAAGTAGCTTATACATAGATTCCCATAAATAGGATCAACTTTCAGGTCCAGAAGTCATATCTATAAATAGAGGCAACATCTCTATTCTCTTGGATGTAGTAGTCACAGGGTTAACAAGATCCATATGCTTCTTTGCTTTCTTCAGAGCCTTAGAATTTTCCAAATAATTTTGCTTACTCAAACTTACCTATAATAAGTAAGAAATAATATGTGGAAAGAGGGAACCTTTTAGTTTTACAATGCACATAGATACCATAGTACTAATAGAAACATTTCAAATGGATGAGACTTTGTATGTTGATGGGATATGAATTGAATGCTTGTTGCTGGAAAATGATTATGGAGTTATGGGCGAGAAAAACATTAATTTATGACATTAATAAATGATATGGGTTATCGTGCCTATATAATCATTTATGAATTAAAACTAGATCTGTTGCATTACATCATGGAACGTGTGCAATATCTTCATTGAATATTGGTGAGCTTCAGCTTTTCTACCGATTGCGATATCGCAATCAAAATATCGGTGAAATTTGGCGATGTTCAATATGCGTGAGTTAACAAGAGTTCGATGTGCGATATGATTTATCACATTGGCGAATATGAGCGGTAAAAACAAGAATGGTTAATTTTTGCGAGAGCGCGATGCAATATGCTTTATCGCATTGGGGAATATGAGCAGTAACAAATAAGACTATCAGGGAAAAATATGATTTGCGGAATGCGATAGCTTACATGGAAGAAGCAGGTCCCATGGGTATTCCCTATAGAATTTACTTGAAAATATAGCCTTTTTCATTTAAAAATCGTTTTGATTATATATATCGGATATCAAAAATGCTTCAAGTGATTTTTTAAGAATTATAAACACTTTGTTATGGTTTTATGATTGCGATGAGGCGATTTATCTCCGCTTAAGTACTTAAAAAGCCAAATTTTAAAGTTTCATCCCTTTTTTTATCCCTATTTCTATCAAAATAAATACTCTAAGGGTTTTATTTATTTTAACTCTAAAAAATAAAAGGGTCCCCATTATTTTCTATGGTAACTATTGCTTAAAATAATGGGGGTTGTTGATTTACACAACGGTACCTTATGTATCAGTTTCTTTAAATAGTATTTTTTGATGAATAATATTCACTACAACTTCTTCCTACGAAAATAAATGAAAAAATGAAAGCATGCTAGATGAACTAAATGAAGAAGTACCAAGATTCATTTCAAAGAAGAGGCTTCATATACAAAAATCATTTTGTGCCATATGTATTGAATTTTTTGTTGTATATCTAATTTCCATGGATTTTCCACATGTTCATTGTGAGCAAAGGTACTCCTAGACTGAGGGTAACAAAAATAGAAAATAAAATTGTGTTGAAGTGTGTTCAGAATGGGGAAATTATTTTAAAAGGATTTTTTGTTGCTGACAAGGATAGATTTCTAGCCATCGATTCCTTTCAAGACATAAGGTATGTTTCTGATGGTTAGTTGGTAATATTTGGTTCTCTGGAAATCATTAGGAAATATTCATAATGGAACATGACCTATACCAATGCATTTTATTTTGGTGGGTCCATTTGATATGATCACCCTATTGCAGTTTTATATTTTTTATCTGCTCTTAGGTCAAACATCTGTAATGTATGTTAATATTTTCCTTCAAATAATAGTTAAATAGTTGTTTGCAATTAGCAATAGTTTCATTTGTGTTCCTAGTTTAAGAACCACACCGGGTTTATGCCTTTAATGTACTTCAAGTTCTTGTTGTGTCACTTGTAATAGTTCCTTGGTATCCCATTGGTATTGCAATGGGTGTCTATGATATGTGTCACAAGTGCAATTTTTTTTTTCATGGACATTGACCTTGATTGTGTTAGCCCCCTGTAAATTTTTGACAGGCAAAGTAGGGGGCTAAATTGTTTTTGAGCCTTCAAGGAATGCATCTCCCCTGAAGACACATCATCCTTGAAGTCCCCTATGCCTTTTCCTTTGATGAAATCCCTTCTACTGATCCCCATTATAAAGCCTCTCTGATTGCAAAAAATTATGCTCCAAAAGGCCTACATTTATCCCTTGTATCCCTGCAAAATATCCCTTTTCAACCCTTTTTTCCCTTTGTTAAACTCCCCCTTTTTTACCCCCGAAATCCCTCCCCTAATCCTTCTCAACCTTCCCAAAATCCCCTCTAAACCATACACACATCCATGGTGTGGTTTAATAACCCCTTCTTCCCTCTATCGTTACCCATTTTGGCCTTTAATTTCATTAATAATGTGCCAAACACCATTTTCTCCATATATATGGGGCCTAGCCCCTTTCGGCCAAGCCCCTGCACTTTCCCCCTCCACGTGACCCGGGCGCTAGAACCACCCACCAGCCAGAAAGGCGCTTACCGCAGAGTATGTATCAGAAGCATTTTAAACCGTCGATCTATACAGATCGAACAATCGTCGTGGTCCCATAGCGTCCACCACTCTACCCGTTCGCCACCCCGATCAAAGATCCGCCATCCATTTGAGCGATGATCTGACGGTCCATATTTTACCTGCCCCGGTGGTCCCCGCGCACTGTTCATAAACCATCCGGTTTCTATCGCACCACCTTTCAGAGGTAGGAGGTATTTTCCGATGGGCCAACGATTCCATACAGCATCCAACGCGTGGCACCAGTACGACTGGAAAACCGCCCACCCATCACGTGTTAACGTTCGGCACAAGTCACAGAGCGATATGCAACTCAGCCATCCGATCTGGGGCTCTTCATCCGACTGTGATCGCTCCACAAAGCTGCGCACGCGATAATCCATGGCCACCGTACCCCTGGCCCACCGTTCATCGCCCTCCGACGCATTCCCAGCCGTCGATCTCCTCCTGAGATTAGACGGCCTAGATTTGATTTCCCCCCGCTGTTGACTGTCCCACCATCTCCCGGTCCTACCACGTCACCACTCCACGTGTCTCCACTGTACATTCGCCCGTCCATCCGTATATATCCCATTCTAAGGTTAAATGTCAAGGTTCACGTTTAAATTTCTTTGCATTCCGCCAACCTCCACCAAAGCATTTCTCCACCATTCCTCTGCATTTTTTCGCCATTTCTCCACAGTCCCATTATCATCCTCGCAGTCGTCCACGTCATTCAGCCCCCATGCATGGTTTTCTTAACCAGTTTTTGTATTTTTCAAGGTTGCAGAGAGGCGGAAAACTGCCATGGTTCATATGTACTACTTTAATGGCGCGTTGCGCAAAGAGAATTGAATTTGGAAGCTGGTAATACAGGGAAATTCCTGAAAAGGTAGTGGCGGCATAAATATTATCCAAGGACAGTTCAATCTCCGTGAAAAACCTATCCGGCACCATTAAAACCCAGATTTTGCAGATTGAGACATTTATGAAGCGGCAGAGAAAATACCAGCTAATGATCAAGGATTTCAACGTTCAGTATTAAGGATTTTAAGCCTTAATCCAGAGTTCTAGAGGCAGAGCACCAGATCGAAAATCCCGAGGATCACATAGGAGGTCCAGTGCACAGAAAACAATGTAATCAGGGTTTCAAATCAGCAGAATGTTTCTTCTTGAGCAGGGACATGGTACACATTATTGTTTCAGTCTACATTGTGTCCAAGCGAAGTTTTCCCCCCCTTACAGTAGTCCTATGCTATTAGAAGCATTTGTTGCACAGTATGGGAGGCCCTAGCATCATTTATTTACCTTTTGTTTATTCACCAGAATTACTACAGAGTACTGTAGCCAAAGTACACCAGGGACATACCGAAGTAAATGGAAGCCTGGAGAAGACCACTCTTTCACCCAAAGAGTGACATGGATAAATGCACAGAATTTAAACAGAATGGGATTTGGCCCTCTTTCTTTCATGAGTTTAATGCTTCATTTAGTGTTCTACCTACCTTCTCTACTCCGCTTCAGCTATAAATTCACAAAGAAACTCATTGCAAAGGTTTTTGATCATTTATCAGAGAATTGCAAGTAGTTTCTGTGAGACATAGTCTCTGTGTAAAGTTGTAAGATAGGCTAAGGAAGATGTTTTCTGACTGAGTATTTAGCTATTGGCAATGTTGTACTTGACTGGTATTGCTATTTAATATGACAAGCACATTTCTTTGGATCCTGATCTAAAGCAGCGGTGATGTTTTCCTACCTCTGTGTTTTAATTCATTTCATTTTGTTTTCTACTGACTTGCATCAGAATATTGGCATAGGATTTACCCTTGTTAGGTACCCTATGTTTCTGCTCTCCTTGCCTTTGATGTTTTCTACTAATGTGTGATCTAAGAATTTATTTCAGTTAATTTAACCAGTGTAGCGGATGTTGTTGCCTACTCTCTGATGTATGAATTAAATGAATCTGTTCTTAGATGTTCTTGTTAGGATTTAGTTGGAAGATTTGGGAACACTAGGGATTAGAGTTAGCCCTGTCCACTAGGATCCTTGTGCGACTAGCTGGTCTTTAACTTTGTGTTATAATCTGTGTTTCTTCCTCCTCTCATACCATTTCACACCACACTATCATCTTTAAGATCCGACGTTTTAGATGACTAGCCCAACAGAAGGCCTGCATATTGATTAGCAATCAAATCCTTTCTTGACTCCATTGCCCAATGGTCTTGAATGCTCCCTGGAATACTTCACCTCTGCCTTAATCCTCTTTGCTCATCTTTGTCTTACATTGAACCCTTATTTCTTGATAACCAGCAACCAAACAAACAATCAAACAAACAAACCATGAGCTTTATAACTAGCCTAACATTAGAACACTGAGCTTCAAAGTCATATACCTTTGACATATCATAGAGATATCCCTCTCTGGACCCAGGAGGGCTAGATCCTGAGGTCTAAAAGTGGTTTTATGTTGTCTCATCTTTTGGTCTTGCTAATCTGGCCAAAACATGGGAACCCCAACATAATGGCAACTCCGCCGGGGAATTGAGTATTTCTCACCTCACCACATCATAAGAGCCTCAGAAACCTAGAAACTATGGTTAGGTTGGCAGTTAAACACTCATATTCACACATAAACCTCTATACCATTTTTTGTGTTTCTCCCATAATCTTAGACAGAGTCTGGAAAGGGCCAGGTAGCCTCCAGATCTCACACTCTTTCAGAGGTGACATATCTGGTAAATGCCCTCCCAGTCAATCTCTGGTTAGATTTTACTGTGTTTTCAAGATATCCTTGAAAAGGGACATCTCATAAGCACTGTGGTGGTCAGTGTATCCTCCAATAACATCGTAAACCTTCCACCTGGTGACTCCATAATTCCTAAATGATTTAAAGACTCCACTGGTGATTAGTAAGCCTGCTGATTATCTTGGTTCACATAAGACTCCACTGGGAGACCAGAAGTGCATAACAACATCAACCTCAATAGAAGTAACAAGTAGGGTTAGCTTCTTGGGTGGAAAATAGCACTATGGCTTCAAGAACCATTCACACAAGAGCTTATCCCAACCCAAACCCCCCTGAAATAGTTGACAACCCTGAGAGAATCCTCAAGAGATCTCATACACCTAAACAATCAACTATTTCTAGCCACATCCATAGAGCTAACTCTGCACCAGAAGACTTTACAGCTCTATCAGATCCATTTTTTGACCTAGGCACTCAGAACAGTTTACCAAGAACTAGGTCATTTAGTGTCCTAGACCAGCCAGATCTTGAGTTCCCTTGTTCACCATCTCTTAGTGATAAACACAGTGGGGACAGACAAACCCCTCCATCTACACCTCCTGATATTCACTTCATTCAAAACTTGGGTCTCAGTCATCCTAGATCTGCTCATCAGTCTTCTGTTGGTCATAGAATCCCTGTCATCCACATACCAGCTGCTCAAACCAACCTTTTACCTCAACAAAACATCATCATGGCAGCCTGGTATGCACCTCTGGTTTTACCTCAGCCTCTAGTACCCTTACCCAATGATTATCAATCAAAGATCCCGCACTTCACTGCAAAAGAGTATACCACAGCCCAACACCATGTAGATATGATGGAGGATTCTTTTGATTACATGGAACTAGATGATGAAACAGTCAAAATGAGAATCTTTGCCCAGAGTTTAGGAGGTGATGTGAAAAAATGGTTTAAGGGCCTACCTCCTAATAGTATATAAGACCTTCCTGCTTTATATCATACTTTCAGAAAAAAATGGGAAGTTAAGGCCAACCCTCTCCAAATCTTAGCGGAATACAAGAACCTGAAGAGAAATGTAGGAGAGAGTGTCCAGGCCTATTCTACAAGGTTTAACAGCGTTTACAATGCTCTTCCTCCACACATGAAACCTCCCCTGGGTATGGTTTTAGTTAAGTACCCTGAAGGCCTTGATGCTGATATGGCCTACCAGCTTAGGGAGAGGGACTATAACACATTGGAAGATATGAAAAAGGGATCAGTGAGTGTAGAGGAAAATCTGATTGAGAAAAAAGTGAGATTGAGAGCTGAGAAAAGGGTAACATACAGGGATGACAATGTAGCTTCCACATCTGATCCAAATCATGACCATCTATCTAAAAAAGTAGAGAAGCTATACCAAATGATGGAAAAAATGTTTGTCACAGTCAGTAACCAAAATACAAATCAAAACCATAACTAGAACCATAACTTTAGAAGAAACAATGCCACTCCCAACAGACAAAGAGAACCATATCAACAAGTTATTCCCCCATTCCAAGAAAAATTTCTTGACGAAGATGAGGGAATCATAGAAGAGTCTGAGGGAGACACAATGAACATGTTTGAAACAGAAGATTCAATCCATAACTGTTACACAGAAGAAGATCAGCCCTAACCCTCATATTGGGATGAGGAAAGATCAGAATATGAGGATTACAGACTTGGATTTGAAGATGCCATCATGCAGGTCAGACAGTATGAAATTAGGAGCAAGAAAGGCCTAGATAACTCCAAACCCAAAGCTTCTGAGATCACTATCAAGAAAAGGCCTGAGAAAACTTCTAAAGTAACTGCTGAAAGTAACAAATCAGCAGCTGAGAGTTCTGGGAAGAACAAAGAAAAAGACAACCAAAACACTGAGAAACAAGGTCAATCAACAAGCAGTACTAACACTGCATTTAGTACTCCTGATAAAACAGTTTCTAACACTGTACATAGTGAGGATCAGCACACTGATTCAGCCACTAAGGTGGTGACTAACAAAGCAGAGTTGAACATTCCAAAGAGTCAGGCCACTTTCAATTTGGAGAGTGAGATTGCAAAAATTAAAATCTCTGTCCCACACTCTAAGTTGGCCACTCAGGATGTATATAAAGGCCAAATTTTGAAAGAACTAAACTTAGGTGAGAATAATGACAATGCTAATCTGAGTGATGATCAACCTGCCCTTCTGTTTGGTCCAAAGATAGAAGGAAAGTTTCAGGAAGGGGTAGTGCCACCTTTCTATATCAGTCTCAATGTCCATGATAAGATTCTCCACAATGCAATGCATGATTCTTGGGCATCACACAACCTGATGCCTAAAGTAGTGATGGAAATATTAGGCCTAGAGATAACCTGTCCCTATAAAGACCTATATTCATTTGACTCTAGTAGGGTAAAGTGTCTTGGCCTAATCAAAGATTTATGTGTGAGCCTTACCTAGATTCCAGCAAAATGTATGGTCATGGATGTTGTGGTGGTAGATGTGCCACCCAAGTATGGCATGTTATTGTCAAGATCATGGGGAGCCAAGCTGCAAAGCACAATGCAGATGGATGGAGCCTATGCCACAATCCCAATCTTTGGCCAACTTAGAAGACTGTACAGGGAGGCACAAATGAAATTCCTAGTTAGTAGCCCTGAAAAGGCTGAAACTCACCTTTATACCATGTACATACAGACCTTGACTCCTTCATCCTCTGTAATGATGAATCCTCAGAAGAGTCAAAATCCAAAAACAGAGATACAAACAAGGAAACAGAGACCATGGATTTTAACATAATGGCTACTCTAGACTCAGAGGAGGAAGATGTAGAAAACTTTGAACAGTGCACTGAAACAGCAAATTAAAATGAACCAGAAACATAATGCAATCATCCAACTAGTCACCCCTCTGATTTCCGCACCCACGAAGAAAAACAAAACAACCCACAGACTAGTGCAGCTCCAATAATGCAACATAATGGTGAGCCCAGTTGTAGGGAAGGAAGTTATGATAAAATGAAAAATGAACCCTTGTCGGAGATGAGTTTCGATGGGTCATGTACCAAGAGAACTGCTGGAGAAAGAGTGTGGATACATAACATAGAGAGTGGTTACGCAGAGAGCCATGCATGTAACCTACACTTAAAATGTACAAACAATATTGCAGAATATGAGGCTCTTATCCTAGGCTTAACTCTGTTGAAAAAATTAGGAGCCCGTAGGATAACTGTGCGTGGGGAATCTGAGCTGATTATGAAATAGGTGAATGGTGAATACACAGTGAAACATACTAGATTGAGAGCTTACAGGAATGACACTATGGATTTATTGAAAACATTTGTTGAATATGAATTAGTGTTTGTTCCTAGGAGTCAAAATGTCATTGCAAATGGATTAGCTTGCCCAGCTAGTTCATACCCTAAGACTCCAAGCGACCAACAGATCATCATTCAGACCAAATTCAGACCTGCAGTGCCGGACAATGAAAAATATTGGCAGGTCTTTGAAGGAGATAAGCAGATTAAAGATTTCCTAGTAGGCAGAAATGAGTTTGAATTTTCTGATTCAGACTCCAAATCTGACAGTAGCTGCCTAGGTGAAGAGTCCTCAGATGAGGAAGAAACACCCTATAACATAGAAATAAACACTTTAGATGAACAAATTGGAAATCCAAATGAAAAATGTGAAAACACAGATAGTGAAGAAGTAGAGGTGCTACAGGCTAAAGATAAGAACATACCTCGAGGTCTAGCACCTTTAGAAGACTTGTTTGACTTCGATGATGTAGCAAAAAAGCCCACTATAGAACATGCAGACTCTGATGTTGAGGAATGCAACATAGGCACTGAAGATAAACCCAATATGATCACACTGGCTAAGTCCCTGCCTGCAAACATGAAAAAGAAATACATTGACCTATTCAAGGAATTCATTGATGTCTTTGCTTGGAGTTATGAGGACTTAAGGGCCTATGACACAAACATCATACAACATAAGATACCCTTGAAAGAAAATCAAAAGCCCTTCAGACAAAAACTTCGCAGAATAAACCCAAAACAATTGCCTGTAGTCGAAAGGGAGATCAAGAATATGTATGAGGCAGGTATAATTGTGCCTGTAAGGTTCTCTGATTGGGTATCAAACCTAGTGGTTGTGAGAAAGAAAACAGGTGAGATCAGATTATGCATTGATTTTAGGAATCTTAATAGAGCCTCACTCAAAGACAATTACCCTTTGCCTAAAATGGAACATATTCTTCAAAGGGTAGTGGGCTCTAAAAGGATCTCCTTGCTAGATGGTTTTTCAGGTTACAACCAAGTCTTAGTAATCCCAGAAGACCAACTCAAAACAACCTTTACCACTCCATGGGGCACTTTTATGTATGTAAAAATGCCTTTTGGACTGATGAATGCTGGCGCAACCTTCCAAAGAGCAATGGACATAGATTTTTCAGATGAGATAGGACACTTCATTGTCATCTATCTGGATGACATAACAGTCTACTCCAAGACTGAAGAAGAACACCTAAAACATCTGAGGAAAGTGTTTGAAAAATGCAGAAGGTTTGGTCTGTCACTGAATCCTAAAAAGACTGTATTTGGGCTGCAATAAGGAAAACTTCTTGGCCATATCATATCTGAAAAAGGGATTAGGATAGATCCACAAAGATTTGAGGGAATACTACAAATCACACACCCGAGAAATATCAAAGAGTTAGAGTCCTTCATTGGGAAAATTAACTTCCTTAGGAGGTTTATTCCCAACTTAGTTGAACACCTTAGGAATATGACTAACATGTTAAATAAAGGTGCAAGAGTTAAGTGGACTGTCGAAGCCAAGAAATCTTTTGAATCATTTAAATTCGCACTCACCTAGGCTCCTATCCTAATTAGCCCATATTTCTCAAAATATTTCCTAATCTTTTCATTTTCCTCCAAGCATACGATTGCTGCAGTTATACTGCAGAAAAATTCAGAGGGAATGGAACAGCCCATTTCTTTCTTCAGCAAAGCACTCAGGGATGCACCCTCGAAATACAACATTATGGAAAAACATGCCTATGATCTGATTAAGGCCTTGAAAAACTTTAGGGTGTACATACTACATTCCCACACCATAGCCTATGTGCCAAATATAGTGGTTAAAGACAATTGTCCCAAGACCCAGATGGGAAAAGGGGCAAATGGATTGTTGTGATCTTAGAATATGACCTTGAGATAAAACCCACCAAACTAATTAAAGGTCAAGGCTTAGCACAACTGATGGCTGAATCAAATCTATAAGCCCTAGACATTAACATGGTAAATGCCTTGGATGAGAAACAACGATTGCCTGATCCCACTATTGAGGAAAAGTTTCAAAGTTCTCCATGGTATTCTGACATTCTGTATGTGCTTACACACCTCAATGCTCCCCTTGAACTATCAAAGACCAAGGCCAAATTATTGAAGCTAAAGGCTAGAAGCTATTGCATAATGAATGAAGGTTTATACTGGAAAAATCCAAATGGCCTATTGCTTAAATGTTTTCCTGAGTCTGAAGCGGAAAAGATTAAACAAGAATTCCATGCAGGAGAGTGTGGAGGTCACCTGAACTGGAAAGCCACTGCAAACAAAATACTCAGAGCTGGCTACTACTAGCCTACACTCTTCAATGATATCCATAAGATGGTAATTTCCTGCCACAAATGCCAGGTTTTTGAAGGCAAAAGAAAGCTCCTCCCCTTACCTCTACAACCCATCACTGTTGAAGGTCCCTTTATGCAATGGGGCCTAGATTTCATAGGAGAAATTCACCCTTCTTCTGCTGCGCAACACAAATGGATCCTAATAGCCACAGACTATTTCACCAAGTGGATAGAGGCCATACCTACTAGGAATGCCACAGATTCCGTCATCATTAGTTTCCTAGAAGGTAATATCTTCTCTCGGTTTGGCTACCCAAGGAAAATAATCACTGATAACGATGTTTCTTTCGAATCCAAGAAATGTTTGATTTTTTTCACAGGTATCAAATAGCACTTGGTCATGCAACTGCCTATTACCCTCAAGGTAATGGATTAGCTGAATCATCAAACAAGAGCCTGGTGACCATCATCAAAAAGCTGCTGGAAGAGAAGAAAAATTCATGGCATAACAAATTAGTGTATAAATTTGAATAATTTGCTGAATTATTCACCGATATTATCCTGATTACACACTATTTAAGCTTCATGCATAATACATAACCTCTTCTACAATTGATCATCAATATGCGGAAATAGAAACAGTCGCATGCGCACATAAACATAATAGTCAAGCACACATAAACACAGTATGTAATGGGGAAATCATACAGCTGAAAACCCCCAACTATCTGTATATTATAATGATAGAGAACATGTAACAATACATAGCACAAAGCTCTCACAGCTCTCAGCACTATCTCAATGCTACACACAAAACTAGTTCAGATCTGAACAAGTCACAGGTTCAAATCTCCTCCTGCCTTGTTTACTGCCTCTGCTACGCAATCAAAGATGAAATGGAATGAGATCCAAGTTGAATCCCTGAGCATCTTGCTAAATCTCATTGGCAATCTCGATCAATGTGTGTGCAAATCTCATGCAGTGATAGTCACAATTGATAGTAGACTCACCCTTTCACCCACCTCTAACACTGGTCTCCACTGAACTGTCCATGCCTTTCAGTTAACTAATGTGTTCTTTAGTTGATTTATGAGTTAATAATTAGTGAATTAATTAATAATTAATTCACACCACTCATCACTAGTGTATTTGTCAGTTAGACTAAATACAACTAGTTCAACTAAGTTAAACCGAACACAACTCCACCAATTGTCTCATCAACTCCACCAAACTCTGCCACATGAGTTCTAACTGAAGTTAACCATGCAATAGCTCAACTAACCCATAGGAAATTCGAATTTCCTTCGCAACTCTTATGTGCCACATGCAGCTCGGGCGAAGAAGTCTTCAGAGGATAAGATAATGTTTATAGTCCAAATATATTAAGGGTTAATAATATTTCTTGTTCTATTTTTAGCGGTCTAAAATAGAATACGCTAATAATAAAAATAAGAGTCCATCTATTTTTCCAACTTGACCAACCATCCACAAATAGTATCCTGCAACTCATAGAATATGATCGACATGTCTAAAAATAGACTTTGCGACAAAAAATCACCTGTGTGGGCCCCACCTAGTTTAGGTGATCACTTTCCAACTAGGATCAGGAAAGATGTTTCAGGATGCCTCCTTCATTGTTTCTTGTTGCAATATTCAACAATTAGTACATGCTTTGTGGGCTGACAGGCTTACAACAAAGAAATCCATTGGCATGTCACCTTATCATCTTGTCTATGGAACCGAAGCAGCGTTTCCTACCAGCCTTGGGATACCAATGATCAAACTTGTTCAAGAGATCCAGTCAGAAGAAAACAGCAATGGTGAGGAGAATAAACCAGACAATTCATCTCCAACAAACAAGGGAAGAGGTCTATAATAGAGCTATCAAGGTTCAGGAAAATATCAAGAAGTTATTTGAAAAAAGAACTAAGGCCTCTGATTTGAAAATTGGAGCTAAATTTCTGAAGTGGGACTCAAGGAGAGATAACAAAGGAAAGCACGGCAAGTTTGACAGTTTATGGCAAGGTCCCTACATCATCTAGGCCACCGTGGGTCCAAATGCCTTTTTTCTACAGGAATTAGATGGTACAGAGCTATTTGGGGGTCCTGTCAATGACAGGATGCTCAAGCACTACTTCAGCTGATTTCCAATTTCCAGTTTCCATTTGATCAAAATATTGGCTCTAATATGATCAAAACCTGAGCCAAAGGAGTAAAGATAGCTGGTTCAAACATGCCCAAAACCTGGACCAGCAAAGAAGAGAAATAATCAGCTCTAACAAGCCCAAAATCAGCGCTGAAATGAAGAAAAGAAAGTGACTCTAACAAGCTCAAAACTTGAGTCACAAAGAGAAGAAGGATGCTTCAAACTTCATATTTCAAGCCTTCAAAGTTTTGTTTTCAGTTTTCTGCAAATTTCTGTCCATGTGCAACTGTCTTTATGCCTTGGACCCACAACAAACTAGACTGTCTAATCCTGGTTTGGCTGTTTTTAAATTTCTGTTGTATAATATAGAGAAGAAATCTGTTGGACAGTTTAATCCTAGCAGATATTAGATTAGGTAGAGAAACATATGGGACCAACAATTTAGTCTGGTCTCATGGAGTAATAAGGGTAGATTTAGAATAGGTTTGTTTTCAGTTTGTAAAAAATAAAAATGATGTAAAAGGTCTGCTAGCTCAAATGCACCATAGAAGAAGAAAAAATGCTAGGATTGTAGTGTGGGTAAGTAGATTGATTGGGAAAGTTTTTCTATTGATGTAATGTCTTCATATTGTGGCAGGTGATCTAAAGAAAAGAAAGGATGTGCTAAGAAGCCAGGCATCTGGCCTACACCAAAGATTTATCCTTTGAATTCTTGACTCCTTCAAGAAGAAGCCATCCCCATGTAAGGTACTTTGTTAGCCCTGTAAATTTTTGACGAAGGGCAAAGTAGGGGGCTAAATTGTTTTTGAGCCTTCAAGGAATGCATCTCCCTCAGAACACATCATCTATGAAGTCCCTGACCTTTTCACTTTGATCAAAATCATGCCTTGATCCCCTTTATAAAGCCTCTGCGATTGCGAAGAATTGTGCTCCTAAAGGCCTCCATTTATCCCTTGTATCCTTGCAAAATATCCCTTTCAACCCTTGTTTTTGCCTTTGTTAAAATCCCCCTTTTTACCCCCAAAATCCCTCCCCTAATCCTTCTCAACCTTCCCAAAATCCTCTCTAAACCATACACACACCCCTGGTGTGGTTTAATAACCCCTTCTTCCCTCTATCATTACCCGTTTTGGCCTTTAATTTCATTAATAATGTGCCAAAAAACCATATTCTCCATGTATATGGGGTCTAGCCCCTTTCAGCCAAGCCCTTGCATTTTCCCCCTCCTCGTGACCCGGGCGCTAGAACCACCCGCCAGCCTGAAAGGCGTTTACCACAGAGTATGTATCGGAAGCATTTTTAACCGTTGATCTAAACAGATCGGACGACGTTTGCTGGCTCCGTCGCGCCCATGGCTCCCCCCGCTCACCTCTCCGATAGTTGATCCACCGTTCATTTCCCGCAGATCAACGGCTCGGAGTCTATCTGTCCCGGTGGTCCCCGCCCCGCTTTCACTGTTCATAAACCATCCGGTTTCTATCGCACCGCCTTTCGGAGGTAGGTGGTATTTTCTAATGGGCCAGCGATTCCATACAGCATCCGACGCGTGGCACCGGTACGGCTGGAAAACCGCTATCTCGTCGCGCGTTATCGTTCGTCCGTAGATACAGAGCGATATCACCGTTAGCCGTCCGATCTGCAATCGCCCATCCAATGTTCATCACTCCACGAAGCTGCTCACGCGATAGTCCATAATACCGTGCCCCCTAGCCCATCGTTCATAGCCCTCCGACACGTTCCCGGTAGCCGATCTCCTCCGAAGATCGGATGGCCCCGAAATTTGTTCCCATTTGTTGTTGTCCCGCCATCAACCAGGGTCACGCCTTGCGTCCCACCCTCCACGTGTCTCCATCGTACATTCGCCTGTCCATCACCATATATCACCTTCTAAGGTTAAATGTCAAGGTTCACGTTTAAATTTCTTTGCATTCCGCCAACACTCCACCAAAGCATTTCTCCACCATTCCTCTTGCATTTTCGCTTTTCTCCGCAATCCCACCATCATCCACATCATCTGACCCCCATGCATGGTTTTCTTAACCAGTTTTCGTTTTTTGCAGGGTTACAGAGAGGCGGAAAAACACCATAGTTCATATGTACTAATTTAATGGCGCGTTGCGCAGAGAGAATTAAATTTGGAAGCTGGTACTACAGGGAAATGCCCGGAAAGGTAGCGGCGGCATAAATATTATCCAAGGACAGTTCAATCTCCGCAAAAAATCTATCCGGCGCCATTAAAACCCAGATTTTGCAGATTGAGACATTTGTGAAGCGGCGGAGAAATACCAGCTAATGATCAAGGATTTCAACGTTCAGTATTGAGGATTTTAAGCCTTAATCCAGAATTCTAAAGCCAGAGTACTAGATCGAAAATCTTGAGGATCACACAGGAGGTCCAGCACACAGAAAAAAATGTAATTAGGGTTTCAAATCAGCAGAATGTTTCTTCCTGAGCAAGGACACGGTACACATTATTGTTTCAGTCTACATTGTGTCCAAGCGAAGTTTTTCCCCCCCTACAGCAGTCCTTTGCTATCAGAATAATTTGTTGCACAGTATGGCCGGCCCTAGCATCATTTATTTACCTTTTGTTTATTCACCAGAAGTACTATAGAGTACTGTAGCCAAATTACACCAGAGACATACCAGAGTAAATGGAAGCCTGGAGAAGACCACTCTTTCACCCAAAGAGTGACATGGATAAATGCATAGAATTTAAACAGAATGGGCTTCAACCCTCTTTCCTGAGTTTAATGCTTCATTTAGTGTTCCACCTACCTTCTCTTCTCTGCTTCAGCTATAAATTCACAAAGAAACTCATTGTAAAGGCTGTTGATCAGTTATCAAAGAATTGCAAGTAGTTTCTGTGAGACATAGTCTCTGTGTAAAGTTGTAAGATAGGCTGAGGAAGATGTTTTTTGACTGAGTATTCAGCTATTGGCAATGTTGTACTTGACTGGTATTGCTATTTAATATGACAAGCACATTTCTTTGGATCCTGATCTAAAGCAGCGGTGATGTTTTCCTACCTCTGTGTTTTAATTCATTTCATTTCGTTTTCTACTGGCTTGCATCAGAATATTGGCATAGGATTTACCCTTGTTAGGTACCCTATGTTTCTGCTCTCCTTGCCTTTGATTTTTTCTGCTAATGTGTGATCTAAGAATTGATTTCAGTTAATTTAACCAGTGTAGTGGATGTTGTTTCCTTCTCTCTGATGTATGAATTAAATGAATCTGTTCTTAGATGTTCTTGTTAGGATTTAGCTGGAAGATTTGGGAACACTAGGGATTAGAGTTAGCCTTGTCCACTAGGATCCTTGTGTGACCAGCTGGTCATTAACTTTGTGTTCTAATATGTGTTTCTTCCTCCTCTCATATCGTTTCACACCACACTATTATCTTTAAGATCCGACGTTTTAGATGACTAGCCCAACAGAAAGCCTGCATATTGATTAGCAAGCAAATCCTTTCCTGACTCCATTGCCCAATGGTCTTGAATGCTCCTTGGAATACTTCACCTCTGCCTTAATCCTCTTTTCTCATCTTTGTCTTACATTGAACCCTTCTTTCCTGATAACCAGCAACCAAACAAACAATCAAACAAACAAACCCTGAGCTTTATAACTAGCCTAACATTAGAACACTGAGCTTCAAAGTCATATAACTTTGACATATCATAGAGAGATCCCTCTCTGGACCCAGGAGGGCTAGATCCTGAGGTTTGAAAGTGGTTTGATGTTGTATCATCTTTTGGTCTTGCCAATCTGGCCAAAACATGGGAACCCCAACAGATTGCATTTTTTATTTTTGTGCAGTTTAGTTGGGAATAAAGATCTACATATATTTTTAATTGTACAAGTATTTACAAGGAAGAAAGCGATTTTGAGTGACAACAAATTATTTCCAAATCAGCCAATAAAAACGTACTCATATGTTTGGTAACATTCAAGAGATGAAATTAATGGGATCGTGATTGTGCAAGTTGTATGATGATGAGAATATGACTCTAGGTCATGCCAACTTAGCTAAGGCATGTGAATTAGTGGCAACAATAATTCTGTCAAGGATTTGGATATAATCATTTGTTTAAGGAGAGCACTTTTTGAGAGTTCGCAGATATATGTTATGTTCTAGGATTTGTATAGGCATGGAATACCTTCAAATAAAGGGAGGTAGTGTATCCAGGTATTCCAATATATTCCAGGCCTATACAAATCCGAGAACATGAAATATATATGTAGACACTCAAAAATTTCTCTCCTTAAACAAATGATTATATCCAATACTGGATAGAATTATTGTTGTAGTTAATTCACATGCCTTGGCTATGTTGGCATGCCCTAGAGTCATCTTCCCATCATCATTAAACTTACATAGTCGCCATTCCATTAATTCTATCGCTCGAATGTTACCAACATACAAGTAAGATTTTATTAGTTGATTTGGGAAGAATTTATTGACACTCCAAACTGCTTTTTTTTCCTATAAATACTTGTATAATGAAAAATTGATGTAGAGTTGTATTCCCCACTAACTTGCACTAAAATGAACTAAAATAATGCAATCAAGGTCAATGTCCAAGAAAAAACAATATTGCACCTGTGACACATCATAGACACCCATTGTAATAACGATGGGATGCCGAGAAACTATTATGTGTGATATAACAAGCACCTGAAATACGATAAAGACATAAAATCGGTGTGGTTGTTAAACTAGGCACACAAATGAAACTATTTCTAATTTCAAACAATTATTTAACTGTCATTTAAAGGATAATATTAGCATACATTGCAGATGTTTAACCTAAGAGCGGATAAAATCTATAAAAGTGCAATAACGTGATTACATCAAATGGACCCACCAAAAGAAAATGCATTGGTATAGGTCATGTTCCTTTATGCATATTTCCTAATGACTCTCAGAGATCTAAACATTACCAACTAACCGTAAAAAACATACCTTGCTTTTGTCTTGAAAGGAATCGATGCCTGGTAATCTATCCTTGTCAGCAACAAAAACTCCTTTCAAAAGAATGTTCCCATTCTAAACACACCTAAATGTAATTTTATTTTCTATTTTGGTTACCCTCAGTCCATGAGTACCTTTTCTCACAATGAACATGTGGAAATTCCATGGAAATTAGATATACATCAAAAAAATCAATACATATCACACAAAATGATTTTTGTATATGAATCCTCTTCTTTAAAAGGAATCTTGGTACTTCTTCATGCAGTTCATCTTGCATCCTTTGATTTTTTCATTTGTTTATATAGGCAAAATTTGTAGTCAATACTATTCATAAAACAATACTATTCAAAGAAACTGATACATAAGGTACAGATGAAATAAGTAAGATCTAATACCTATTATAACCAATTCAACGTATCTTTGCTACTATTTCTATTATCCATTGATTTGATTTGTGGTTGTATTCCTCGTAAAAACATCAAGTATGTATGCAAAGGTATTGTTTCCTATCCAACGTTTTTGGCCATCCAACTTCCAACCACCTTCCACCTGTTATGATTATTACCCAAAAAATGGCATTGCCAATGGATGAGATATTAGAATTTATTTTCCTTGTTTTCTAAAATGGATGGGATGATAATACAAGATTTGTGCCACTAACTTTGTTCTTTGAAATGATAATTAATTAATAATCAAGACAACATTCAAGGGGAAAATCCCTATGATAGGAAAATTGAATGATAGTGTAATGACAACAAACCTTGGTTGTTGTTTTTTTCAAAGAGCTTGCATCGCTCTTGCCTTTTCTTGGTGCCCTCTCTTGATCAAGTTGTTGGGCATGTCGGGAAGTTGGAACAATTCTATCGCCATTATGGCTATCGAGACAATTTCCAGAGCCAACGAGAGGTTCCATCCCCAATTGTGGATTATTTGGGTGTCGTAGTTTATGAGGCTTGCCGCTAATATCCTATTGTTGAAGAACACCTAGAAGCACATTTTTCAGCGCTCCTTGCAACCTCGAAGGTTCCATCTCCAACAAATAAACTAGAACAAACTGCAAAAATGGTCTAGACTTAGATTCATATGGGAGCATTAATAGAGAAATTTCAGAGCCCTAATTCACTAACCTAATTATTGAAACCATTTCCAATGCTGAGCAATATGTGACCGAAGATGAACATGGCCACATTGATAGTAGAGCCATTAATGGTCGCCCCTGAGAGAAAAATAACATGCCTAGAAATATTGAATGCTTCCATCCCATAAGCCTTATGGTGGGCGATGCAAAGCAAGAGGAAAGAACCTCATTTATTAAAGAACATATCTCTTTCCACTTGGAGCACTAAAACAACGCATGCGACTCCAACACAGACCGAGTAATTTTGGACCTATAGCTCGTTCTTATGGCACCTTTGGTGTGACCTTATCGCACCTTTGGCATGACCCCATGTCTTGAAGAAGGTGATATTTTATTTGAAATGAATAGATCTCCAGTGAAGCTCAGTAGAGGCAGACTCGTAATCACTTATAAGATTCAGAAGCACCCATAAGGCTAGATTTTAGAAAAGAAAAAGCATGTATAGGTGCATGTACAAAGAAACGAGGAATGAAGTACCTATCCCCAACAATTAGTCTTGGTTAACATGCAAAATTTGGGAGGAACATGACTTCATTCAAATCTTTATAGTGTCGGATGACGAATCTATACAATGTGCAAGAGAAGAACCTCACAATAAAAATGTTTATCGGCGTAAATGTATATTTTTGTGGGAGTGGGGGATCACCCACCATAATCTTGTCTTTACTCCTATATGTGTTACTCATATATATATATATATATATATATATATATATATATGGGAGTGGGGGATCACCCACCATAATATTGTCTTTACTCCTATATGTGTTACTCATATATATATATATATATATATATATATATATATATATATATGAGTGGGTGTTGAATTGCATGAGAAAATATGTGATTATTGAGCTTTATCAATACATTAATACTAGTTAGTATTAGTAAATTTCCAAATTATTATATTAAACTTATAAATTATTATATTATTTTATTTTGAGTGGGTAGTTAGCCCATGTTCCCAAGGTAGAAAGCCCATGTAACTTATTCCTAGTGAGGTGAGTGTGACAATTACTCCAACACCCCCCTCAAATGCAATTCGTGGAATCGAACCTGAGTCAAGGCTCTGATACGATGTTGAGATTTTTAGTAACACCAAAAACCATAGGCATCAGTAAAATTCCAAACTTTTACTATTACCTTGAGTTATTTGTTGTAGAAATTATATATAAGCTTTATACCAATGGATTGAATCCAACTTTGATATAAAATTATATATTACAAAGCAATGAAACACATAAAATATGTGGAAACACAAACACAGAAAACATATAAAACCAGAGAGACACATATATACGTGGTTCACCCAATTTGGGCTATGTCCACCCCGAATAGCCAGTCCTTCCTTTCTATTATCCATTAAAATGAAGAGACACAACCTACAAGATTTCCATTGTAATATCGTTTGTTCTCTCTCACAGTGTCCCTATATGTTTCTCACTCTAAGAATACACATACGATACACAACCACAATAAAATACCCTCATACAAAATGAGGGGTTGCCTTGTAGGGAAAAAAACCCTAAATTAAACATAACTTCTACCATCAAATCAACCTCCTAATGAATGGCCCAAATTGACTAGAAATTACAATGCTTTTACGAGGAAATTTTACATTTGTTTTTAGCTTCGGGGGCGCTACCCCCGAAAACCCCCAGCCAGGGGGGCTCCATAAAGTCGCAGCCACACCCTCGTGGACCCCCCAGGCAGCGTTCAATTACGGGCGGCGTTGTTGCCCCGTTAAGAATAAGGGTCCAACGCTATGATACAAAATAAAGAAGATAATCAAGATCCACACCCAACAATCTTCTGATGTACTAAAACAAGATATTGAATCATTCTACAATATTTGCGGAATATAAAACATGATCGTTCAATCACATGCAAGTAAGAGAAAGAAATTATCAATCACACAACACGAGATGTATCTGGGGAAATAAAATTCTCAAAACCCCTCTATCATATATTGTACAAAGTCAAAGAATCATGAAACAATACAATGCTTTCTCACACCGAGAAAATCATGCTCTCTCCTAACTGTTTCACTCTGATCCTGCTCAAAACTGACTAGCAATTCTTAGGAAAATTTGACAAACACTTAGCCAATTCTTAGCCTCTACTAAGCCCAACCTTTCTCACACAAGTCCTATGGAAACAAATCCCTATTAAATATGAAATTCAACAGTCCTTGATTGCACAAGCCATCATGGCCTTCCTGTGACTTTATAATTACGCCTGAGAAATTTGCTAATAATACAACTGATAGTTATCTTCCCTTTAACATTTGTCTCAACTGGGTCTTCATCAGAAATAAAATTCATGTAGCTATTAATAGTGAATCATCAGTTATCTAATTGATCACTACTCGTGAAATAAATCTAATTTAATTCACTGTACTTCTCACTAATTCGTCATTTAGTTAGAACTAGTTAAACTGATTTTAACTCAATTAATTTGAGTTAACTGATTACACTCACACCATAGTAGTGCATTAACTGCAACTGGACCCCAAAAATAATATATTCACTCTACATGCCTCACCTTTGACCCTCAACTCGAAATTATTGAGCTAACTCAGTCTTCATGACTTAGTTAACTGATAGAAGTTGCTATGAGATGAAATTACAATTTATTGTCCAATTTATTTAAGGGAAAAATAAATTAGACACACACATTTAGCACTGATGTGTAACTGAATTCCTCACCAATGTGTGACTGGAATCCCACACCAATGTGTGTGTAATTTTTGTCCTTTTTGGTTGCCAATTTCACTATTTCTTGTTGCAAATTTCAACAATTGTTGCAGGTGTCAATTAGTACAAGTAATTGATTCCCATTAAGGTGAGTGTGACAATTATTCTAATAATAAAGGCTAGAAATAATCACTTTCAATTTTATGGAACATATATTTTCCTCTACCACTATGCTCTCATGCCTATGTTGTTTGTTTCAGGGATTACATCAAATTTGGAAACATTAGCGAAGGAGGGAATACATAAAATTTGGAAACAATAGTGGAGGAGGTCTTATGTTTTCCCACTTTCCACTAGAGTGGAATCTATTTTGGTCACTTGTTTGCACAGTTTCCACTTAAGTGGAATCTATTGGAATCTATTTTAGTCATTTGCTTTCCTAGTTATCACTTAAGTGGAATCCATTTTTATTTTGATGGGTGTTTCCTTCTTGAAAATTATCATGCCAAACTTCTTCTACCTTTTTCATTCACACGTGACATTTGTGCATAGTCCAAGTTTATTTTTTTACGCAATTACAACTAACATTTGCAATCGATCCATTTTCAAAAAGATCTTTGCCCAGGAAATCCCACAAAGAAGAGATGTGACTGCATGAGAAGTGCATTACAGATCTATTGACCATGAAACCTAGGGACTGGGAATTCGATGTTGGGTGTGGTGGTGTAGGGCCAATGTGGGCCATCGTAGTGCACTTCAGCACCAACATTGTCTATTCCATCGAGGACATCTTCCATGCCCCCAAAGCTCTCTTTGCTTATGATCAAATTATATAGCAGGTAGCATTTATCTTGCTAGGAGGTCTCAAGATCAAGACTCTAATGGCGATGACAGAGAGTCTTCTTGCCTTTAGCACTAGCATTGAATTCTAGCTCCAATTATTAGTATTCTATTTTTTACACAAATGTCGACGGGGTAGCCAATGATGTCACCTACAAGCAGGGGATGGTCAAACTCAGTGATGTGGATTTAGTATGTAGGATAGTCGAAGAAGCAGGTTAAGATTTACGTAATCTCGTCTATATTGAATCCTCATCCTATGCATATATCGTGGTTTAATTTTTATCCACCTTTAAATTGAAATATTCATTCAGATTTTAATGTCTAATTAATTACTCTCCTTATGCTGGTGCAACTAGTTGATTAATGGCATTGATTCAAATAATAACATAAAGATTCTCGATCGGTTCTATTTTACGTTTAATTTAAATGCTCTGTTGCAAAATTTACATATTAGATGAGGCTTCACTTGTGGAATTGTTTTTTCACATTTAATTCAGATATTTTTTTTGCAATGTCTCGAAGATACCAATCCACAAGATGGCTGAGGAGGATGGTTGGAATGGAGCCGTCAGAGGAGGATGTTGAATTCCAACATGAAATTGTAGCACCTACACTAGTATAGGACCAGGAGGTCTTAGTAGCACCTACACTGGTGTGGGCTAAATTTGGTGCAGTGTCTATTTTTAATTTTCCCTTAATTAAGATGGACAATATAATGTAATCTTATCTCATAATCACTTGTAATATTTAACTAAGTGTGATAAACTCAGTTAGCTCATGAATTTCGATTTGAGGGTAGTTGGTGAGGCATGTAGAGTAATTCTAGTTGTAATAGAGTTCGAAGTGTAGTTGGTGCATTAGTTAATGCATGGAGTAATCGGTTAACTCAGTTAAGTGAGTTAAAGTTAGTTGTGCTATTTGTAACTGGTTGTTTCATTAGTGACAGATCAAGTGAATTAAATATTATTTAATTCCCAATCAGTGATCTCACATGCAACTGATGATTTACTATTATTAGCTGCATGCATGTCAGTTCCAGTGGAAACCCAATTGAGATGTAGGTGAAAGGGATGTTAACTATCAGTTGTATGATTATTGGGTTGCACCCATGCAATCAAACACCCATTGGATTTCCCTTGATCCTTACGCAGTCAAGGAAGGCCAAAATTCCTAAATAATAGAGATTGCATTCCACAATAATTGTACAAGAAAGGTAGGTTGTTTAGAGGCTGAGAATTGGCTAAGTGTTGGTCATTTTTTTCCAGGATAGTGTGAGATAATTAGCTGAGTACATGAGGCTCTTGTGAGAAGAGTTGTATTGTAATTGTTTCATGTATCCATGCTGAATATATAATATAAGATAGTGGGTTTTTGAGCAGCAATATTTCCCCGAGAAATTATCTGTGTTGTGGTTTGATTGATTCTTCTTTACTTCATGTGATTCATGATTGTGTTTAATTTCCGCAATTGATTTGTAGAAGAGATGCAATATCTAGATTTAATACATTGTTAGATCAGATTGAATCCATGATATACATATTTTTTTTATAATTTCTATAGAGGATTTTGACCTTGGAATTTGAAATGGAATCCTTCTATGCAATGTTATCAACAAAGTTAATCTAGGTTCTATTCCAAAGGTATACAAACAAAAACCAATTCTCTTTATGACATTGAATCCATTAAATTCCTTGCTGATTTAATCCTTCATAAGTGTAAAAATGATGAATCTTTACCTTATATGATAAATTCGTCAAGAATGATGAATCTGATGATGCTTCTAGCTTATTACCATTAAAATTTCTGGAATTTCTCCAATTATTCATTCTATGATAAAGATGGATTTTCCCAAACCATAATCTATGTACATGTATACATACCCATATAAGGCAATTTATTTCTATCATAAATTTCGTAAATATGAGATAAAGGCATCCAGAAGGATGCATCTGATCACTATTCTGACTTGTTACAGGTAACATTTTTGTAATTATTCCAATTGTTGACAACATTATGGAGTGTGGTTTTGCATTAACACAATAATTTGATCTCCTAATTATTAAGATTAATTAATGTTATGATTAATGTTATCTCATTTGAGTCCAATATCCAAAAAAAGCCATTTAAATTTTCAAGAAATTTGATTCTTTTCTCGGTTAGTAAAAAGTTAAATTACAATGAAATTATATTTCCTTTTAACAAAATTTAACTTTTAAGTTGCATCACATACATTTATTCGAGGGACAGTGCAATTTTTGTGTATGGATGGATGTTTTTGTTTTTTAATTTTTACAAGTGGACAATTTTTTTTGTAATATGTATGTTTTATCCTTTTGTTCTTTATTTTTTGGTGGTGGATGGCTCTTTTTGTTATTGATGTTTTATTTATAAGGTGTTTTGGGAACATTATTTTATAATAGTCACGGTGTTGTGATTGCATAGCATTTTTGGGAAGCATCAACAACTATTGTTCCCACCATGCAAGGTCTATTGTAATGATCATATAGAAGCCTCACAACTTATCTACAATTTAGCTCCTAGAGCACTATGTTTTGCAATGTATAAACCATCCAAGGAATTTTTATGGTCTCCTTGTAAAAAATAAATCATTTATCTCCTTTTCTTTCATTATTCCAAGGCTTTGGAAAGAGACCAAAATTTCATTTTTTGTTGGAATAGGATCCCCTGGGGTAAATAAATTTTGAGTATTTTCAGTTAAGTTTTATTTGTACACGCTGCACGAATATGTCAAGGGGCTTTGGGATGGGTTGAAGTCCCTTAATTATTCTAACGGGTAAAAGGGAAAACCATGAGTCGCAAAACATGATATGTGTGTGTTTGGAAATATATAAATATGTAAGAGCCAAGAAGGATAGAGATATCATATCAATAGATCAATAGATTTTTATTCTTGTGAATGTTTTGATCTAAGTTTTGGGTCGGTCTGTCTAGGTAGAAAGGCTCATGTTGGCTGTGTGCGTTGTTGGGGTTCCTATGTTTTGGCAGGTTTAGCTCTCCCAAAAGACAAGACAACATCAAAACCACTTTGGGACCTTAGGATCTAGCCCTCCTGGGTCCAAATAGGGATCTCTCTATAAAGGAAAAGAAATATATGTCTTTGAAGTTCAAATTTAAGGTATTAGGCTAGTTATAGGGCACAAGGGTTGTTGTTTTGTTTTGTTTGTTTGTTTGGTTATTGGGAAACATGAAAGGAGGGTTCAATGTAAGGCAAAGGGGTGAGCAAAGAGGATTCTGGTAATGGGAGACAATTTAAAGAAAACTCAAGACCATTGGGCAATGGAGTCATAAAAGGGTTTACTTGCAAGTCAATATCCAAGGTTTTCAAATGGGCTAGTCATCTAAAACAGAGGATCTTTTAAAGATGATAGTATGGGATGAAATGATTAGAAATGAAGGTGAATGACAAGGAAACCTCCAAGGTGACCACTTAGGAGTAAATATAGGGACAGGGCATGCCTTAAACGTCTATGACCAGACTCCTAAAGAGGCTAACTCTTTAGACAATAGAAAACATTAAATATTTAACACAAAGGTGAAGCCTGAGATTAGAGAAATACTTTGAACTTTAAATTCTTTGACATTCAACTTAAGGGATCTTAGAAAAGCTTAATTGTAGAAAATGACCCTAGTGAAACAGAATCAGTTCTAAATCTCCCATTATCCCAATTATTTTAGTTAAAAATAGACAAGAACATCTAAGAACATATCCTAAATTCATGCATCAATAAGCATGGAAAACCAACAACTATACTGGCTAAATTACCTTGAACTTGTTCTCAGATAGCACAATTAGTAGAAAAAATCAAAGATAAGAAGAGCACGAAGCATTAGGGTACCATGCAAGGTTATATCCTAATCCAGATTACTGATTTCTTATCAGAGAAATGAAATATGATGAATTACAAAAGGAAAATAGAGACAAAGATAGAACACATCACCGCTGCTTTAAATCAGGATCCAATGAAACATGCTTGTCATATTAAAGAGCAACACCAGTCATATACAACATTTTCCAACAGCTTGATATTCAATCTGAAATCATCTCCTCAGCCTATTTTACAACTAATACACAAAACTCTATCTCAAGAGAAACAACTTACAATCCACGGTTATCCAAACAACAACCTTTACAATATATTTTTCATGAATTTTATAGCTGAAAGAGAGGCAGAGGAGGTAGATAGAACTTTAAATGAAACATTAAAATAGAGGAGAAAGAGTGCTTGAGGCCCATTCTGTTTTAATATCACTACATTGACTTGCAATACTCTTTGGATGAAAGAGTGGTCTTCGACCGGCTGATAATAACTTCATAGGTATGTTCTTTGATGTACTCTTCGGCTGTCTGTACTCTGTAGTAATCTGGGACAAGTAAGGCAAATAAATGACTTCAGGCCTGCCATATTGTGTAACAAATGCTCTGGCAGTCTTAGGACTACTGCCAGGGTGATGATCTTCTCAGGAACGTTGATGGAGAATAAAAATATTATGGGAACTTGTCCTTTCTCAGGAAAGAACATTCTGCTGATGTGAAACACTGATCAGATTTGTTTTATGTGCTTCAAGGCTTATTAGGCTTTCTGTGTCTTTCATAAGGTCTTCAATCTGCATATTCGCCCTCTAACACTAGATTAAGGCATTAAATCTTCAATAATAGGCCTTTAAATCACTTTAAACCTTCACTGACACTCTTTGTCGCTCCTATTGACTATCTATGTCTGTAGATGTGCAGTTTTAATGGCACTGGAGGTTTTGACAGAGTTAAACACTGATATTTTAATGAAATATTTCGTTTAAAACCTTCCTAGGCATTTTCTCTGCAATCTTTGGCTCTGAAAATGGCATTCTGCACCACTGTATTACATTAACAATGACTATGTAGAAAAGAACAACTTTCACCGACTGAAACCCTACAAAACAAAATAAACTTGCTAAGAAATCAATGGGGGTGGAAGGGGAAATGTTGTGGAGGCTTGTGGAAGACAGAGGTGCATCAGTGAAAATAGTGGCTACAGGCGAAAAACGGTGAGAAACTGGTCTGGTGTAGGTCTGGCGAGAAGACGGTTGTGGACCGTTGGATAAGATTGTAGGATGATGATCGAAGGTGGAGATTTACTGGTGGAGTTTCTTTAGAGATTAGGCAGAATAAAACTACTTTTAGTGCAAAATAAATATATGTCTTTAAAGTTCAAATTTAAGGTATTAGGCTATTTATAGGGCACAAGGGTTGTTGTTTTGTTTTTTTGATCGGTGGAGTTTCTTTAGAGATTAGGCAGAATAAAACTACTTTTAGTGCAAAATAAATATATGTCTTTAAAGTTCAAATTTAAGGTATTAGGCTATTTATAGGGCACAAGGGTTGTTGTTTTGTTTTTTTTGTTTTTTTGGTTGTTGGGAAACATGAAAGAAGGGTTCAATGTAAGACAAAGGGATGAGAAAAGAGGATTTTTTCAATGGGAAACAATTCAAAGAAAACTCAAGACCATTGGGCAATGGAGTCATAAAAGGGTTTACTTGCAATTCAATATACAAGGCTTTCAAATGGGCTAGTCATCTAAAACAAAGGATCTTTTAAAGATGATAGTATGGGATGAAATGATTAGGAATGAAGGTGGATGACAAGGAAACCTCCAAGGTTACCACTTAGGAGTAAATATAGGGACAGGGCATGCCTTAACCATCTATTACCAGACTCCTAAAGAGGCTAACTCTTTAGACAATAGAAAACATTAAAGATTTAACGCAAAGGTGAAGCCTAAGATCATAGAAAGACTTTGAACTTTCAATGCTTTGACATTAAACTTAAGGGATCTTAGAAAAGCTTAACTGTATAAAAGGACCCTAGTGAGACAAAATCAGTTCTAAATCTCCCAGTATCCCAATTCTTTCAATTAAAACCAGACAAGAACATCTAAGAACAGATCCTAAATTCATGCATCAGTAAGCAGGGAAAACCAACTACTATACTGGCTAAATTACCTTGAACTTGTTCTCAGATAGCACAATTAGTAGAAAACATCAAAGATAAGAAGAGCACGAAGCATTGGGGTACCATGCAAGGGTATATCCTAAGCCAGATTACTGATTTCTTATCATAGAAACGAAATATGATGAATTACAGAAGGAAAACAGAGACAAAGATAGAACACATCACCGCTGCTTTAAATTAGGATCCAATGAAACATGCTTGTCATATTAAAGAGCAACACCAAACATATACAACATTTTCCAATAGCTTGATATTCAGTCTGAAATCATCTCCTCAGCCTATTTTACAACTAATACACAGAACTCTATCTCAAGAGAAACAACTTACAATCCACAGTTATCCAAACAACAACCTTTACAATATATTTTTCATGAGTTTTATAGCTGAAAGAGAGGTAGAGGAGGTAGATATAACTTTAAATGAAACATTAAAACAGAGGAGAAATAGTGCTTGAGGCCCATTCTGTTTTAATATCACCGCATTGACTTGTAGTACTCTTTGGATGAAAGAGTGGTCTTCGACAGGCTGATAATAACTTCATAGGTATGTTCTTTGATGTACTCTTCTGCTGTCTGTACTCTATAGTACTCTGGGACAAGTAAGGAAGATAAATGACTTCAGGCCTGCCATACTATGTAACAAATTCTATGGAAGTCTTAGGACTACTGTCAAGGTGATGATCTTCTGAGGAACGTTGATGGAGAATTAAAATATTATGGGAACTTGTCCTTTCTCAGGAAAGAACCTTTTGTTGATGTGAAACACTGATAAGATTTTTTTTATGTGCTTCAGGCCTTATTAGGCTTTCTGTGTCTTTCATAAGGTCTTAAATCTACGTATTCGCCCTCTAACACTAGATTAAGGTATTAAATCTTCAATAATAGGCCTTTAAATCACTTTAAACCCTCACTGACACTCTTTTCCGCTCCTATTGACTTTCTCTATCTGTAGATGTGCATTTTTAATGGTGCTGGAGGTTTTGATAGAGTTAAACACTGGTCTTTTAATGAAATATTTTGTCTAAAACCTTCCCAGGCGTTTTCTCTGCAATCTCTGGCTCTGAAAATGGCATTCTGTGCCACTGTATTACACTAACAGTGACTATGTAGAAAAAAACGTCTTTCACCGTCTGAAACCATGCAAAAAAAAAAAAACTTGTTAAGAAATCAATGGGGGTAGAAGGGGAAATTTTGTGGAGGTCTGTGGAAGATGGAGGCGCATTAGTGAAAATAGTGGCCGCAGGCGAAAAACGGTGAAAATTTTTGTGTAACGGTGGAGAAACTGGTCTGGTGGAGGTATGGCGAGAAGAAGGTTGTGGACCATTGGATAAGATTGTAGGATGATGATCGACAGTGGAGATTTACTGGTGAAGTTGCTTTAGAGGTTAGGCGGAATAAAATTACTTTTAGTGCAAAACACCAAAGTTTAATCTTTGGGCAGATTACAAAGGAAAACGATGAAAATGAATGAAATCAAGGGCATTGGATGGTGGGACCGGGATGGCAAAGGGTGATTAAATGTGGACCGTTGGATCTCAGGAGGAGATCAACATCGGAGATATTCAGATGAAGTTCTGAAGAAGGCCCAATGAAAGGGATGCGGATGGAACGTAATGAAATGTAGGCCGTCAGATTGAATCAACGGATGGATAGGATAAAAAAGGTAAAAGAATTGTGAAGGGTGGTAAGCCGAAAACCAGCAGTGGTTTTCGCGCGGGGTCGGAGGTGGTAAGTATTTTTCACCTTTTGAACACGATATGCCTTCCCGCCTGACACGTGGCAAAAAAAAACCGCCCATATCGCGTGATTTCAAAATGTTAAAGCTTGGACACCAAAGTTACGCAATATGGTTCTCTGCCGTTGGATATGGGACGAGGAGATCTGATGGTGGAGGAGCGAGCACGATATGGAGAGATGCGCGGTTGGTATGGTGGGGAAAATTCAGTGGTGGTTTTAATGTGGGCCTTCGGATCTGCATAACGGAAGGTCGAGATCAAAGGCGAGAGTGCCGATGTTCCAAAGGGAGAAAGGTTATAATGGTGAGCGGAGCAAATCTTGACCGTCAGATCTAAGGGATGGATGGTGGAGATTTCAAAAGAGAAAGTGAAAGAAGAGGAGTAGGTGAATGGGCGGGAAGAATAGGAGCCGTTGGATCTCAGGAGATCAACAGTGAAGATCTAATCACATCAGAGCAAGGCAGGGGGCCCAAAACTCCGATTTTGGATGTTGCGATTATGTGTGGACCTTTGGATCACCGGAAGATCAATGGTGGTGATTTTTCGGAGGGGAACCAATGGAGGGCATAGGGGTGGTTTGTGATCAAATCCTGGAAATTGGTTCTTGTGGATTCAATGGCCAGGATTGAATCGGAGAATGGCCAATCGGGGAAAAAGAAAAGTGGATTCATTGGGTCAGCGCGATGTGATTTTGCGCCAGCCGTTGGATCTCAGGAGGAGATCAACTGTCAATGTTCAATCGGGAGGGCAATGGAATGAGGTAATGGGTGCAGCAAAACCAAAGCGCTGGCTGTTAGATATATATAGATCAACGGCTCATATCGAGCCCGCGGTCGATAGAACAAAAACTTCATCGCATCAGGAAATTTCAAGTAACAAAGGAGATGCACACATAAAAAACTCCTGATTGTGATTGGCGGTGAACGCGGTTAGCGCTGGCCGTTGGATCGTTTAAGGAGATCAACGGCGGAGATCTTGGCAGAGGCCGATATACCAAAGAACTTTCGCATCGGAAAATTTCCATTTACAAAGGAAAAGGCTCACATGGAACGCTCTGATTGCGATTAGCGCCTGGGACTTTAGCGCCTAGTCTTGGGCGGGGGCATATGTGGAGAAGTGGTTAGGGGCTTAGCCGAAAGGGGCTTAAGGCCTTAAATGTAAATGGGGTTTTTTAAGCCAAAAAACAGAGTTTTTAAGGCTAAACAGTGGGTTCTGATAAAGGGAAGAAGGGATTTTTAAACCAATAAAAGGGATTTTTAGAGGTTTAGAGGGGAATTTTATGGTTTAGAGGGCTTAGGAAGGGATTTTGAGGTTTTTTAGGGAAATTTTGAGAAGGGAAAGAAGGGGTGAAAATGGGGAATTTGCAGGGACAAATGGGGCAAATGGAGGCTTTCTTGAGCACAATTTTTTCACAAAAAATGAGGCTTTCTTGATGGAAAGAGCAGTGAAGATCTTTTCAAGGGAAAAAGACACATAGAGGCTTCAAGAATGAGAGATTTTCAGAGGAAATGTATCTCTTGAAGGCTTAGAAACATCTTTAGCCACATGTTTGCTCTGTCAAAAATTTATAGGTGGCTAACATGCGCAAAGACCTAGTCCTGAGCTGTGTGCATAGACTCCGTTGTTGTGTGCTCAGAAGGGAAAATATTGTACTAAATTGAAAGAGATATTAATAAAGAAGGCAATTTTTTCGAACTCAGAATTTTATATGATTTCTATGGTTAACTATCTTACATTGTTTATGTGCACTATATGTTTCTTACTGCAATTCTAGATTTGAATCTGTCTTATTGAATGCGTATTTATCTTAGTGAATGATAAGTCGAATTAGATTGCATCTGTGAGAAAGTATTATTCCGCTTTAACTGTTAGATCCAAATTAAGTATAATGATTTGTTTCACACAAATATATATTGAAGTAAGGGTTAATTATGTGATGATCCATGATGGCGCAAGGGATAGATCTTATTGAAATATTATCTATTACACATATCTGTTAATGCACATTTGTTAAGGGTTTTATCCACACTTAAATCTAACTTCTTGGGAAGTTTTACGTAGACAGATAAGCATTAAGTAAGGGTAAACACACATCAAAATCTCCCTCAGGGTGCGGAAACCTGGTTCCAACACCCACCCATACTGCTTCGGGTGAGACTTTGGTCTGTGCAAGCAGATCATTTCCAAAAGGGCCAATAGTTGGACGGTTTTGTTGGTTACATAAAATACTCTGACCCTGGGTCAGGACCCCTTAAGCAAACAAATGGTTCCATTTCCGAAACCGGGAACATTTTTAGGGAGATTTAATGTTGTGGCATCCAATGTAGAATGAACTACAAGATTGGCTCGATAAGAAGGTGTGTGAATTCGTAATCTAAGAAAACTAAAACCATAAATTATTTGCTGAGGATTGGGAGCAAAGGTATATCTACACAGAGGTCCATGAAATTTTATTTGCTTCCTTTGCGACTAAGTTACACGAGTGGTTATCTCAACAGACTAAATTTCAGACCTGCGCAAAGGATGACGTGATCATAAGGTGGACACCTGAGTTGGTTCAGCAGTTGGATAAATATAGCAATAAAATTACCCATGCAATAGATTATTGGATTGTTAGTGTCCTAAGTGGGATTGTGACTGAATTTTTTATTGATACTTTTATATCGTGTTCTAAAGCTGAAAGAATATTTTTCAAGGGCCCTAGGGGTAAATTTCTTTCCTCATCGATATTGTGGATTAAAATTATTTTATGTGAAAATGATACTCTATGCAGCCACATTGAGTGAATGTCCCGAAGAGGCCCGACTTCATGCAGCGGGAGAAGTTACAGAGTAGATCTAGAAGAGGGTTTCTTTTATAACCCTCTCAAGGGTAAATATGACAATGAAAAGGAGTCTGAAACAAGTAGCTCTGGTGAATTTGTGCACTAAGAAGAAGAGGGATTGCAAGATCAAGATATTCTTAGATCGTTGGCCTTAGTTCAAATTTCATCCACTCCAATCCCAAATTTGTCTCACTCTAACAATTCATCCACTCCACCTCCACCTCCACCTCCATAAGATGACATGGCTACTTCCATCAAGCTACATAATTTCAAGGGCATCAGAAATGAATATGTTGACCAATTTTGGTTTGTCGCAGATCTTGTATGGACAGTGCAGCAATTAAATAATGATAATGTTAAGAAAGCATAGTTGGCTACTACATTTCAAGAACGTATGATGGATTGGTACATGAGGTATATGGAAATAAATCCTAATGCCATGATTGATGAGCTTAAGACCACATTGAAGGAGCAGTTCAAAAAGCCGAAATCCTTCTCTCAATGTGTGACTGAATTAAAGGAGATCCATCAGGAAGTGAATAAAGTTGTATGAGAGGCAGATCAATGGTTGAAGAGCACCATCAGAGGTGGAGGATTTACTATGATGATATGCAACACAAATAATGATTCATTACTATGTTGCTTCCATATTTGCGGCAGTCTTTAAACCAACATAATATTGTGACACCGGCTGAAGCTATGGAGATTTCCATGAAGCTATAAGCCTCACATGTACTTTCCACACAATTTGGGGCTCAGGAAATCCAAAGTTATTTAGTTGCACTACACTTAGAGATACAAACATTGCAAAAGGAGAAGGAAAAGGGTGTGTGCGCAAGAGTATGGTGCACATGCTGCAAAGCCGAGGGACATCATAGGGATTACTGTCTTGTATATGCTAACTATCTGGCAGTTAGAGGACCAATTCTGATTAAGAATGGGGCAGGTCCTAGTGATTTTCCCAAGCTATGGTGCGAGATTATCCAAAAAAATGGGTTGCATATGACATATTTATGCCATGGGCTTGTAAAATATATTTCGTAGCAACAAAAATATTTATGTGTATCTTTTCGATCTGTGGGACACGATGACAAGAATTTTCATAGCTACAATATGATGATTGATAAGGTTGCCTCATACAGATTGCAGGCTAAGGGTAGAGGACCAAATTCACCTGCATCATCATCTGGGCATGGTGGATTTCTAGGCCGAGGACGAGGAAGAGGTGGAGGAGCTGGTCGTGGAAGGGGAAAACTCAATTTTTATAATTGTGGAGAGGCTAGCCATTATGTGCATGACTTCCTAAATCCAACACAACAATATTGCAGATGTTTTAGGAAGTTTGATCATGTTCTTGAATATTTCCCTGTACTATTTGCAAAAATGCAGAAGAAGAAACTGCAAACACCTACATAGAATGTTCAAATGATGAGATCAGAACCACGCATTGAAGACCTTAGCATAAATATTGTAACCAGAAGCGGCATAGAAACTGGAGAAGATAAAGCAGAAGATAAGAGACTTGTCACTAATGTTTGGGTCCAGTGAGCTCTTGCGAAAAATGAAGGATTCAACCTAAAAAGGGAAAATGAAACCTTTGTCGCAACGAAGAAGGACTTCACGGGTCCTGGAACATCCAAAGTAGCAACCAAACCTGCCATGGATACCAACGAAGGTGTTGAGCCTGTAGAGATGAAACTATTTTTACAAGCATGTATCAAGCTTCTGCATAATAAGAAGTTTTTTGAGAACCTTCAAGCTTTAATTAAGAGATGTGCCGAAAAATAACAACCCTAGATAGAGAAAAACACTCTCAATAAGATCTACAAGAACAAGAGAAGAACTAACCGGGAGATGCGCCTGACTACTCAGATAGAAGAATTTGAAATGGACAAGGTCCTTTTGGATCTGGGCTCTTATGAAAATTTGATTCCAAAGCAGGCTTGGAAGAAAATGGGAGAACCTAAGTTGGATTGGTCTGCAATACAATTGCACATGGTGAATCAACAGAATATTATCCCAATGGGTAGGCTTTCTGGGGTCATAGTTGATATCGAAGGAGTTAAGGTTTTGGTTGACTTTGAAGTTATTCAGATTGTTGATGACAAAAATCCATACCCCGTGTTGCTGGGTCTGGTTTGGGCTATTGACATGGATATTATCATCAATCTCAAGCGTAGAATTATGGTGTTTGAAAACAATGGAACCAAGGTTGTGATCCCACTAGATCCAACATAAGGATAAATATATATAGAACCAGTGCATGCAGAAGAGGACGTTGATAATATCTACAAACTAACTACGAGAGATGAATATTGGATCAATCCCACAGCAGATGGTCGACTTAACTGGGATAGAGATAGTTCATGCCATGTAGAAATTATATAACATACATGTATATCTTGGATTCACCTGACCTAAAAATATACTAAATTTAAATACTGAATCTCTTCTACAAATATTTTGTGGAATTAAAAACACAATCGCCAATCACATGAAGAAAAGAAGAATCAAATCAAACACAACATAGATAATTTCCCTGGGAAAGCTTGATGCTCAAAACCCCACTATCTTCTATTGTATATTCAGCTTGGATCATGAAAAAATTACATGCAAAACTCTTCTCACAAGAGCCCTCCAGTACTCAGCTAATTATCTCACGCTGCCATACAAAAACTGACCAATACTTATTGTTATGCGGATAAATCCTTCTTGCGGACAAGAAAGATCTCCCTAGTATCTGAAGGATATCTAGAAATAAACAACCAAATGTAAACCATTTTCTCTAGACCATTATGATTAAAAATTATTAATTAACTAAGTAAGAGGAGATACTCCTACCTAAAGTCCAATGCTTGTTGTAATATTCAATCCAGTCGCTCCAAAAGAGGTCAATTCAGCATGTACGACCTGCAATCAAAGACAGGAAAAAGGATTAAAATCACCTACAAGATATAATAATCCAAAAACACTAATATATCTCAGTGATCAAGGAATCCAAGAATTAAATTACTCAAAGAGATACATGAACAAATTAATGAGAAAATAGAATCCATTTGTATTAACTTGTATGATAATAAGTAACCTTACAACCTTATCGCCTTGATGTTATACAGGTTCTTCTGGGGTCCTGAACAATCATTCCTCCTTCATATTGACAAGCCTTCTTCTCTCTAAACTAGCACTAAGTTATGGACATGAGTGTGTGATCATTCTCATGCCAATGATGACTAGTGTAGAGAGTATGCTCTCTTGGGAATTTCTTCAGCAATTACCTTATGCAGGCTATATTTTACCAATCTACCCTTGAGACTGAAACATGAGTTCAATTTATAGGAGAATGAAGGAGGTTTCAGTTCCATAAGGAGGGGATAAAGTCCTCTCATAAATGGATTTTAGCTCCAAATACGAAGGGATAATCTCCATTAATGAAGGGATAGAGGTTCATGAATGAAGGGGCAAAGCTCGACCTAATTATGCTTCTAGAAGCCTCCAGCTGGGAGAATATTCGACCAGCTGGGCTTCTAGAACTTACTTTTTCTTTTATTTTACCTTTTTCGGGGGTCCAAAATTTTAGTAAGTAGAACGTGCGGGATGTGCCACAGGTTATAGATCAAGAAACCGCAGCACCGCAAGTAACAACTAGGAAAAGTGCGGAGCTAAGATTTTTAGGGTTTTAATGAGATTTTCTCCAATTCCAAGACTTGGTTTAGGAACTTTATGGTTTTGGACCTCTAAGGGAGCATAATATAGGTAATTATGAACCCATATAGATAGCTAAATGTCATGGTGACAAATTTTAGTGTAACAGATTTCCCCCTAAAGTGCAAAGTCTGAAGTAGTTTTGAAGAGTGAAGTGCTTTATCATTCCGAGGATTGGGTTGCGGGCATACCGGTTGAAACCTGTGAAAACATTCAATGCAAACATATATATGTATATCATCACTGAGGTAGGCATTCATGTACTCAGATCAAAACTAACTACATGTTCTAATACAGAAATGATTTTAGAATTACATCAATAGTAGACACAGTATGGACGCAGCCATCTGTCGTAAGTAGTCTATTGTATCATGAATAATAAAATTACTCGCAGTGATGGTAGAAACAAGATCCAGGGTCTTGATTTATGCTTCCCGAACTAGTACGATTCTATCCATGTGATTGATTGTGTCGAAGTTGAACATGGTAGAAACCACTTGATTACTAGTCAATGATGTGAACTGTTAACAAGTGTGAGAGAAACCACCAATAATGAAAATGGATCTCAAAGTACTCAGTACAATCCATGAAGTGTGAATGAATTATTTGAATTCAAACACTTCACAGAATCATTCGATCGAATTTCAATGGTGCAACCTGTCATTAAAGGTGAGAAACCTGCCATTAGGGCATGCAAATCCCAAGGTATTGATAGGGTTCTAGATAAACTGTATAGATGATGTGTTGTTGTCATTAGAAAGTGACCTGTCGTAGGAAATCCCACGACACAAAACCATTAGATCAAGTTTTGAAGAAATTTTAGCAAGGACTGACTCAGGAATGGTCAACGCGAATGGATACAAATGTTTGCAATGAATGGTTTATTTGAACTGTCTCTTGAACACATAACGACACTGCAGATGGTTTGGTGACAATTGACTTAAAGCTAATACCCATAAACCGGCTGAAGAATTTCAATGTGGTTTGATTAACTATTAGACAAAGGATTTTCCCAACCCAGGTATGAGTGTGACAAAAGTGTCATGTTCAAGGGTGGTATATTACTTTTTGGAAAAAAGTGTGACAACTGGATTCATTTTCTCTCTTTTTCTCCCACCATTTCTGGCAAGTACTTCTTTATTTTTGACAAGCTTGAGGAGGATAACATTTTCTTGTTGTATAAGCTCATCCTTCAGACGAGTCCAACTTAGTATTAAATTCAAACCCTAAGAAGGCATGGTTCATTCTTGTTTGTAATCAACATGTCCTTTACTGTTAAGTTTTAACGAGTCCAGTATAGGTGAAACTCGGTGTTTTTTAGTTTTAGGGAGTCTGAAGAAAAACTTAAGAAAACTCTGTGGGTGTACTTTTTCGTAAATTTAGTCTCTCAAGCCCGAAAAAGGATAAAATAATATAGGAGAGAACTCTATTGACCATGATTAGTCAACGTATACCTTTTTCGTAACTAGTCTATTTCAGTCCAGAAAAGGGGTAAACTTACACTGAAAGGACGATTGTTCATTTCCTTTAACGAGTTAGAATAGTCAAGTGCTCGGTGATATTTTCATATTTAGAGGGTTTGAAAAGGGCTTAAAAGAAAACTCCAGGGTTTCACTTTTTCATATTTTTAAAGAGCCCGAAAAAGTGATAAAAGTATACTCAGTTGGCCAACTTTCAATTTAATTTATGAGCAGGAAAAGATGGAAAGAACTCGGCATTTTCATGTGTTTTACGAAAATGAAAGATAGAAAAATAATCTCAGGATTTTCATGAGTTTAATGAGTCTTGAAAATAATAACCGAAATGGACTCAAGATAGGTTTCATTTTTATACAAGCTTGAAACATAGGAAAAATTATGCTTGAGAGTGGTTTCATTTTTACACAAGCTTGAAATGTAGGAAAATTGTGCTTGAGAGTGGTTTCATTTTTACACAAGCTTGAAATGTAGGAAAACTGTGCTTGAGAGTGGTTTGTTTCATTTTTACACAAGCTTGAAACATGGGAAACTGTGCTTGTAAATGGTTTTAATGCCCCCCAAGCGTAACTTGCTAGAGCATATTCCCCCCAAGCTTCATTTCATTCAACTAAGTAGACTACTAGTTACTAATAGGTGGATGTAATGAAGGTTAATTTACGAGATCAGAGGAAAGACTCGACTCAACTAGGAGAGGATTTGTTTCATTTTTTAATGAGCTTGACACAGGAAAAGAACTATTCTCATGGTATATGTTTCATTTTTTAATGAGGTTGACACAATAAAAGTAACTCTCCTCATGGAAACCTGTTTCATTTTTTAATGAGGTTGACACAGTAAAAGGAACTCTCATCATGGAAACCTGTTTCATTTTTTTAATGAGGTTGACACAGTAAAAGAACTATCCTCATGGAAACCTATTTCATTTTTTAATGAGGTTGACACAGTAAAAGGAACTCTCCTCATGGAAACCTGTTTCATTTTTTAATGAGGTTTACACAGTAAAAGGAACTCTCCTCATGGAAACCTGTTTCATTTTTTTAATGAGGTTGACATAGTAAAAGAACTATCCTCATGGAAACCTATTTCATTTTTTAATGAGGTTGACACAGTAAAAGGAACTCTCCTCATGGGATATCTGTTTCATTTTTTAATGAGGTTGACACACTGAAATAACTATCCTCATGGGAACCTTGATAATGTCTTCCAACAGGAATAAACACATGTCAAGGGACACTCCTCAATCATGGATTCCAAGAGGTCTTCATCAGATGGAAGAACAGTTCTCTGGAAGGAACTCATGTTAAGGGAAGGGAAAAGAACATCGTGTTAAAATAATCCCATAGGGTTTACCATGTCAATTACCGGATATAAGTCAAAGGAAGACAAGAAAAAAGTGAGAGGCTCGCTTGCATTGGTAACTGAAAACATGGAGCTGGTTGCCACATAATTAACTCATGGCAGGGTGGATACCATTTCTGGACAAGGAAAATTTAAGGGTGTCAGATTATTCGTAGTCAAATCAAGACTAGTGAATGAAAGTTGATCAACAGTCACAATGTTTCCATTGTGAGGGAAAGACATCACACGAAAGAGTGTCGATACGACAACTTTCATTGCATAGACATAATCTCTCCCAAGGAGAAAATTAAAATCCAAGGGGCCTCGGACTACCATAAGATCAATACAGACAGTTTTACCTTCCAAGGTAATAGGAAATGTTGGAAGAATCCCTAAAGGTTCACTAATGGTTCTGTTAAAAGCTGATAGATTCTGCGTAACAGACACAAGCTCAGGGGAACCTAAAGCTTGCCAAGAAGTTGAGGATAAAATACTAACAGAAGCACCCTCATTTATATTTGTGTGATGCACATTCTTACCACAAACCTTCACAATGATTTGAAAGGGATGGAGGAAGGAAGACGAGGTTCGGTCAGTCTATTCCAATCAAAGGAAAAGACCTTGGTACTTGGAGGGGTTTCAGAACAAATAGGTGAAATGCCCCCTGGCGTAGAAGAATCTGATGTAACAAGAAGAACCTGAGTGGTATGAATTTCACTCTCTACAGGGAGAGTGGGATCGACCGGATGAGAAATCAAGTCAAACACTTGATCAAATAATTGATCATCAACCTGAGTGATATGATTTTCACTCTTCAATGAAAGAGTGGGATTGACTATACTTGTAATTAGATCAATCACTTCGTCAGCTGACGGTAGGTTGGGAGAAAGTTTACAGTAACCAATTGGAAGTTGTTACTATGGAATAGTAAGGTTTTCCAACAATTTTGAGGCTTCATTCATGTTAGGGAAAATGTGAGTTTTATGTCTCCCTTTGCATAACCTACAAGGAAACCTAACTTTACCCTTTTTCCCAAGAACCTGACTATCACTTTTTAATGGATCAACGGTAATTTGAAAGGATCTTTCTGACCATACTTCCAAGACCTTTGGAGTACCAGGACAATTGATAAGGAAGTGGTCACTCTTACAAAGTTTGCAAGGATATTTGGGTTTGCGATGCATGTTGGAAGTTTCCTCAACACTACTAACACTTACAACCATGGTTGGTTGGTTGACTTCTTTCTTATCTTGCTTCTTCTTCTTCTTCCCTTTCTTCTTCTTCTTAGTCACCTGGTCACTAGCATCAAGTCTTTTACCAAGAGAAGAGGAAGAAAGGGAGGAAGACATGTTGGGCGAAGAAGATAAAGGGTCAACATGAGGTTGGTGATGTTGAGATGGTGAACTTTGTTAAGGTGAAGCATCCGGTTGAGGTGTAGCAATTAGAGTATTCAAGGCCAACGAAGTTGAAAATAACCATACCGGTAAACCTATTGTAAATCCAGGTAATGACAATGTAGCAATATAAGGAGGACCAACATTTCCAAAGCAAGGAAAAGTACTAGGATTTTCATTAAGAGGGGTTCCTTGGTTCGTAAATTTCGGAACAGTTGCCATTAGATTCAACTTCAGTGAATTTTATTAACAATGTAAAAATACAAAAAATTCAAATTCACAATCCACACCTAAGGTCTCAAAAAAGTAAAAAAAAAAACAAATGAACACGCGCTATCAAATCTAGGAGTCAAACCACACACTAACAGTATGTTTCCACAATAAAAACACTAGTTGGTGATGAAATCAAACGTCACAGAAATTAATGTGCAAAACTGGCAGTTGGAACAGTTACCCTGACAACCTGCTTAATGAAATAGTCCAGTGCAAGTATCTCCACTATGCCATCTCGAAGTGAAGAGTACCCTTCGAAAATTCCAAGTGGGTCTAGTCAATGTCTACTCCAGGTACAGTGGGACCTTCCCTCCACCGTCACTTTGGGAAAAATCCTAAAGATTATGGCCACTAAGGTCACCAACTGAGACAATCATACCTGGTGGAACAGTCTACGATCTGATATACACGCAAGGGCGGAGTAAAAATCTCAATCCACTTGAAGGCTCCTTGACATAATCCAAGGTTTACCAACAAGTGACCCCAGGCTCCTCGACAATGGTCTATCTGAGGTTTACCATTTTTAATACGTGCACATCTGCTATATTTCCCAATGAGATAGCTATGATTACCTCACTGGTTCTGACATGATCTTATGCTTGATTCTTTTAAGAAGAGCTTCCCAGAGCACAATTGCAACAATTGGAATTTTTCCTTACCACAAGATACTATTGCTTGTTTAGTTTCTTTGTAAATTTAACTACAACCTATTCCAAAGCACTAACCTAAGCTAGATTGGTGAAAAGAGCCCTAGAAAATGTAAAAATTTCTAGATGTATTTTAATTAAGCATTGTGTTATTTGGTTGTTATTACTCAAAGGGTAAATGGATATGAAACCAATGGTGTTATGACCTGACCCAAAACTAAATGTAATTGAATATGACAATGTAATCTTTTCAATTCGATGAATCCTAATTAAAGTAAGGAAAGAGGTTCCATTCACTTCCAACAATGCAAAGATTGATAAATATGAGAAAATAAAACAAATTCTCTAATGCACTAATTTTATCAAGAAAAACTAATGCTAATCAATTCCATTTTTTATTTTTATGTTTTTAAAACAAGCATAAAAACATATACATTCAAATCAAAGAAACTGATCTAAATCTACGATTGATTTTTCCATAATGTAAACTATGCAGTTGTAATCTATGCACAATTCACTTGAAAAGTATGAAAATGTAATGTATGCACATTTTGCATTCATATTCTGAAAATGAGAATTCTAATTATGCAAATGTGATCTATGCAAGAGAATTCTCAGACACAAGATGATTCTAATGTAATCTAAAGAACCAATCAAGTGTAAGGAAAGAAAATTGGGTGAGAATTCCAAAGGTCAAAAGTAAAAACACTCAAAGGAGATTAACACTCAGACACAAAAGCAAAAAGATGAAGAATTGTTAAGAGACTGAGACAAACCTCAAAGTAATGACCAAAGGAAATCAAATTAAGAGTTTCTCAAAAAGAGACTCAAAACACCCAATTAACTTAACAGAGACTGATGAGATTGTAAAGAAATTCACACATAATATTTTGATTGTCAAGACAAGTTGGGGCAAACACAGAAAATCTGGTAATTTGGCTCCTAAAAAGAGAATTCTTAATTTTTCAAAAATTTTCGACAAGTCCACAGGTTTCAATGGAGAATAGTGTGGTACTGCACTATTCTGAACTAAAAACTGCGGAGTCTACCGCACTGTCTTTAAATAAAAACCGCAGAGGCCAGGAAAAATATAGAAAAATAAAAATTCAGATTTTCTTTTCAGGGATTCTGATAAGTTATCTACCCAACTGAGTTTTAGACTAATCAAAATCAGAAGACTCTTAAAATTAAAACTAAAAATTAAAAAGGAAAACTAATTTGTATTCCCCAGTATGGTCGCCATTTTGTTATGCGGATAAATCCTTCTTGCAGACAAGAACGATCTCCCTAGTATCCTAAGGATATCTAGAAACAAAGAACCAAATGTAACCCATTTTCTCTAGACCATTATGATTCAGAATTATTAATTAACTAAGTAAGAGGAGATACTGCTACTTAAATTCCAACGCTGCTTGTAATCTTCAATCCAGTCGCTCCAAAAGAGGTCAATTCAGCATGTACGACCTGCAATCAAAGATAGGAAAAAGGATTAAAAGCACCTACAATATATAATAATCCAAAAACACTAATCTATCTCAGTGATCAATGAATCCAAGAATTAAATTACTCAAAGAGATACATGAACAACTTAATGAGAAAATAGAATCCATTTGTATTAACTTGTATGATAAGAAGTAACCTTACAACCTTATCGCCTTGATTTTATGCAGGTTCTTTCAGGGTCCTGAACAACCGTTCCTCCTTCAGATTGACAAGCCTTCTTCTCTCTGAACTAGCATGAAGTTATGGACATGAGTGTGTGATCATTCTCATGCCAATGATGACTAGTGTAGAGAGTATGCTCTCTTGGGAATTTCTTCAGCAATTACCTTATGCAAGCTATAGTCTACCAATCTAGCCTTGATACTGAAACATGAGTTCAAATTATAGGAGAATGAAGGAGGTTTCATTTCCATAAAGAGGGGGATAAAGTCCTCTCATAAACGGATTTTAGCTCCAAATACGAAGGGATAATCTCCATTAATGAAGGGATAGAGGTTCATGAATGAAGGGGCAAAGCTCGACCTGATTACGCTTCTAGAAGCCTCCAACTAAGAGAATATTCGACCAGCTAGGCTTCTAGAACTTACCTTTTCTTTTATTTTATCTTTTTCAAGGGTCCACAGTTTTAGTAAGTAGAACATGCGGGATGTGCCACAGGTTATAGAGCAAGAAACCGCGGTACCACAGGTAAGAACTAGGAAAAGTGCGAAGTTAGGCTTTTTAGGGTTTTAATGAGCTTTTCTCCAATTCCAAGACTTGGTTTAGTAACTTTATGGTTTTGGACCTCTAAGGGAGCATAATATTGGTAATGATGAACCCATATAGACAGCTAAATTTCATGGTGATAAATTTTAGTGTAACACTTAGCCAATTTACTGCCTCCAAACAGCCTGCCTTGTTTGCACAATCCCTGATGAATGTAATTCCTAAAATATAGGAATTGTGGTCTTGCTTGACTGCGCAAGTATCATGGGCACTCCAATGGGTGTTTGGTTGCATGTGTGCAACCCAATAATCCTACAACTGATAGTCAACTTCCCTTTGACCTAGATCTCAACTAGGTCTCCACTGGATCTGACATGCATGCAACTAATAATAGTAAATCCGCAGTTGCATGTGAGATCACTAATTGTAAATTAATTAATATTTAATTCACTTTCTCTCTCACTAGTGTATCTTCAATTACAACTAGCACAACTTAGTTAAACTAATTACAACCTGCATTAACTAATGCACCACTGCACTTCGAACTCTATTACAACTAGAATTACTCTGCATGCCTCACCAACTACCTCTAACTCGAAATCCACTAGCTAATTAAGTTTATCACTCTTAGTTAACTATTACAAGTTATCATTGAGAATAGATTACAGTTTATTGTCCATCTTAATTAAGGGATAATTAAAATAGACATGCACCAAAAATTGCACTGTGGGCCCCACCCTAATGTAGGTTCTTAATGCACTAGGCGTGGGTGATGAAATTTTCTTGTTGAATATAAAAACTCCATCTCAACAAGAAAGGAATTATCCTTCACTCTCATCCTATCTCTATGGTGTTCAAATTTTCTCCTGGTGAGCACCTTCGTCAGAATATTTGCATCCTGATCTTTCATGGGAATGTACTGAAGCAACATTATTCTTCTCTGCATAGAATCTCTGAGATGATGGTACTGGATATCTATATTCTTGGACCTATCATGAAACCTGGGATTAATCGAGAGTCTAATTAAACTATGATCATCACAATGAATTGTTGTTGGATCCATCTAAGAACCAAACAAACCAACCAAGATCTTTCTCATCCAGAGAGCCTCACATGCAGCTTGACTTGCTGCCATGTATTCTGCTTCCGTTGAACCGAGTTCCACAGATCATTGTTTCCTGTTTTACCAAGAAATTGTTGTCGATCCCATGCTGAAGATCCCTCCTGATGTGCTATTTCTATCTGATGTACTGCCTACCCAATCTGCATTTTTAAATCCTTGAAGCTTCACTCCCTCTGTCCATTTGTACCATAGACCATACTCTGATGTGCCCCTCGGGTATCTCAAGACATGCTTCCCCGCCTTGATGCGTGAATTTGAAATCATTACTTTCAGTCATGTACCTAGAGCACAAAATCTCTATGTAGATAGCATTACAAACCATATTCTGTATTGGCATTTAACACACACATTTAACACAAGACAATAATATAAAAATATCAAAATGATGCATATCCATAGTATGTGTCGTACAAAATGTTTTAGAGTTCATCAAATCTGATACATATGACATGCCCATAGCATCTTACCAAAAACTCAAAAATGGGGGCACCACATGCCCCTACACACTAATCACTATCTGTAGGATCCCGAGCCAATGGGTCTGCCCCCGCAGCTCATAGATCACAAACACTCTGTCTGACCATCGCCATCCGTCGCATGACCCCTCGCCATTCTGAGGGTAAACCAATACATGGCTCTATGTACTGGTCATATAATTCTTGCCATCCGCGCTCCAAAACACCGGTCAAAAGCCTCTCACATCTATGACAAATGTCCTCCAGAAGGGTTGTTGCGTCCTCATTTTTTTGCGCCCTTGGTCCACTCGATCTTGCGGCCCCTGATACTGCAAGGCGCCCCATGTACTCGGCCGGTTTTACTAGTGCTGTATCTGCATACCAAAAGTAAAATAATCAGTACTACAAACAATATTCTAAAAACTTTACATGCACGTAAAAGATCACCAATGTGGAACTTACCATCCAGTCCCCATATACGACCAGGTGGAAGTGGCAAATCTGGGTCCCCGCAATAACTCATCCCACTATAGGGATAGTCGTCTATATACAGCGGCATCTGATCCCAATGAACAAAGAAATCAAGATGGAACACCCGTCCAACTGCTCCACCTCCTCCTCTGCATAGTAGTCGGCCCAACCGGTGCATCCTAGGCTCTCTTAGGCCCCCATCTGGGAGTTGTATGCGAGTTCAAAGTGTCAGGATCTTCATAAAGAAGAAAGAGCACAAAACTGTACCATACTCACAGTCATGGTTCACTTGCCGCTTACATAGCGACAATTGTAGTTTCAATGACAACAGCATCATCTGGTCCCACCCATAGTAGGTCCCACTCAAAACACTCTCCACCAACATCATATGTCCCCCCGTAATGTGATGGAGTGCCTGGTTTCCCAGGATCCGCAGCACCGCTGCGACCACAGAACGGGTCTCTAACCTCTCCAAATCCTCGATGGGTATCCAAGTCCCCTTGACTTGGAGACCTAGATGAAAATGGCGCTTTACAAACTCTATGATATTCCGCCCACGTGGTAATACTGGCTGAGTATTCCCTACCATCCCAAGTGGTGGGAGACTATTCAGGAAATATATATCCTGGACCATCAACTCGATCCAGTGCCCCTGCACTATAAAGACCTCATGGTCCGGGTCCCAGTAGCTGAAAATTCAGGCCAATAAGGGCTCCCCATCTCTCATAAAAGGGTTCTCCACAAACTTCAGCACCCCAAACCTGGCCAAAGCACTGCGGACACCCTGATCCTTCCGGATCTCCGAACGCAACGTGCCCAGGTCTCTCTCTCTCTAGTTTATCTGTAATTTTGCCATACCTTCACAAAACCATCATATCAATCAGTATACAGATAGGAAAGACTATTTCTCATCAAAAAACCCTAGTTCTTAGCCAAAAAATAGCATCGAAACACCCCTCCCAGATAGGTCACACTTTTCAGGCCCAAACCTGGGACAAGTCGCACTTATCTGGCCAAAACCTGCTACCCAAGTCGCAGTTTTTGCCCCAAAAAGTGCGACCCGACCGTGAGGATGAGTAGAGGGCTTTTACTGAACATTAGGGACCTAATCTAAAATTTTAATCCACTGAAAAGAAAGAGTAGGGTTAGGCCTCTTACCTGCAACTGATAGGTCCTGATTCCAACGGTCGGTTTGTCCGCTACGATCGCTGCAAGATTTAGGGCCTTCTCTCCTCTCCACATTCACCACAGCTCCACATGAAAATGAATGAATTTGGAGGGAAAATGCCTTATTAAAAGAGAAACCCCTGTTTCTTCTTTCACTCATCGCGATCCAATCGTAGCTCCGTTTACCAAACCTTCTGCACCGTTGGAAATATCTCACTGGGCCCTCAAATGGGTATCTATTAGTTTTTAGTGATTTGATACTTCACCAGGACACATTTTCCCATGAAGCGCCACTTCACCCTTCCAAAAAATTCGAATTTCTTCACTTGAAACACTTGTACCGGGGGCACCATGTTGCCTCCATACTCGTCCATGCTCATGTAGACTTTCGTCATGAGTCACCATCTGGTACTCCTGATTTTATGGTCCCCATCGGCCCCTTTTCATATGTGGCAACGCCATCGAGTCACCCTTGTTTAGAGCATCCGAGTTGAGTCATCATTTCTTTCATGGAGTCTATCCCGAGTCCCTTTACATCTCGCCACAATCCCCCATCATTCATTTCTTGGTCCCTCTCTCGTGTCACACATTATGGCCTTCAATCCGGCTGCCCCCTATCCCTCATGATGTTGTGTCGGTCGCTACCAGGTCATCCATTCCCTTTATGGTCTAACAAGGGAATTCATTCGTTCGCTACTCTTTCCCCTCCATTTCATCATCATCATTGGTGTCAGTCTGTCAGTCACTCTACTATTTACTCTCGTGCCCTAGTTGAGGATCCCTTATTTCCTCACCTATGGCAGACTCCTTCTGTCGACATCAGCTCATTTATTCAAGGAGACAGGTCTAGAGGGCGGTGTACCTGGGTTCCAGCTTCCACTCTAGTTCGGTGCCTCATATCAGGCAAAGGGACTCATTATTGCCCTTTGACTTCATTTTTTCTCAACTCCAGCTCCTTTCAACATGATCGAGATCCGTATACTCAATGATTCAGTGATGCAGCAGCTGACATCGATGATTCTCGAGTGTGTGTGAGATATCCTAGCCCTCATGAGGGGGCGGCCCTACAGGTAGCCCCCCACACACTCGGATGACCTCTTCATCACAGCCTTCAATGTAGCTCCATACATTTGATGATTTCGGCCTCAGCCACTTGCAATGCCATTTTTTTTGCATGTATCAGTTAGATTTTCAGAGCCCTTTCCTATTTTCAGGGGCATCTGGGTTGCATTTATATCTCATGTACTCAGCTATTGTTGTACAAGTCCTGCCTATTATCCCAGGCACAACAGGTATATGGGATTCATTATCATGTTATTTATCTGGCTCATGTTTATGCCAGCATATGCTTTATTATTGTGTTCCGTGGTTTTCCAGGTGCCTTATTGTTGGTACTATTGCCTCGGAGGGCATAGGTATGCCTCCCCCACCACCTATAGCAGGTACTCACTCAAAAAGACTTGTCACACCTACAAGTCGCCTCCTCGGGGTCTAGTTCTTTCAGCACTTTGGCTTACCTTATACTTCTCTCTCTTTGACTTCCCCTTCGATGTCTAGTGATTGAGTTCTTACAATGTACTTCAGTCATACAATTAGCTCCTAACGCTCGCACGTTGGGGGGGAATTTGTTACACCATTTTTTGGTCATCTAACCTATTGTCATTAGATGGACCCAAGTACATCATGTAAGACCAATTTTACTCCAAGTAAAATTTCTTTCACTATGAAAATAACTTAGTAAATCACCTTTATTAAGTTGTTTGTGGTCTAAACAGGAAACCCCATAAGGAAATATTAAATAAATATATATTTGTTTGATTTTCCTCAAAAAATAATTAGTTAAACAGTAGTTTAATTAATATTTCTGGTTATATTTAACCTAAAACAAAGAAATTAATTAGATAAATCATTATTTATCTTATTATTTTCTAAAGAATAATTGTTTAAATCTTATTTAAATAATATTCTTTGTTAAATATGACTAATTCACCCTTAAATAATTAAATAAATCACTATTTATTTGATTATTACTCAACCATATCCTTAAAATGATAAATAAATCATTTATTTATTTATTATTACTTAATCACATCCTTAAAATGATAAATAAATCATTTATTTATTTATTATTTACAAATAAGGGGATTTGACTCAAGTCAAATTCCTTTTCCTCCAACAAATATAATAAAATATTCCACAAAAGTTGGATCTAGATTTGGTTAATAATATTTTAATTATGCACCAATCTCTAGACTAACTCAATATTTTTTTATAAATAGAAGGGTTTTCCCATTCATTTGTCACCTTTTGTTGCCTAAAGATCACTCTGGATCTCAACACTTGGTCTGGCTATTGATCCATAATCATAGCCATACTTTTCCATTTTTGTCTGGGTTTTCTACACCATCAAGAGAGAGAAGTTCTAAATTTGAAGTGCTGAGGACTCACAAGAACCCATCCCATTGAGGAGAACAGGGAACACCCTCTTGTGTTTTCCTCCCAGGTGCCATTAATAAAATTATTCATTGGATATATTCTTGTCTTGTCTATTGGATCTATGGAGTAAATCTTATTTTTCTACTATTTAATGTCTTCTAACGCATAGATCTAGATTTTTGCAGCATTTGTCTTGATCATCTAATTGCGGATCTAAAGATATTAGCAGTCATTTCTGCTGTTAGGGCTATAAGTTATGCGTAGCTAAAGTGGTCTTTTTTCATACACTTGGAATAAAGATTCATACTAACAACTTTCTTCCCCGACTCTTTCTCCACCAGTGCCTTAAACTGAAGAAACTTAGAGAATGTCTGATCTTTCTTCTGCATGAAGAAGATCCAGCACTTACGAGAAAATTCATCAACAAATATTACATAGTACTTATGTTTTGTTGTTGAAGAAACAGACAATGGTCCACACGCATTTGTGTGAACTCTCTCAAGGATCCATGAAGCTCAGTTTTCCTTCTCATGAAAGGTGGCCTTTACATATTTTCCCATAGTACATCCCTTGCATGTGCTTGACTACACAAGTGTGCCCCTGGGAAGACCAGTAGAAATTGGATGCATGACTTTCAAGGCTCCATGGTGAAGATGGCCCAATGTTTTATGACATAATTCACCTACATCCCGGCTCATCACTTGATCTGCCTTACCCATCATTGTTGCGCATCTATCTACCTCCATATTTTAGAGATTCCTAACTTGAATCCCTATCCTCTTGGCTTGTCTTGTTGTTTTGTATCGCAAGATATATTTTCCTTCACTAAAAACAACAACATAGCCTCTATCCTCCAACATTGCGACTGAGACTAAATTTTTCTTCAAACCTGGTACATGCATTACATATTTTAATTGAAAGGGTTTACCTAAATTCCTATGAAAGGTAATGGTACCAATCCTAGTAACACTGTACCGCCCATCCTCACCCATTTCAATATGCATTTAGAGATCCTTCTCCTCCAAGTCACTGAAAAGTTCCTTGTCCTTCATGTGAAAGGAAGTGCCACTATCCAAATACCACATAGATCCCAATGCATTGGACACCATGCATCCAATAAATGACGTGAAGTGGGTGAAACGAAGTTAAAACACTTTTTGCCCTTTTTTGACGTTGAAAATTGTAATTTTCTATGTTTTTTAACTTCAACTCCACTAAACTCATATTTTTATCGCAAATTATGCTTTGACATAAAAACAAGAATTGTAGATAATTGTCTTACCTCCATACCGATATTTAAAAAAAAAAAAAATATTGACATATAGAGGGGTAAATTTGTTGTTTACTAACTGCATATACTTGAAATTTTCAGGCAAACATAAATAGTCACTTTATTATCCTTTACTTTTTTAGGGAAGGTTATTCATTTTTTGGAAAAAAACCATAGCATCATAATCTGCATATATTGCACTAGTGCACAGACTATGTTTTGGTAATTTTCGGATCAAATCACTATTTTTTATTATTTTTTGAAATGGACGAAGACAAAAAAACAATGATGTTTCAGTACATTTTATTATCCTTTGATTTTCTTTTCAATGTGATCGTCAATAAGAAAAATGAGAGTACCCTTTTGAAGTAGATAGGGAGAGGAAGTGCACTATGATTTTTTTAAATTTTTTGGTGTCCTCGTTTGAAAGTTATTGAATTTTCATTCAGTGCAATTTTTCGAACAATGAAATTCCATAGTGACATAGTTTAGTAAAAAATTAATAAAAGATTGAATTTTTTAATGAAACTCCATAAATCTCACATCATCAAAAACTAGATTTAGAGACGAATCTAATGGTACTTGGTCCGACATATAACATTTTGTTTTTTTAGGTGTTCTGTCCCTCCAAAGTTGCAGGTTTCTCAAAACTGCAGAGTTTTCTGAGTTTTTTGTTGACCAGAAACTCTCAGCCGAGAAAAACTCTCGGCCGAGAAATTTTTAAAACTCTCAGCCGAGAGTTTTAAACCAATTTATGCGCGGGAAAACTCCCGGGCAAAAGTTTTAAAAACTCTCGGCCGAGAGTTTGCGGCCGAGAGTTTTGTGACACAACTCTCGGCCGAGAAATTTAGTTGACTTTTTTTCTCGGCCGAGAAATTAAAAAATCCTCCCGAATTCTATCTCATGCCAAAAAGTGTTTAGCTTCAGGGAGGCTTCGCCCAAGTCAAACTCAACTTGCAAGGCAAGAGCCCTCACCAAATTGCAGTATCCTCCAAGATTTCGTTCTTCAGGATGGCTAGTAGAAAATTCTGGCATGCTCGTGACAGTTGAATGTAATTTCTTCCTCGCTTTTCCTTTTCCATTCTTCGATCTTCGAATTTAGAATGGAATTTCTTCCCCTTCCCCCTTGTCTCTTTTGCTCTCATACCAAAGCACAATCCTCTTCATCTTCATTATTAGATGAATATCCATCTCCGAGAAAACTGTTTAACCCCACACCCCCCAACACCAATGTCTTAACTCGAAATTTTTCCTTTCCATTGACAAAGTCTTGATAACTGTGCCAACCCTTGCGAAGACCTAGGAGAGACAAACTCACCAAATCATCATCAGTGATTATTATACCACCACTCCCTAGTTCATCCTGACATTGGACAAACTTTGTTAGATATTTTGGTATGGAGTCGCCCTTCTCCATCTTGATCTTCCTGAGTTTATCTTTGAGCGCCAATTTCCTATGGTCGTTGTTGCTTTGGAATAGATCCGCCAAAGCCTTCCACATTGCATATGTTGTGGCTTTCCCATGGAGGCTTGAGACAATGTGGTATCGTACTCCCTCCAACAGGATCCTCCTCACCTTTGTTACTTTATTTTTCCATGCATCAAGATTTGCAACATCTGTCACAACGGGTTTAGGAACATTATTGTCAATGAATTCCTTCAAGCCATTGTCTTCGAGTACTACCTCCATCCTTTCCTTCCAAGAAATATAGTTTCAGCTTCCCTCGAGTGCATACTCCAACCTCAAGCCATTGAAATCCATTTCAATCTTGAATCATATGTAGCACCAAGAAAGTATTTCTGCAAATTCGAATTATATCCAGTCACAAACTCAGCTTCTACTTCACTTCTGCAATTTCCTATGCTCTGATACCATGTATAAATTATACAACATACATGTATAGCTTGGATTCACCATATCTAACAATGTACTAAAGTTAAATAATGAATCGCTTCTACAAATATTTTTTGGAATTAAAAACACAATCGCCAATCACATGAAGTAAAGAATAATCAAATCAAACACAACACAGATAATTTCCTGGGGAAATATTGCTGCTCAAAACCCCACTATATTCTATTGTATATTCAGCATGGATCATGAAAAAAATACATACAAAGCTCTTCTCACAAGAGCCCTCTAGTACTCAGCTAATTTTCTCACACTGTCATACAAAAACTGACCAATACTTAGCCAATTTACTGCCTCCAGACAACCTGCCTTGCTTGTGCAATCCCTGATGAATGAAATCCCTAAAATGTAGGAATTATGGCCTTCCTTGACTGCGCAAGTATCATGGGCACTCCAATGGGTTTTTTGTTGCATGTGTGCAACCCAATAATCCTACAACTGATAGTCAACTTCTCTTTCACCTAGATCTCAACTAGGTCTCCACTGGATGTGACATGCATGCAGTTAATAATAGTAATTCCTCAGTTGCATGTGAGATCATTGATTGTGAATTAATTAATATTTAATTCACTTGAACTCTCACTTGTGTATCTTCAGTTACAACTAGCACAACTAAGTTAAACTGATTCCAACCTACATTAACTAATGCACCACTGCACTTCAAACTCTATTACAACTAGAATTATTCTGCATGCCTCACCAACTACCTCTAACTCGAAATCCACTAGCTAACTGAGTTTATCACTCTCAGCTAACTATTACAAGTTATCATTGAGAATAGATTATAGTTTATTTTCCATCTTAATTAAGGGATAACTAAAATAGACATGCACCAAAAATAGCACTGTGGGGACCACCCTAGTGTAGGTGCTTAATGCACTAGACGTGGGTGTTGAAATTTTCTTGTTGAATCTCAACATGCCACACAAACTCAGATGAGGATTTGGAGAATTGGTAGAACCATTTGCATGAAATCTCTACACTGCATTGCAACCGAGTCACCAGATATTTGTGGTGCATATCCTCTGACGTGTGGGAACTACCTTCTTATGATGGTATAGGCAGTGTCACTTCTTTCTTAGATCAATTTGAAAAGGCTATCACAGAGGCACAATGGTTCCATGTGCTTGAATTATCTTTGTGCTCAACTCCAACATGTTGGTGTGAGACACACAAGGAAAAGTTGGCAAATTGGTAAGAATATACCCATATGATGCAACTGTGCTTTGGACAACCCAATACCCAGTTGGAAGGAACCTATGTAGGCAAAGAAGATTCAAGCATACATTTAGATGGGTGAACTATAGCTTGGGGAGAAGATATACAACTAGGATGGGTGCATACATTCGCCCATACTTTAAGTCAGATTCCTATGAACTGGTACCTGGAGGTTGAGCTATGACGAGGCACGACAGAATGGGTTGTGCTACGAGAAATCTCTGTGTTAACGTCACCTTTGATAATGGGTTCCCATGCATCAGTACTACCTTACACATGATTCAAGAGGTGGTCTTTGACACGACAGAGACACAAGAAGCACAAGCCATGCTAGCATGGGATGCACAGATGAAGGATATATTTGATTGAAGGAATGTGACTATTGAATATAATGAGGAAGACCCAAGAAACATCAATATCCTTGAGTCTGAAGGTTAGCACGTATTTGTTGGGTTGTTTCTTAAGGTGCCAGGTGTGACTGAACCCATGAATATTAGTAAAGTCAACATCGGAATAGAAGAGAAACCTAATATTTACAAAATTTGGGATTACTGGGACAAAGATATAGTAGCTAAGGTTGCGGAGCTGCTTGCTAAATATCAGGATTTATTTCCCACAAAATTTTCCGAGTTAAAAGGTATTGTTGGGGATTTGGGTGTAACGAAGATCACACTGAAACCGAATGCATGACCTATCAAGCAGCGTCCTTACAGGCAAAATACTAAGTACAAACAGAAGGTCAAAGAGGAGCTGGAGAAAATGGTTGTTGCAGGGATCATTGAACCAGTAGAAGAATCAAACTGGGTCATCCCCATGGTGGTTCAAGAAAATAAGACCGGGGGAGAAATTAGGATTTTTATGTATTTGCACAAGTTAAATGATGTCTATGTGCCTTACCCCTTTCCAACTCCATTTTCTGATGAAATATTGGACAATGTGGGCGGGAATGAGGTCTACTCATTCACAAATGGATTTTCTGGATACCACCAAATAAGAATCACACCTGAAGACAGAAGCAAGAAAACCTTTGCGACGAAATGGGGATCATTCCAATACACATTAATGTCATTCGGTCTGAAGAATACGCCAACAATATTCTCGTGCATAGTGGTAGCTGCATTTAAGGAGTATATACATAAATTATTAGAAGTATATTTTGATGAATGGACTGTATTTAGCCTAGTAAAGAAACATGTTTCAAATCTGCGCTTAATGTTGGATACCTATCGAAAGCATCAGATCTCACTGAATCTGAAGAAGTGAATATTTTGTGTCCCCTTTGGGATTTTAATGGGTCATATTGTGTGTCAGCAGGGATTGATGGTGGATCCAGCTAAGATTGTTGTTATTGTTAACCTAGAGGTTCCAACATATGTAAAACAAATGCGCTCAATTTTGGGGCATACTGGGTATTATAGGAAGTTTATTCAAGGCTACGCATTGATTACTGTGCAAATGGAGAAGTTACTAAAGAAATATGCCTCTTTTGTTGGGATGAGGATTGTCAGAAGAGTTTTGAGCTACTTAAGGAGAAAATGGTAATTTTGCTTATATTGGTATTCCCAGACTGGACAAAGGAATTCCATGCACATGTGGATGCTTCGTGTATCACGTTAGGTGTTGTACTCGCACAACCAGGAGACAGAGATATTGATCACCCAATTGCATTTGCAAGCAGGAAATTGGCAAGTGCTGAACTCAACTACTTGACAACAGAGAGAGAAGGATTAGCTATGTTCTATGCACTAGATACGTTTCGTCACTATCTACAGGGAGGACATTTTAAGATGTTTACGGATCACTCTACTTTGAAGTACCTGGTCAAAAAGCCTTTGTTGGGGGGGAATATTTGTCGATGGCTCTTATTATTTCAGGAGTATGATTTTGAGGTGATCGTCAAGCCAGGGAGGTTGAATTTAGGTCCAGATCACCTATCGCTCATCAAAAGTGGAGACGAGCCAACTAGTTTGGAGGATGGCCTACCAGACACACAACTATTTTCCATTAAAGTAGTCGATGGCCATTTCACAGATATTATCCACTTTCTAACCACTGGCAATGCACCTACGAAGTATATAGTTAAGCAAAAGAAATAATTGGTCTTGTGCGCACCTGACTTTATTTTGATTGTTGGCCAGTTGTATAAGATGGGCGCTGATGAGATATTGTGACACTATTTGTTGGAGTTTTAAAGATGAAGCATCCTAGTGGAAGCACATGTAGGGGTTGTAGGAGGTCACTATGCAAGAAAACCAACTGCGCAGAAAATTTTGAGGGTTGTTTTATGGTGACCCACAGTACACAGTGATGCAAAAGTGTATTTTTGCGCTTGTGATGTGTGTCAAAGAATATGGAAATCATCGCGTAGAGATGAAATGCCACTACAACCACAAGTGACTTTGCAGGATTTTGATAATTGGGCCATTGACTTTGTAGGACTAATCAACCCTCCTGGAAAGAAGACTGGTGCTTGTTATATCATTACTAATTTACTACAGCAGATTATTTGACTAGGTGGGCAGAAGCTAAGCCTGTGAAATATTGTAGCGCAGAGACAGCTACGTACTTCATTTTTGAGAATATCTTGACAAGGTTTGGGTGCCCTAAAATCTTGATGAGTGACTAGAGTACACAATTTGTGAATTAGACTATCCAAGCTTTGATAATGGAGTTTAAGATGAAGCATTAGAAGAGTATACGGTATCATCCACAAGCAAATGGCATGGTAGAGACCTTTAATAAGATTTTGGAGAATGCGCTCACAAAGGTCTGCAATGCTAATCGGAATGATTGGGATGTGCGCATACCTGCGGTTCTATGGGCATATCAGACTACATGCAAGAAATTGACCTTACAGACCGCATTCAGATTCATATTTAGACAGGAAGCAGTTATGCCAATGGAGTACATTGTCCCCAATCTGTACATTGCAATGATCACTAACATGGTTGATCAAGATAGTATGGAAGAGTGACTATCACAACTAGTTGTGCTGGAGGAAGAAAAATTCATTGTTGGTTTCCATCAGTAGATGCAAAAGGTGCGCAAAAAATCTTAGCATGACAGTCACATTAGACAACCGATTTTCAAGGAGGATGATTTAGTTTTTCTATATTGCAACAAGTTTGCGTGCCACCCAGGAAAGTTCAAAATGCATTGGTTCAGACCTTATGTTGTCAAGGAGATTACGGAAGGAGGTGTGATACGTCTGAGTACCTTAAGGGTTGAAATCCTTCCTTGATTTTTGAATGGAAGTCGATTGAAGCCATATAGGGATGACCCTATCCTTGCGTGTGCAAAATTAATATATGGCTAGAGGAGTGTCTTAGCACCCAAAACAGTTGTGAGAGGGCACAGGACCATAAAACAGTCTGTCAAGCATTGGAGAAGTGGTTCGTCACGATGAGGATGGCGGATGTGAAAACAGGTGCGACGGTTGTGCAAAGGCTGCGCTTGGAGGATGAAGCAGTCACAGAGGTGCCAAAAACTAGTCATTGGAATAGTAAATCTGGATCAGACATCTTTATTACCATTTGGAGGAGCAGATAAATTGCATTTAATGAGGAGATTATGCCAGATTTGGAACTATTTTAGCATTTATGAGGCTACATCAATGCACATGAGACCATTTAAGTTGTGTCAAAGCTATAAATATGTCAGGAAGGGTCGCATTAGTTAACTTTTCCTTCCAAGTGATTTGTGCACATTGCTATCGTTGTATTTTCTGAAGCATTTTTCTGAAATCAACCTGCTTTTCTACGAGACGTTGTGCCAGTGGGGATTGGGTTATTTGATTCCTACAAGTATGAATGCTACCGAACCTACCCCATCTGCGATGTAGGTTGATGAAAACCCTACGCCTACATCCCAGCCACAAAAATATAAGAAGGGGTAGTCTTCAGGGTCCTGAAAGTCACCACACGAGAAGACCCTAAAGCCTAGGTCAACCCCCAGAGAACGACAGAAGCGACCTATGGCCAAGAAGCTTGAATTAATTATGTAGGAAGATGTTGTCGAGGAGGTATATATACTCTTGCAATGGCCCACGTATGTGGCACCACGTAAAGAATTTTTGAAGGTACCAAAGGACCTGGATAATGTTCAGTCTTATATCAATTCATCATTGATCCCTAAAGGTGTGTCGTTTGAGTGGGATATGTTTGTAAAAATCCCCCTGATAAAGATGGAAGACTCGGACCTAGCTGACCATGAGAATTTCCTTGAGGTCGCACACTTGATGTACTTGGAGCCAGTCACCTATGATGAGGGGGTTATCAAGGTCAAGCCGAAGCCTTGGGCATTGGGACTGTAGAAGTCAGGGCTGTTAAATTTGATGAACATCCAACACTTTGGGCGCAGTGCTGTCAACGATATTTGTGTGCGCCAATTGCTCACCCTGGTGCACGATGATTGTTTGTGGCTAGGAGAGCCAATTCTAATTGGTGCATATTTGATACACTGTATCACCAACCTTCCCTGTCAAGGGGCAGACCCTGTGGTGGTCTTTGGAGGAAAGGGCCTAGAGTGGAAAGTTGCAGACATAGTTAAGGAAAAATATAAGGTATCACACAACACTCGTGGGTTCTTCATCAGTGACATCAATGAATCCATAGTACAATTTGGCACTCTAATCCCCGCCTGCAATATGATGAGGAAGTGTCAGCTAAAGGAAGTTTCGGCCCATGTGATTTCTTTAGTCGGGCAATGTGAGAAAGCGATACAGTATAATTGGGAAAAGTACGTGTGCGCAGAGTTCTTGGGGAATGCCTGTGAGGTACGGGAGGAGGAAAAGCATTTTTATTATGCTTGGTTGCTGCTACTAATTGTGTTGATTGGTTGGAGGATGCCAATTGAGGCCCAGTTCCTAGATATTGAGCTTGATCTATGCGAAGCTGTGCGATGTGCGGCGGTGTGGAACTCCAAGCTTCCCTCCAAAATCATTGAAAACAAAATATTATGGGTGCTATTTGATTCTGAGTTGTTTCAATTCATGTAGTTCAAGCCGTGATTTTCGCTGTTGTTGTACAAGTAGTACAAGCACATTTTAAATTTTGAAGCTACCTTTCAAAATATTCACATGAAAGTGAAGGAAGATGTTGAAGGTGTTTGGCATGAGATGACTTACGTGGTCACGGAGGATGACCTTGCGCATGTTACGATAGAATGGCTAGCCTTATGGTTAGAAGCGTGCACCACTGGTGATGCCTTATCTTCAATACCATCGAAGTCTCCTACAAAGCCGCGAACAAAGGATACCTAAAAAAATGATAAGGATGCAAAGAAATAGATGGAGCCAACCACAATGGGTGAAACCATCGACCTAGATAACGAAACAGAGGATAAATAAGGTGACAGTTTGTTGGAAATACTGAGAGGGGGGGTGAATCAGTATTCCTTCAATTAGAGAATTAGTTAATCTTCAATTATTATCAGTTTTTGTACAATGATAGCAGCAAACAAGAGGAACACAAATTCACACAGATTTTAAGGTGGAAAACCACTCAGGGACAAAAACCACCTAATGCTTTTCTAATAATTCTTTAATATTCAACTCCAATTGAAAATAAAGCTCCAAATTCCTAGAATATAGAAAAGCATTCTTCTCCAGCTCCCACTGGATGGACGCTCCAACACCTGAGATTCTTCAGTAGTCAACTGAACGGATGCCCCAACACCCAATGAGCTACAACTCACCCTAGCACCACCCTACCAACCTATAGAATAATAAAAGAAGAATGGACTCCCGTACCAGGGAAAATGGTCCACTTTACAATGATATAGAATGATGCAGAAGAAGAATATATTCTAGACCATAACCCCAACCTTGACACAACCACCTCATGATGATCCTAGACCTCCCAACACTGCCTCTTCAACCCTTGGCAGATAGACACTAGTAAAATTTGTACAATAATGTATTTACAATGATTGTATGCACTGCTGCCCACTTGAAGACTTCATATGATGAAATTCTTACTACTGTTATGCACCTTGGTTGTTGATCTTGTCATGCTACCCTTTGTTGCACCTTGCTTTTCTTTGCTACCGTAGAAATTTTGGTCCTTTGCAACCCTTGACAACACATGATCTAGTTTTTTCTTGCCTTCTAGGAGCTCAATATTGAATCTGGTGTATCTCTGTTATTTCAGATCCTCAATATCTAATTTTCAGTCTTGTAGTATTCCTCTAAGTCTTCTTTCCAATGCCACAGGTTTGACCCAATTTTGATTCTTCAAGAGAGAGTTATACCCAATCTCTCACAATGCCCTAATTATGGACTGTTTCAGCAGAGCGCACTTGTACGGCTCCACATGTCACTGTTTTTTCATTTGGCCCTAAAATTGATAGAGCGAAAATTAAAGACTGTGCACTATCCGCCAATTTTTATGGAATTCCAATCCGATACTCAAAGAGAGAGTTATGACGAATTTACCAAGGTCACTTCTTTGAGATGAATTTCAGGATCTTGCAAAAACCATGACTTCCACAGATCATATCTCCAAAAAAAATTTGCACCTTGATCTGAAATTTTTACACCAGCTTCCTCAGGATTTTGGCTTCGCCTCATAAACATTTCAGCTTCTGAACCTTCGTAGAAAAAAATTTAGGGCACAAATGCCACGATGACCTATTTCAGATGGCGAAATCCCTTGCCTGAGGAAATGAAGATCACAATTTATATAAATGCATAGGTTGAGAGGGGCTTCAACAAGTGAATGTGGGAGGGATTTTAGGAGCTTAAAAAATATTAATTATGACTTTTCAATGACCCATGCCCCAACCCCAACCCCATGGGTTTTTAGCCCACTAACTGGGGGTACAAACTTCAAACATGAATATCTCTCAAATCGTGAAGAATTACATGGCGTGCCATATATCAATGGAAACATCTCGACAAGTAGAAACCATCAAAAGAATTATTGACCTAGAATATATTAATTTGGTAGGTCAAAATTCCCATGCAATATTGGGTTAGACCCTGGTGCTACTTGGGTTGACATCAATGACAATCGTTGATCAACACAGTTCTGGGGCACCTGCGACACATATAGGTTCAACAAAACGAACTAATCAAGGATCTTAGACCCTCCCGGGCCTGTGCAAAAAGAGGAAGGGATCAAAGAAAACAAGAACAGAGGCCCTAATCCTTATAGAAGATGACCTTAACGAAATTGAAAACATAGTCAAATTTATGACTGAGGATCTCTGGACTAATGTGGAATCTCAATACAAATAGGTCCTTGAGGATGTTCAACATGGTCTTTAGGAGATATGTGTGTAAATGAACCTGATCCAAGAAAGAACGCAACCCCTCATCACTATTGTACCATTACCTACATACATCTGTGTATTTCATGTTCTAGGACCTGCAGTTACAGTTGAGAATCCCAAGCTACGCGCCAATGTGCAAGCCTCCACTAAGGTGGGAATTGACTTGGACATGCTTCCCGGGGGAAAACTACATGCATTGCATACTATGATCGTGGATTAGATGTAGTACCAGGAGTTCCACGCCTTGAAGGTTGCTGCGGAGAATCAAAGACAAGTGATCACAATGCATAAGGGACATCAGAATGTAGAAGAAACTCGTTGGGTTATCAAAGATCAGTGCGTTGCATTAGAATCCATGATCAACTGGTTGTGCGGTGACCTCCCCGTAGTCATAGTACCTGCCACTATTGCACCTACAATTAAATTAGAAAGATTGGTAGCCACGCTGAAGGCTTCGTATTCAGAGATAACAACAGTCTACCTTGAGCTCGAACAAAATATCACAAACCTCCAAATGAAGCTGCAGCGAGAGACACCTCTCGAGGTGCTCACACAGCGCTTTGCAGTCGTATAGGAATCAATTGCTAGCAGCACCACTATTGTGGATGCTTGTAGTAATCTATTTGAAGAAGCCATGGGACTTTGGACCTCTGTCCATGATGACCCTATCATCCGGCACCTCAAAGTAGAGTTAAGGACCAGAGAGCAGCAATTCGATGAAATTCAGGTCATTGTGCCGACCCTCGTGCCAGCCCAGAGACACGCCATATTCTAGGAGAGCCACAACATTCAGGTGGAAATCGACACACTACGTCGACGCTAGCACTTTTTAGACAAATGAATGAAGCCATGGGAAGATGAGCCCTTGCAACTCTCACAAACCATTGATGGATCCCTCAAACATCTCCAGAAAACCAAGAGAAGCATCAGCTTGGCCACCGAAGGACCAACCACAACAAAATTGGTGGAAGAAGTGCAGAGCACTGCAACACAAAGTGCCAAATTCTTCTTGCCATTTCAACATTCTGTGCAGTCGCTCAAAGAAAATATGCAGGCAGCTGGACCACAGTGACTCGAGACGAGTCACTAGACTGCGTTGGGGGCCTGTTGGAATAGGGCCCCCTAGGGTAAAGAAATTTTGAGTATTTTTTGTTAATTTTTGTTTGTACGCGCTACAAGCAGATGTCAAGGGGATTTGGGGCGGGTCAAAGTCCCTTAATTATTGTAACAGATAAAATGGAAAACCATGGTTTGAGACCATGGTATGTGCGCGTTTGGAAAGATATAAATATGTAAGAGCCGAGAATGATAGAGATCTCATATCAATAGATCAATAGATATTTATACTTATGAATGTTTTGATATAATTTTTGGGTCGGTCTGTCTGGGTAGAAAGGTTCCTACTAGCTGTGTGCACGGAGACCTATTCCGGAGCTATGTGCATGGACTTTTTTGTTGTGTGCGCAGAAGGGAAAATATTGTACTGAATTGAAAGATCTCTTAATAAATAAGGAAATTTTGGTGAATTCAAACTTTTATACGATTTTTGTGGTTAACTATCTTAGATTTGTTATGTGCACTGTCTGTTGCTTACTGCAATTCTAGATCTGAATCTGTGCTATTGAATGTGTATTTATCTTAGTGAATGATAAGTCAAATTAGATTACATCCAAGTATTATTCCACTTTAACTATTAGATCTGAATTGAGTATAATGATGGATTGTAGATTTCTGTGGTGTAGATTTTCAGAATCAGAGCTTGAAATCTCCACATTTCTCATTTTTCAGTCTACGTTTCGGGTCTAAAGCAAGACCCATCGTTTTGAGTATAATGATTTGTTCTGCGCAAATCTATATTGTAGTAAGGGTTAATTTTGTGATGATCTGTGATGGAACAAGGGTTGGATCTGATTGAAATATAATATGTTACACATATTTGTTAATTCATGTTTGTTAATAGTTTTATCCACGCTTAGATTTTTCTTCTTGGGAAGTTTTTCATAGACAGATAATCATTACGTAAAGGTAAACACACATCAAACGCTCCCACAGGGTGCAGAAACCTGGTTCTAGCACCCCCCCATACTGCTCTGGGTAGGTGAGACTTTGGTCTGCGCAAGCACATCATTTCCTAAATGGCCAGTAGGTTGAGGGTTTTTTTGGTTGCGCATAAGACTCCGAACCGGGGTTAGGACCCCTTAAGCCAACATTTTCGAATTCAAAACTAGATTTCTTTTAATATTAACATGGTTTTTTAATTACACATACATGCTTCGTTTTTCATTCAGTGTGACATTTAGTTGTTTGTATCATCGTCAGCAACTAAAGGAGTTTTCTTCAAAGTCCTTTATCCATAACTTTTATAGTTTTCCATGTCAAAAAAATTACATAAAATATTTTACTATATTATTTTCATTCGATTTTGACGGTTTTTTGTGCTATTAATTATTTTTAAAAAGGTGAATATTTAACTCTTGTATTTGTCCATGTCATAAAAATTACATAAAATATTTTACTATATTATTTCCATTGATTTTAACAATTTATTGTGTTATTAAGGGTGAAAATGTGAGGTTGGGTTACACTTTTTGCCCTTTTTTGAGAAAAAAATATCATTTTTAGAACTTCTTCAACTTTCAGCAAGCCAAAGAAAAATTTATGTTTAAAATTTAATTTTACAATAAAAATAAAAGTTGTCAAAAAATTTATTAGCTTTCTATTGCTTATTTTTTAGATTTTTTTTATTCACATTTGATATGTCAACTTAGCAATTTTTTGATTTTGTGTTCTTTAAAGATCAAGGGATTCATAAAAAGTCATGTTTTTTGGCACTAGTGTATTCTTTGTTAACCTAACATTTTGAAAAAGAAATGTGTTGCAACAATCTAGACATACTCTACTTTGATATGGTTATATTTACGAAACCAACTGATTCACATCATAATTGCTAGAATTTTTTGAATTAAACCAATATGAAAAAAGTGTAGTTTTTGGAGATGTTTAACATAGTGTCATGTTTCTAAACATATTAATTTAAAATTAAAAATCTAAAAACTACCCATTAAAGAAGACGAACCAACGTACTGCGCCATAAATTTTTCATATTTTTTTATAGTGTATTTTAGAAGATACATAATTTTGATTTCAATGAATCATAATGACCTTCAGAAAAATTGTGCACACATTTTATTTGAAAATTAATTAAAATTAGCAAACATCTATGAAATTCCATAAAGTTTATATCAACTCAAAGTAGATTCAATTCTGCAAATGCTGGTATTGGTTCTGAAATAAAATTCACCATATTTGATGGAGTTTAACCATTCTGAAATTAGAGAAAGGTGATAAGCATCGAGTTGTTACATAGTTGCATATTTTCGGCCAAACAAATTAGTTCAGCCGAACAAAAAAAAAATCAACTGAATTTTTTATTGTCATGGATGGATGTTAAAATACACGGTAAATGTTTTTGGCCATATTTTTCAAAAGTTCAACCGGTTTTTTTTTAAGTTATGCTTAAATTTTTTAAAAGTTTGGCTGAAAATCTGTCCATATTTTTCGTTCGCCACAAAAATGAAATGGTGCGACCCTCCAAAAAACTCTTTCAGCCAAATGCTATAAATAAACTTAGCTAGAACATTATTTTCGCGCTCACATTCCTAATTTGCACTTAATTTTTAAAGTAAATATTTTGGGCTGGAATTTTAAATTAAGTTTTTTGGGATGAATTTTTAAAGTGATTTTTTTGGGATATTTTGAAAGTAAGCCTTTTGGGGCTGAAGTTTGAAAGTGATTTTTTTTGCTGGATTTTAAAAACGATTTTTTTTGCTAGATTTTGACATTGATTTTTTTGGGTTTGATTTTAAAAATATGCGTAGATTGAATTATCATGGTAAATCAAAGAATTTGCAAGAGAAAATATTGTCAAATAATATACATTGAGGCTCGTAGATAATACTTGAAAATCTATTACACAAAAAATAAGGAAGAACGCTTAAATATTTAAATATCAAATCAATCTCAACAAGAAGTTGAAGTAGGTATATAAATGTAAATATTATAAATGATATTTAAAATTTAATAGTGTATTGTGAAATTTAATTTTTATTTTATGATCTAGTTTGAAAAATATTTTGCAATGTAAACAGAGAGATATTTTCCTCATAACATTGATAATGAGATTGAAAATGTTAAAAGACAAAGTGAAAAAGATAATGAACCAGTGATTGATGATGTTGTTAAATATTTTGAAAGAGATTCAAGTAAAGAAGTTGAATCACCATTAGGTATGTATATATATCTCTTGTGTATTATAGAAATTATACATAATTTAGTTAGCTTCAATTTCATTCAAACTCTATTTTTTAATTTAATTCTTTAATGTATATTTATACCCATTTACATTAAATTATCATATGTACAGATGAAATCAATATCGATGATGAGATGTTAGAAAATGTTGACACTGACACATATGGAAATAAAAATGTTGACCATGTTATATGATATCGTGTTAAGCTCATTACTGATAAGTTATTCAAAGATGAAAATGTGACAGTTCAAGCTCAAATTTTAAGAGGTCTCTTGATTCCAAAGAAATTAAAAGAAGCTACTGAACATTATTTGGTATTCGAAAATAAACGAAAGAAAAAAAGATGAAGGAAAATGTGATTCAAAATAGAAATAGTGCCATGGAAAATTTTAGGGCTAATATTCGCAGGTGGGCTAATTTTCCATGTTTTTTTCCAAAAAAAGATTCGTCAATTCCCATTTTTTTCTAAACATAATTTGCCCAAATTTATAGTGAAAATTTATTTTACCTTAAAAAATTCCAAATTTTAACAAATACTATATAAAATCATTATAAATTTGAATATTTTTACAAAATTATCTTAAAACATATTATATTTTTCATGTTAGAGGCTAGTAAGATTCGCCAAGGTTTCTAAGCTTTAAATAAATCTATATCATTTAAATGGTCCCTGAATAGTGCTCTAAAATCAATTGGAAGATATATAAATAAAAGTGATATAGATTCATGTAGAGTAATACAAGTGGAAGTGGTTTCATCATGTACTAAAGAAAATGTTTTGGTAAAATCTATGGCAAAAGCATTAGTGAACTCACGAAAAACATTGCACAAACATAAAAAATTTCAATTGCAAATATATGTAAATGATGAACTCGCTTGTTGGACAATTATTTGTAGGAAACCATACAAAGATAGTCTTGGAGAAGCTGTTAAAAAAATAATATATGAATATTGGATGAAAAATTCATGTGTTTCACCAAAAGTAAGGGATGTGATGCAGCGATGAATAGCACGAAATCAGTATGAAGAATATGAAAAATATATATTGGACACCATTCAGGTAGATTTGTTCAATAAGTTCATAGAAGAGAATCATGGAATTAATGTCTCAATCAGTACTTTTGTGCAACAAAGACCATGGTATGTTAAACCTATCACTGTGCGCGACACTTGTTGTTGTCGTTATCATGTGGATTTTCAAATATATTATGACACCTTCATTAATTTTGGTAAAACGTTTTGAAAATATTCACCTCTTTCCACTATCCATGATTTCATATCCCAAATTCTATGTGCAAGAGAAAGTCATGAATTAATTTACCAAAAGAAATGTGTTGGTGGTAAAAAATGTGATCATTCTAGAAATTTGACTTTATTTCACAAAACATTTCCTATTGATATAAATGATCAATCATTTTCCAACATAAAATTGAATTGGAAAATATATGAATATATCCATACATCGATTGGTTCAAGTAGTAGTACAAGTGATTGATTTACAGTAAGAAGAAATTTCAGTGATAGAATTTTTGAAGAAGTTCGAGAATTTTTTTTATAAAATACACCAAGCATTCTCATAGAGCTCAATGGCAAGACCTAAAATTCAAAAATTCTCGTGAAATTTTTCGACTAGGGACCATTTTGTCAATAGTTGATTTTGCAGAAAATTACACATGTGTTGCATAAAATGAAATACAGAGTGAATATTATCATTCTGACCAAATCTCTATGCTTTTCCATGTTCTATATATACATGATGAACAAAATGTTGATCATATAGAAAGCACCAATGAGAATCGACATGTTATTAAATAATATCACTTTTATATCAACGATGATCGTACACATGATACACATTTTGTACAACTTTTCTTTGATAATATTTATGACTCATTGAAAGGTTGTGGAATAAAATTCAATAAACATTGGATATGGTCAGATGGATGCATAGGTCAATTCAAATCTTCATGATCATTCTTTTGGTTGTGTCATCTTCATATGAAAACCAACATTAAACATTGTTGGAATTTCTTTGAGACTTGTCATGGAAAAGGATAACATGATGGTGCAGGGGGGTGTATAAAGCAAGCAATTTGAAGATATCAAATGGACCACTCTGCAAACCAACTTGTCTTAGTTGAACAAGTTGTTCAATGGTGCATTGTTGCACTAATCCATGAGACTAACCCATCAAGGGAGGTACAGATCTAAATAGAAGGTAAAATTTCAATTGTTTTCAAAGGATATATATATATATATATATAATGTTTTTTAAAATTATTGTGTATAAGTATCTAGATAATAGTTAAAATACAGATCTAAATAGATAATAAAATCAAGTCCATGTTGATAACAAATTTCTTGTTAATTATGATCTGAATTTGCACTTTTTTTTATTGTGCAATAGATATTTTTATTGTAGTTGCACCGATTAACAACATAGAAAATGTCAACTATTATTTGATGCAGTGCACTAAACGAAATATGAAGTTATTGGAAGACTATGATGAGAAAAATTTTATATATGAAATATGGTCTATTATAATGAAAGGTTATTTTTTCCAATAAACTCATCAAAATGAGAGTAATTTTTGCTTTCAAGACTATCAACCTAATGCCATAAGTTGCCAATATAGTCACTTGGTGTGTGTAGTGTGCATAAATTTGATAGAAGTTCAATAAAATAAAATAAAATAAAAAGTTAAAAAATGGACAATGTCAAAAGATGACCATGAATGGATCGTTAAGGATTGCATTCCATTAGAATTTTTTTAATTGAACCTCCCAACAATTTCTTCTCCTTATATTCATCTTTGAGATCTTAGAGTCCAAGTACATTGTTAGCCTTTCTTTTTGTGCACTCTTAAGTTGTCTATTCTAGCTAGTACTAAGTATTACAAAAAAAAAATCATTAATATGGCACGTCTTTATTGTTAAGTTAAAAAGAAATTCAAATATCTCCCAAATACTACAATAATGTAAGGATGTAGTGTATCACAATTGTCTTGCTTGTTGTTGATTGTATAGCTATCATGTTTGCATTGAATTTTTGTTTTTTATGGACCATCATTTTATCTTTTCAAATATTTTTATTGAGCTATTTCAGTAACATGTTTTATAAAGAAATTTTATATATTTTTGCATGAACAACTTTATATTAAAAGTTAACTATGAACTGACATACATAGTAGCCTTTATGTACATGAATGCAAAATGTATACCATATTTTATAATGCAATTTTAAGTTATGATTTTTTTAGACATCTACACCATTATAAGATTCATTCAAATGAAAAATGTACCATGTTTTGTAATTTTCAATTTTACTATTCATTAAATAACTTGACAAAACATCTTTAAACAAAACCTAAGAATCATCTACTAACATTATAAGAAAGATCATGCAAAATGTACCAACTAAATGAAAATTTACTTTCATTGCTACATATTCGTGAACTTAAATATGTAAAACCTTTTTGAGCATCAAACCATGCATCATGCAAATTGTACCATGTTTTATAATGCAATTTTATAGTATGTTTTCATTGAAACAACTTTATATTAAAAGTTAGCTATCAACCGACATCCATAGTAGTATTAATATATATGAATGAAAAATGTATACCATATTTTATAATGCAATTTTAAGTTATGATTGTTTTATACATCTACACCAAATTATAAGATTAATTCAAATGCAAAATGTACCATGTTTTGTAATTTGCAATTTTACTATATTCATTTTAAATAACTTGACAAAACAACTTTAAACAAAACCTAAGGAACATCTACAAATATTATAAGGATGATCATGCAAAATGTACCAACTAAATGCAAATTTACTTTCATTGCTACATATTCATGAACTTAAATATGTAAAACCTTTTTAAGCATCAAACCATGCATCATGAAAATTGTGCCATGTTTTATAATGCAATTTTATAGCATGTTTGCATTCTAACAACTTTATATTAAAAGTTAACTATCAATCAACATCCATAGTATAATTTCTATACATTAATGCAAAATGTATACCATATTTTATAATGCAATTTTAAGTTATGATTTTTTTAGACATCTACACCAAATTATAAGATTCATTCAAATGCAAAATGTACCATGTTTTGTAATTTGCAATTTTACTAGATTCAATTTAAATAACTTGACAAAACAACTTTAAAAAAAAACTTTAAGAATCTACTAAACTTATACGAATAATCATGCAAAATGTACCAACTAAATGTAAATTTACTTTCATTTCTACATATTCATGAACTTAAATATGTAAAACCTTTTTAAGCATTAAACCATGCATCATGCAAATTGTACCATGTTTTATAATGCAATTTTATAGTATGTTTGCATTTAAACAACTTTATATTAAAATTTAACTATCGACCGACATCCATAGTAGCCTTTCTATACATGAATGCAAAATTTATATACCATATTTTATAATGAAATTTTAAGTTACGATTGTTTTATACATCTACACTAAATTATAAGATTCATTCAAATGCAAAATGTACCATGTTTTGTAATTTGCAATTTTACTAGATTAATTTTAAATAACTTAACAAAACAACTTAAAAAAACTTTAAAAATCATCTACTAACATTATAAGAATGATAATGCAAAATGTACCAACTAAATTCAAATTTACTTTCATTGCTACATATTCATGAACTTAAATATGTAAAACCTTTAAGCATCAAACTATGCATCATGCAAATTGTACCATGTTTTATAATGCACAATTATAAGAATCAACATGCAAAATGTACATAAACTCCAAAATTAGCATGTATTAAATCATAATAAAGAGTTCTATTTAAAATATGTCCAAAATTTATATCATTATAAAAGTAAATATATAATAAAAAATTGTCAAATAAAAATACGCATCAAAGAGATGAATTCATAATAAAGAGTTTTACTTTAAATATCTCCAAAATTTATATCATGATAAAATTAAATATAATATAAAAATATTGTCAATAAAAGGTTGCATCAAAGAGAACCTCGTGGAAATATATGATCTATCAACATCCTCGTGCTCTCATCTGAATCATGGGTGCCCTGCACAACCTGTGTAATTGCATATATACATAAGATGATGTACTTTAAAATTAAATTTTAATGTTTTAAAATTAAATGAGAATGTAATCATCAAAACAAAATTATAAAAAGTTTCAAATTTCGTGCAATACCTCATGGTGTTCCTCCTCCATTGCACCAAAGTGGTGTTTTCCATGCATTGCACCCTCATGGATAAAATTTACAATACAAGTACATGTATATATATTAAAAAATTTAAATTGCACATGAAAATGAATATACTTCCAATATTAAAAAAATCAATTATCAACTTTCTCAAATTTTCTAGACGATTCAACCCCTGTAATCGACTCAAGTTTCAAATTCCATGCAATACCTCGTGGTGGATGCCATGTACAATACATGTACATGTATATATTAAAATTTTAAAATTGCACATGAAAATGCATAAACTTGCAATATTAAAAAAATTGTTAGACAACTTTTTCAAATTGTTTAGATGATCCTATCCCCATTGCTAACTCCATCACTAAAGTTCATGGAGAACAAAAACCCTATCCACAATTCTAAAATTCGAAAATTTTAAAACTGTAAGATAGAGATCTCATTTTTTAATGAAACTTGCTTCATTTTATAGCAAAATAAAAGTGAAATAATAAATACTTGTGACAAGTGAATATTTGACACATCTCCTCATAGGGAGGAAGAGGGTGGCACTATGTCGAAAACGTTGGACGAAATCAAAATTTGTTAACATTTAATTATATATACATAATTATTTATTTTAAAAATATGTCCTCGTGATACTGATATAATAAAAGTAGAATAATAGTATATGTTGGGGTTCCTGTGTTTTGGCAGGTTTGGCTCTACCAAAAGACAAGAAAACATCAAACCACTTTGGGACCTCAGGATCTAGCCCTCCTGGGTCCAGAGAGGGATCTATCTATAAAGGAAAAGAAATATATATCTTTGAAGTTCAATTTAAGGTATTAGGCTAGTTATAGGGCACAAGGGTGGTTGTTTTGTTTTGTTTGTTTGTTTGGTTGTTGGGAAACATGAAGGAAGGTTTCAATTTAAGACAAAGAGGTGAGAAAAGAGGATTTTGGAAATGGGAGACAATTCAAAGAAAACTCAAGACCATTGGGCAATGGAGTCATAAAAGGGTTTACTTGCAATTCAATATCCAAGGCTTTCAAATGGGCTAGTCATCTAAAACAGAGGATCTTTTAAAGATGATACTATTGGATGAAATGATTAGGAATGAAGGTGAATGACAAGGAAACCTCCAAGGTGACCACTTAGGAGAAAATATAGGGGCAGGGCTGCCTTAACTGTCTATGACCAAACTCCTAAAGAGGCTAACTCTTCAGACAATAGGAAACACTAAAGATTTAACACAAAGGTGAAGCCTGAGATCAGAGAAAGGCTTTGAACTTTCAATGCTTTGACATTCAACTTAAGGGATCTTATAAAAGCTTAACTATTGGAAAGGGACCCTAGTGAGATATAAATAGCTCTTATCTCGCAGTATCTCAATTATTTCAGTTAAAACCATACAAGAACATCTAAGAACACATCCTAAATTCATGCATTAGTAAGCAGGGAAAACCAACTACTATACTGGCTAAATTACCTTGAACTTGTTCTTAGATAGCACAATTAGTAGAAAACATCAAAGATAAGAAGAGCATGAATCATTAGGGTACCATGCAAGGGTATATCCTAATCCATATTACTAATTTCTTATCAGAGAAACGAAATATGATGAATTACAAAAGGAGAACAGAGACAAAGATAGAACACATCACCGCTGCTTTAAATCAAGATCCAATGAAACATGCTTGTCATATTAAAGAGAAACACCAGTCATATACAACATTGTCCAACAGCTTGATATTCAGTCTGAAATCATCTCCTCAGCCTATTTTACAACTAATACACAAGACTCTATCTCAAGAGAATAGCTTACAATCCACAGTTATCCGATCAACAACCTTTTCAATGTATTTTTCTTGAGTTCTTATAGCTGAAAGAGATGCAGAGGAGGTAGATAGAAATTTAAATGAAACATTAAAATAGATGAAGAAGTAAGCTCGAGGCCCATTCTGTTTTAATATCCTGTATTGACTTTCAGTACTCTTTGGATGAATTAGTAGTCTTCGACAGGCTGATTATAACTTCAGAGGTATGTTCTTTGATGTACTTTCTGGAACTTTGTACTCTGTGACAAGTAAGGCAGATAAATGACTTCAGGCCTACCATACTGTGTAACAAATTCTTTGGCATTCTTAGGACTACTGTCAGGGTGGTGATCTTCTCGGGAACATTGATGGAGAATAAAAAACATTATGGGAACTCGTCCTTTCTTGGGAAAGAACCTTCTGTTGATGTGAAACACTGATAAGATTTGTTTTATGCGCTTCAGGCCTTATTAGGCTTTTTGTGTCTTTCATAAGGTCTTAAATCTTCATATTCACCCTCTAACACCTGATTAAGGCATTAAATATTCAATAATTGGCCTTTAAATCACTTTAAACCTTCACTGATACTCTTTGCCGCTCCTGTTGACTGTCTTTGTCTGTAGATGTGTATTTTTAATGGCGCTGGAGGTTTTGACAGAGTTAAACATTGGTATTTTAATGATATATTTCGTTTAAAACTTTCCCAGGCATTTTATCTGCAATTCTCTGGCTTTGAAAAATGGCATTCTACGCCACTACATTACACTAACATTGACTGTGTGAAAGAACGGTTTTCACTGTCTGTAACCCTGAAAAACACAATAAAATTGTTAATAAAAATCTCTGGGAATGGAGGAGGGATGCTTTGGAGGCTTGTGGAAGATGGAGGCGCAGTAGTGAAAATAGTGGCCGCAGGCGAAAAACGGTGAAAATTGTTGTGTAAAGGTGGAGAGACCGGTTTGATGAAGGTCTGGTGAAAAGATGGTTCCGGACTGTGGGATTAGATCTAATGGTGGTGATCGACGATCAGGATTTGCTGGTGGAGATGCTTTAGATAAGTTAGGCGGAGAAATTAACTTTTAATGTAAAACAGAAAAATTAAACCTTGGGTGAATTACAAAGGAAAATGAGTGAAACGAATGAAATCAGAGGCTTTAGTGGTGGGACCCGGAGGGCGGAGGGAGATTGACTGTGGGCGGTTGGATCTCAGGAGGAGATCAATGGTGGAGATTTCCTGAAGAAGTTCTTTGGGAGGTCCGATGAACATAATGTGAATGGGAACGCGATGGAATGAGGGCCATAGATCTATGCAGATCAACGGTCAAGATCTTTGGGAAGAGCTTTCAGAGGCAGAAGGGGGGAAGTGGTTTTTTGGGGAAAACAACTATTTGCGCACGACTTCAAAGTGGTTTTGAAATTTCGCTGAAAAAACACGATATGCTCTGCCGCCAGACACGTGTCCCTCCCAAAACCACTTTCATTGCGTAATTTTGAAGTGTTGACCTTCGGGCACAAAAAAAACGCGATATGCACCTCAACCGTTGGATGTGGGACTGGGAGATCTGACGGTGCAGGATGGAGCGCGATATGGACAGACGCGCGGTCGGTAAGGTGGGACAAGGTCGGCGGTGGTTTTAATATGGGCCGTCAGATCAACATGATGGATGATTAAGATCAAAGACGGGAGCGCTAATGTTCCAAGGGAAATATATTATAATAGATGGGCGAGGAAAATCCTGACCATCAAATCTAAGGGATGGACAGCAGAGATTTCACAGAGAGAGCGGAGGCAAAGGGTCAATGTGAGTGGGCGAGGAGAAGGAGGACTGTTGGATTAGAGGGAACGAACGGCGGGGATTAAATCGCAATCGGAGAAGCCAGGGACCAAAACTCCGATGGTTTTGAACTTGCAATTACACGCGAACCGTTGGATCAGTGGAAGATCAACAGTGGAGATTATTTGGAGGGGAACCGATGGAGGGCACAGGGGCAGTGTGTGATCGAATCCTGGCCATTGGTTCTTGTGGATTCAACGGCCAGGATTGAATCGGAGATTGGCCAATCGAGGAAAAAGAAAAGTGGATTCATTGGGTCGGCATGATGCGATTTTGCGCCAACCGTTGGATCTCAAGAGGAGATCAATGGTCAATGTTCAATTGGGAGGGAAATGGAATGAGGTAATGGTTGCAGTGAAACCAAAGTGTTAGCCGTTAGATCTATACATATCAACGGCTCAGATCGAGCCCGCGATCGATAGAAAAAAAAAATCATCGCATCGGGAAATTTCAAGTAACAAAGGAAATGCGCACATAACAAACTCCCAATTGCGATTGGCCCTCAAGGGCTTAGCACCTGGCCTAAGGTAAAAAGTGGGTTTTAGGCAAAAAAAACAGAGTTTTCAGGGCTTAGAAAGGGGTTTTGGTAGAGGAATAAAGGGATTTTAAAATCAAATGAAGGGTTTCACAAGGTTTTGAAAGGGGAATTTGATGGTTTAGTGGGCTAAGGAGGGGATTTTAAGGGTTTTTTGGGGAAATTTGAGAAGGGAGAAAAAGGGGTGAAAATGGGGAAATTAGCAGGGATAAAGGGAGCATATGGAAGCTTTTTTTAGCACAATTTTCTCACAAACAGTGAGGCTTTCTTGATGGAAACAACAGTGAAGATCTCTTCAAAGGAAAAAGACACATAGAGGCTTCAAGAATGAGAGATTTTCAGAGGAAAGGTATCTCTTGAAGTCTCAGAAAAATATTTAGCCACCTGTTTTCTTGACAAAATTTATAGGTGGCTAACATTATCAACATGAAATCTTCAAAAAAACTAACATCTCTCAACATATCTTGATTAGAAACTGAACCTGGGATCGTGATATTACCAAAATTTTCGTTCAAAAAATGAGTTAACTACAGATGGTGAACATATGATACATTTGTGTTAGATTATATCTAAAAAAATTAATAAAATGTATGTGAATCGACATTAAAACATACATCACATTAAAATATCCACCCTAACCATTAACACATATTGATCCTGCACCCTCCTCCTCATGAACAATTAGGTCTTTCCAACCATCACAAAAACCCTTTACATATTATTTAAGCTCCTCAATATTCATATTATCTATCTCCTCATATGTTTTATATAAAAAATTAGCACGTGTATCAGCTCATGCTCTTTGTCGATTTAGACCGACATCAATTTCAGTCAATGCAATTTGGATGTTTTCTATAAAGGAATCCCTTCCTTCTTGACCAACTTGAGGAGTGGCATCCATCTCTGAACACGAAGTTACCAAACGAGTAGGTTGGCGTACCAAAGGTGGCACAAGGCAAGGCAATTTAGTATCTTGTAATGCATCATTACGTTCATATATCTGACCTCTCCCAATGCCACAAAATTAAGATGAAAGGTCATTATAATAAGGTCTCATACCAAAAAAAAATTCTAGATAAAATAATTTTGAAAAATAAATTGGAACATCGTCATTCCATGGTATCTTTCCATATACTGTAAGGAACTTATCATACAAATGGTTGGCTATTTCAGGGTGCTTGGAATATTTCACCTTGAGCATCTTTTTTTTCGACCCTTCTTTGAAATTAAACATATATTTTGCAAGTGATTTTGTAATGCTTTTACTTACCTTGGCCCATTTATCAAGACCCATTACTACTTCCTTTATATGCCTCATCATATCTATAAAGAAATCAGTGGTTGGCCCAAGCTTCTTGTAAATATCAAGTAATGAGCTTAGAGAGTGCACAACTATTTATGAGCTTTGTTGACTCTCTATAGGGAGCTCCAAAGTCCCAAGATATTTCCTCAATTTTGAATAATGACCTATGAACCTTTGTAATGTACATTGTTGGAGGTTTGTTTCCCAAAGAATATCATCAGTAATATTAGATGGATATGTGGTAGTTGGTGTATGGACTTCTTCTTGAATTGCTCTGCTTCACTTAAATTTACTTCGAGCAACATTTTCACCCCCTGCATCAATATAATTACATAAATATAAAAGCATGTGAACAAATGTATTCATACACATGCAAGATATACATGTACACTTGTATGTACATGTACATACAATTCATTTACATGTAAAAAAAAAAAAATAACATTATAGATATATATATATATAATTTTCCAAAATGATGAGGATCATCATGATCCGATTGAGATTGATGACCACTCAGAGATGTTTGAGCACCATATTGACCACCCGGAGATGATTGAGCACCATCATGACCACCCGGATATGGTTGACCACCATCATGCCCAAGTACATGATTTGATTGAGCTTGTTGACCACTGGGATAATGTTGACAACCCTCACGTGACGACCTAGTGAGAGAAGCTTCTAAACAAAAATATAAAATCAATTCAATATATATGTATGTACATATTATTCTATCTATTTATAATTTAAGTAAATGTACATAAACTTATATATACCATACCATGATGATGTGAACGATGTCCCTCCATTGATTGAGTAGATACTCTCTTCGACCTAGTTTGAGATGCTCCTAAAAAAATGAAATTTATTATAAACCAGCCTAGATCCATCTTAACTTTGGATCTATCAAGCGCCGAGAGGGATCAAATCTCTCTAGGTGAAAACCTCTTTTTTGAGTGCAAAACTTGAGGAAAAGTTTGCACCTAGAGAGATTTGATCCCTCTCGGCGCTTGATAGATCCAAAGTTAAGATGGATCTAGGCTGGTTTCCATCATGTGTGGCCAAGGAAATCTATCGTTAATATGAGGAACATATGATTCATTTTATCAATAATATGTAAATACATGTGATATTAATATAACCAGTTTAAATATGCTAAATATGTCTGAGATTTATCGATTCATTTTAATTTTATATTCGCTTATTTAATTAGTGATGAAAAATGATGAAATAAATTTTTTGAATGCAAAGTGACAATGTAATAATATTGAGTGATAGACAATGTGAATAATAATAATGTAGTAAATTACAAATAGCCTTCATTTTGATCAATCTCAAACTATTTTCTTCTCTTATTCTTATTGTCACCCTTGTTAGTTTTGTCATATTTTCATATCGATTATATGAAAAAGACAGTTGAAATCATAAATATTTAGCTCGAATTGTTGTATTAAACATCATACCTTATCTCTCTTGCCCTCCAATATTATTAGGTTTAATTAAGTTATAACACAAAAATAAATCTACATTGTTAATAATTTTTTGTGCTTACACTGAAATCAATGCACACTATTAATCCAATGGCTTTAAAATTAATGTACCATGACACTAAAATCAATGCATCTAATGCAAAAATTAAAATAATATTAGAAAACAACATCTACACTAAAATCAATGCATCTAATGAAATAAATATTCTTCCCTCTCTCCCTCATACATATATAACTATATGTCCCTCCATATATCCTTCTTTGTCTACTTATCTCACCCCCATAAACACACACACTCTCTCACTCCATATTTATAAATCTCTTTGTCCCTCCATCCCTGTCTCCATCTATCTCGTATTTCTCTTCACCTTCCATCTATATCTCTATCTCCCTTTGTCTCTCTATATCAACCACAAAACATACACTCTCTTTCTCCAATCTATCTATTTATCACTCCCTCCTCCTCTCCCTCCCTCTCCCTCTCTCTCTCTTCCCCTTCCCTCCCTCTCCCTCGCTTATATCTCTCTTCCCTCTTGCTATCAACTCTCCCTCTCTCTCCATCTTCCTTATCTCTCTCTCTCTCTCTCTCTCTCTCTCTCTCTCTCTCTCCAGATTTCACTCTCTATGTATTTATGCTTACCTCCCTCTCTCTCCCCCTCCATCTCCATCTCTCTTTCCCTACCTCTCTCCACTGTCTCTCTTCCTTTCTCTCTATCTTTACCTTCCAACATTGTTCATATATTCCTCTCTCTCTCTCTCCTTCTCTCCTCCCTTCTCTCTATCTCTCCTTCTTTATCTCTTTGTCTCACCCCAAAACATACACACTCTCTCTCCATCTCTCCCTTGTCACTCCCTCTCTCTCTCCACTTTCACTCTATGTATTTATTCTTCCCTCCCTCTCTCCTCCTATCTGCCTCTCTCTCTCCTCCTCTCCCTCAAGTCCCCTCTCTTTTCCTTCCTCTCTCTCCCTTTCTCTCATACCTCCCTCTTCCCCCATCACTCTCTCTCTCTCTCTCTCTCTCTCTCTCTCTCTCTCTCTCTCTCGTTCCCCTACAATCCTCTCACTTCCCCCTCACTCTCTTCCTCTCTCTCAAGTCCTCTCTCTCGTCCTTCATCCCTCTCCCTTTCTTGCCTCTCTCTCTCTCTCTCTCTCTCTCTCTCTCTCTCTCTCTCTCAGATCCTCTCTCTTCCCCCATCACTCTATCTATCTCTCCACCTATTTTACTATATCCCTCCCTTTTTTCTTCTCTCTCCTTCTCTCCCCCATTGCTTCCATCACTCCTTCTATGTCTCTTTATCTCACCCCTAAACATACATATTGTCTCTCCATATCTCCCTTGTCACTCCATCTCTCTCCACTTCTAACTCTCTATGTCTTTCTTCTTCTCTCTCTCTCTCTCCCTCTCTCCTCCTCCCCCCTCTCTCTCTCTCTCCCCTCGAATCTTCCCTCCTTCTCCCTCCCTCTCTCACTCCCTCTCTCTCCCACCTCCATCTTTATGTCTCCCTCTCCCTCTCCCTCTCTTACCCTTCTCTGTCTCTCCCACTCCTCTCCCTCCCTCTCTCTCTCTCTTCATCCCTCCTCTCCCGTCTCCTTCAGTTTATCTCCATCTCTCCTTTGTCACTCCCGCTATTTCTCTAGATCTATCATATGTCTTTGCTCTTCCCTCCCATATATACCTAGAGTTTATATATATACAAATTTAATATTGTATTAATATAAATTTAATAAATTTAATAATATTAATATGAATATTAGATTTAATAATAATATTAATATTTTAATATTAATGTCAGGGTTAATAATGTTTTTTTTGCGTGCTATTATTATTAGTTTGGTCCATAGGCTTCCTATATAATTAGATGTTGATTTCTACTCCTATTTGATATATTTTTATTTATTTGCCTTACATTTTTATACCTCTTTTATAAATATAGTATTTGGCCCATGATATTAATAATAATTTGTCCCAGTATTTGGCCCATAAGATTCACCTAAATAAAACCTGTTTTTTGAGTTTTTGTAAATACAAAGAGATTTATGGAGTAAATATAAAAAGAGGTTTTATTTATTTACCATACCTATAGTTTATTTATATTTTTATTTATTTACCATAAACTGTAATTTTATTTATTTACTATACCTCCTGAGTAAGTAGAAAAAGTAGTTTTATTTATTTACCATACCTCTAGTTTATTTATATTTTTATTTCTTTACCATATCTCTTTTTTGAATTTTCTTAAAACTCTTCATCTTTTATGTTTAAATTTATTTTAAATTGTTTATGTATATGGTTGTGTAAGTTATTAATTAAGCCGACATTATTTAGATTTTACTTTTAATTTTAGTTTTAGTTTTTTATTTTAGCTTCTGACATACTTACACTTCGAGGTCATATGGGTTGTAGGGTTAATAATGTTTTTTTGGCATGTTATTAATAATAATTTATTCCATGGTATGTGGGCCATAGACTTCATATATAATTAGATGTTGATTTCTAATCGTATTTGATATATTTTTATTTATCTACCTTACCAATTTATACCTCTTTTATATTTATTTATTTACCATACCTCTTTTATAAATATGGTATTTGGCCCATAGGCTTCACCTAAATAAAACCTTTTTTTTGAGTTTTGTAAATATAGAGGTTTATGGAGTAAATATAAAAAAAAAGTTTTATTTATTTACCATACATTTAGTTTATTTACCATACCTCTAGTTTATTTATATTTTTATTTATTTACCATTTCTATTTTTAGTGTTTGTAAATCTCTTAATATTTTGATAAATTTATTTTTAATGAATTTTTAATTGTTTATTTATATGGTTTTCTAAATTATTGTTTAAACCCACATTATTGAGATTTTATTCTTAAAATTTTCGTTAGTTTTTGTTATTTTGGCTTCCGACATACTTACACATCGGGGTCATACTGGGCTATAGAATGTCCTCTGAGTGCACTTAATAAAGCTAAATTGAAAAAAAATCAATTTCATATGTATGTACATATGATTATATTCAAATATCATTTAAAAACTTACACATAAACATATATATACCACAATCATGATGTAACGAATGATGGACCTCCCCCGGCTCATTTGATAATCTCCTTGATCCATGACCTCCCCCTCTAGTAGATGAATGAGACTAAATTGATGATCGCCTCAAAGAATCAAGTGGAAAATGCTCATGTGATGACCCAAGCCCTCAATCCATGAAACGGATATCAATATATATATATATATATATATATATATATATATATATATATATATATATATACTATCTTTAAAAAGTTACAAATATTTAAAATTTCTATTTAAAAAAACCAATAATTCGGAAAATTAGTAACCCTTGAAGTTACCTCATGAATTTAATTGATGTAACCCTTGAAGTTACAGCATGCATTTAAAAACCTTAAAATTTCTATTTAAAAAGATCAATAATTCATAAAATTGATGTAACCCTTGAAGTTACCTCATGCATTTAACTGATGTCAGCCTTGAAGTTACCTCATGCATTTAAAAATATTAAAATTCGCTATTTAAAAAGATCAATAATTCATAAAATTAATGTAACTATCTGAGGGTTTCTTCAAAATTTTCTAAAACATGTCAAGTTCACCAAGTTGTGCTTTATATAGTGGGGGCACACTTAGTATAGAATTGAAAAAAACACATGATCATTAAAAACAACACATTTATAACTAAAAAACAAACACATATCAAAGATATATTACAACATCCGTCAATAAATTTTGATGGAGAGATTCTTAAAACCAATTCATATTTCACACAGAAATCTTGAATTGGAATTACCCCATACAATAGATCACTAGACATCCTATTAACATTTTCACAATGTATTATGATAAATGATTTAAATTGACTAACAATATTGTTTGCTTCTCCATGCAGTTGTTTTAACCTCTCCTTTTTAACTTGGTACATGTCTTTCATCTGGTTGCACACAAGTTTGAAATTGGTGAAGACTACAATTCCATTGTATCCACACTTCCTAGCTATTCCTAAGCCTTCTATCAATGCAATATAATAGGCTTCATTGTTTGTTGTTCCTCTAGGTACATCAATATTGCAGAACGCATAAGTAATCATTGCTTGCCCTCGATTGGGATAACAATAAAATTCTATGCATAATGTCCATTTTTCAACCATGTTTAATGAGTTTTCTGATCCCTATAAAAAAACAAATTCAATAAAATGAATAATGAATTTATAATTGATTGCAAATGTCTTAGTTTATGGGAGAATGATGATAAATAGATATCTATTGTGATCAAGAATGATGGAATATTACAAGGATTTAGCCTAGTTTCAGGATCATCCTCTATCTTCTCCTTCGAAATTTATATATGTGATTGATAGTTTCATCAAGAAATTATAAATTATGATGTTATAGGGTTCATGCAAACTTGTTATTACTGGGATTCCTCCCTTTGGTTACTCTACATAAGTTGATGTTTTTGTCTCTTTCAATTAGAAGAATGTATTATTATTATAAAGGATGATTCCCAAACTTCCTGGCCTTATAATGAATTTATTGACATATATGAGAATTTTTTTGACATCATATAACATTACAATGCATATGGTAATATTCCGCATTTAGGGTTTCTTTCCTTTCCCTTTCTCTTCAGTAATTTTAATTGTAAATTTATTTGCAAAGGTTTTTCAATATCTCCTTCCACTTTATATATAAAAAAATGTATATCTAAAAACTTCCCAAGGATATTCATACCCATATCATAGTTCAATAAATAATTCTTGAGCCTATTCATGACTTAACAATCTCAATCTAACTAGAGACTTATGATTCTAGGTTATATATGTGTGTGTGTGTGTGTGTGTGTGTGTGTGTGAAATATTGACATGATGTCTAGATATATATATATATATATATATATATATATATATATATATATATATATATATATATATATATGAAATATTAACATGATTTATAGTTGATAGATATATACTAAATATTAAAAATAAGGTAGAGAAAGAAAGAGATATTTGTATAATTTTCTGCGTTGTTAGTTTGTTGGTTTGTAGCTTTGTTCGGGAGAAATTGATTTGGAATCCTTGTGTGCATGAGTCTTGTTTTTTGTTGTTCCCATCGATGCGCATATGTCCCTATGTGTGTGAGTATTATTCATTGTTGTTATTCGCAGATTTATTTTATGGTTTTTAATTTTTAGTTGGTTTTTTTGCAGGATTTTTTGTGCTAGAGGAGTTCTTGCAAGATTGATTACACCTCGTCGTCGCTGGAGGAATGTATACATGTGATCGATAGTTTCATCAAGAAATTATAAATTATGATGTTCTAAATTTATTGATTTTAGGAACCAGGTCTATATTAAATCGCTACATTTAAATGCATATGTGATAGACTATTTACACTAAGAGTGCATGCAGACTTGTTAAAATTGGCATTACTCCCTTTGGTTACTCTGCATAAGTTGATGGGAAACACTTGAAATGACAAACATAATGATGTATTTGTCTCTTTCAAAATGAAGTCAGGCCACGAATACGGAGAGGACCACACCATTAGTGACATAGATTGCTGCCCTAAATGCATAAATAGGCTATGTACATATGAGATTACAAACATTAACATAATATTTAAAAATACAATCCGCCAAAAGTTATACCCATAAGCAATATATATCTTGTTCTAAGTCAAAAATACACAAACTAAAGCCTTGCCCTGTAAAGAGGTCGTATTTTATCAGTTTTAGATGTTTGGATTCATACTTTGACTCTTTTATCAGATTTATATGTTTGGCTTCGTACTTTGTTTTGTTAGATATTCCATTACAGATACAGGGCTATGTTAATGACATGTGTTTTATGTGTATCTGAATGAAATAAAATTTGTGTGTTAAAACTATTTGATGCTTGTACATGTCTTACATTTTAGTTTCATCAAGAAATTATAAATTATGATGTTAGGATTTTTTATATTTTAGGAATGGGTTTCATATAAAACCATTGTTTAAATTCATGTGACAGATTATTTACACCGATGGTGCATGTATATTTGTTACAACAAATACATGTCGAAGTATTTTGACAAATACATGTCGCATTCTTGTTACAACAATTGAAGAGAGCTCGGGTTTACTAGATGCCCGTGAGAAATAGGCCCATAGTTGATTTGGTAACAATTAAGTGAAATGAGAATAGGTATAGTGTATACCCATGAGTAGAATCTAGCCTTATTTGGTCAAAATTGAAGAGAGTTTAGGCTTACTAGATACCCATGAGTAGTAGGCCCATATTTGATTTGGTAATAGTCGAGTGAAATGAGAACATGTATAATGTATACCCATGAGTAGAAGCTAGCCTTATTTGGTCAAAATTGAAGAGAGCCCAGGTTTACTAAATACTCGTGAGTAGTAGGCCCACAGTTGATTTGGTATTAGCTGAGTAAAATGAGAATAGGTATAATGTATACCTATGAGAAGAATCTAGCCTTATTAGATCAAAAAAATTTGATGGTAAAAAGTGGAATAGCGGCATGTGGTAAGAACATAGCTAATTGGGTAACTAGTTGATTCAAGATTAGGTTGAATATAGAACCATGTTCAGTAGGTAATTGACTCTCAATTGGGAACAAGTTGATAAGGTAACTTGGGGCATTTGGGAACTAATTGTGTGATGAGTTGAATAGAAGTAGGTTCCATAGATACATGTCAAAGTCTTAATACAACATATACATGCTACTGAAACTATTTAATATTAAAAAATAAATAAGTATGATTTTAAATTGAAGAAGAATAATTTTAGACTTTCAAGAAAGCATTGACTAGCTCTAACCAAAACCAAACCAGCTACCCACACGATCTAACATAGATCTTGGAAATTCATATCCCACCATATGTTCCTTACCCATAAGTCCAAACCAACACATAGAGAAAATTCCCATTACATATTTATTTCCATGGATACATGCCCAATATAAATGTACTTTAAATGATACGACATTTAATGTATAGATTAAATAAATAAACATTTAATCTTCTTAGTAACCATAGTTCAAGATCTCCTTCCAGGGCCAGCTTCTCTTCCTATTCCAACAACCCCACTATCACCTTGCCTTAATAAAGATATAATTCTTGTCGCTGGTACATATTTTGATGCATATCCCATTAGGTATTTAATATATTCAAATGAGGTATATCTAGTTTCAAATCCAAATACAGAGTCAAAGGAAGTGTTGGTGGAGGGAGCATGTCTAATCATAGAGCCAACATCCATGCCAATGTTAGTTTCTTCTCATGTTGTAAAGGTGTAAATAATGTTTGTAGAGCCATATCTAGTAGTTAGATATCCATGTTCATTTGGAAAGGAGCTAGTTTACATAGTAGCGACTTAAGTAGCAGATTTGGGTGCACGTGCATCCCAGCATGTAGTAGAGACAACAAAGTCAGGGACAAAGCCAAGTAAAGATCTACCGCCATCAATAGAAAAGGAACCAGCAAAAATAAATGATAAGGAACCTAAAGCAACGGGAAAGGCATGAATTTAAGTGCATCCATCTCCTTATTAATCATAATGGTTGTTGTTATCATCGTACAATGAATAAGAACGAGATTAGATTGGTAAACAAGTAAGCATATGTTATACTCAATACTCTTGTATTACACTCTATTAGTTGTAAGAGGTATGATCACTAAACATATGGATATCATAGACTAATCAGAGGGATGGCAGTTTATGTAGTATGTTGCTTATAATGCTTCAACTTACAAGGGTTATGTAAGAGCTTAACACAAAGACCAGTATAAAAATTTATACATATTAGTATGAAACTTATACTATATTTTACCTATATCATGATATTTCCATATTAATGGCGCTCCCTTAGCTTATAACAACTTTGTACTTACTATGTCACTGTATGTGTAATAGAGTATCACATCGATTATTTATTTACTTACCTTATACTGATCTCAGTCTAGAAAATGATAGTGATTAATGAACATAAAATTCCAGTCATACTAATCTATACTAGTAACATGTACTAGTTTCTGTATACAATTGACGTGATTAGTGTTATTCAATATGGATAAGTAAGAGCATAATCAATGTAAGTAATAGATACAATGATAGCCTAATAATTGATATGATCAAGTGGTGTGAATAACGATGTGTCAATAGATATGTGTAATAAGGGATACAATTCCAAGTAAGGTAATCATGTTTACATAAGCTTTATGCTAAGAGTTGACACATATGATACGGAAACACTAGTCACACTTATGAATCCGATGCACTTGTTTGAGCTTAGTAGTATAGTGAATACTAGTAATATTCGTCTACATGGGTTTAGTTCTACTACAGTAACTATGACAAGATGCTTAGTACTAATATGATGATTAACCTTATCAAACTCGTATGTATAATTTAAACAATACTACAAACCTTAATTTACCGATACTGTAATTACATATATAATGAATGAAAAGGAACAAATTTGAGGTACATTCTTCAACCTTTATTTGAAAAAAATTAAGGTACATTGGAAGGTTTTATAAATATTTTATTTGCATACAGAAAGGAATCAATGGATAGACACAAATTTAAAATAGTGCATACAACTTTTACTATTGAAATGGATTGTGAGAACAATTTAAATGGAATCTCTATTGTCTATTGTCATTATATTTTTTTTATGAAGACTATAATTTTTGTGTTTTTACATTAAACTAATGTTTATTTTCATTTATTTTTTAAAAATACTCATAAATGACTATATAAGAAGACTTTATTCGCTTTTGAAGAGGGTAAATATATATAGACTCGACTTTAAAGAAAAATATTTGAATTTAAAATATGTATTTGCCTCGGTTGCAAATACAAATAAACCATGGTAATCTAAAAATGGTAGGTTTATATCCTACTTGTTTCAACAATGTGGAGTGCGATTATTTAAAATCTACCATAGTTCTTTGACATAATTTTAACACTGAGATACAATATACAATCATAAGTCACCTCTAGTTTCTTATTTCCAGATAGTTTTGCAATGTTAACTGCTTGTTGCCAAATAGTTCTACAATGCAAGGCTTGAATGTTGAGAAAATGCAAAGCCTGAATTGCAGCATAATTTAGCTCAATGGCCACTTATTGGCTCTAAGTTCATAGCTTGAGTGGATTAACACAATCTTTAAAAAGGGTGTGTTCAACTGGACTAAGAACATACGTGGTTTTTAGCTGTTGTGCGGTCTAGACGAGGAGGCTAAAAAAATTCCTCTAGTGATGACGAGGTGCAACCAATCTTGCAAGAAATCCTATTGCACAACAAATCCTGCCAAAAAACCAATAGAAAATTAAAAACCATAAAATAAATATGAAAATAAAAACAACGAATAGACTCATGCACACAGGGACATAAGCGGATTGACGAGAACAAGACTCATGCACACAGGGACATACGCGCATTGACGAGAAAAACATCGAACAAGACTCATGCACATAGGGATTCCAAATCGGTTCCTCCTAAACAAAGTTGCAAACCAATGAACTAAGAGCGCAAAATTTTTTGCAAAGGCCTCAAGGCTGTTATATATATAGACGCTTTTTCAGCTAAATAAATAGTTAAGTTGATTTTTTTTTGTTGGCCGAATTGTTTTTCTGCCGAAAAAATTATTGTCAATTTTTCCACCTCCGACAAAAAATATGTTTAATGGTCGACATTAATCTAAACAGCCAATTTTTCGGCCGAACTTTCGTATAATTTTTCAGCAAATAAATCTAAATAATTTGGCCAAAAAAAATTTTAAAAATAAAAAAAAAAATGTTTGGCCAAAAAATTGGGATTATAAATTTTTCGAGGGTACTTCTCACAAAAGTGTAACCCAACTTCACATGTTTACCCTCAATTTTTACAAAGGTGAATATTTTATGTTATACGTTCTGATCTAATATGTGAGATTAGTCTTTAAATGTGTGATATTGTTAATGTTTAATGTATGATTCTTATTATATGCTTTTGTATTAAATCTTTTACATGAATAATGAAATGTTTAAACATAAATGATGTTTTCTGTGATCTATATATATATATATATATATATATATATATATATATATATATATATATATATATATGGATTTTTTTTCACTTATGCAAAGGCTAAATTTTTTGAAGATGGTTAATACCATAGAATAATCCAAAATCATTAAGCACTCTTGTATATATTAAAAATTAATTATTTTTTCTACATGTGTAAGAAATCAATTTTGGAATATGGTTAATGCCACATTAATAATTTGTAACTATTATGTCGTTTGATATACATTGATAAGTGTTATCACCAAAAATTGGTCATCTAACCATTTATAATTAGATGGATGGAAGTACACCATGTAAGACCAATTTTACCATAGTACAATTGCTTTCACTATAAGAAATAGTTTAATAAACCATATTTTGTTAAGTTATTTCTCGTTTAAACAAGAAACCCCATGAGGAATAATTAAATAAATCCTTATTTTTTTTATTTTCCTCTACGAATAATTAATTAAACTATTTTTTAAATAATATTCATGGTCATATCTAACCCAATTATGAGAAATAATTAGTTAAATAATTATTTTTCTTATTTTTCTCTAGAAATAATTAATTAAATCGTTATTTATTTAGTATTCCTTGTTAAATTTGACTAAATCATCTAGGAATAATTAAATAAATCATTATTTGTTCATTACTTCTAAATAACGGTATTTAACCAATTTAAATACCTTTTCCCTCCAACAAAATATAATAAAATATTCCAAGTGGTTAGATCTAGATCTTGGTTAATAATATTTTATTATTAGCTATTATCGAGGATAACTCAATATTTTGTTATAAATAGGAGATTTTTCCATTCATTCTTCACTTTGATCCTTTTCATTGTCACTCTTTGATCATTCTCATTGTTGCTACTATTTTATTTTGCTTCTTGAGCTCCCACTTGAGTTCAACATACAATTTGGATTTTTTGCACCATTGAGAGAAAGAAATTTCTGGAACCGAAGCATTGAGGACAACCAAGAACCCACCAAGAACCCATACCATTGAGGGGGACTCGTAACACTTATTTGTTCCCTTCACTAGGTGTAATAATATATGAAATCATTATTTAAATCTTGTCTTGTCTGTTGGATGCATGGAGTAATTATTATTTCTTTTCATTGTCTAACTTCTTTTACTGCAAAAGATTTGGTTTTTTGTAGCATTTGTTCTAACTATTGATTGCAGATATATAGAGTTAAGCAACCATTTATGTTGTTAAGGTTTTTTGTTACACACAGCTAAAGTAGGCCCTTTTTTTACACTTGCGTTAAGAATTTACACTAACAAATGACGACTCCATTATTGTAATTTAGATTCCTACGTGACCATTAGCTTCAGCACCAAGGGTTTTTCTTCAGCTGTTTTTAGTCCCTTGATGTTTCTTTTTAACTTGCACGCCCTAATTAATTCTAAATTCTAAATTTTGTATTTTTTCTGGTTCTTTCCGTAGGTAACAGGTATTAGTCGCCTCGGAGATGACAACTTTTCCGCAACCTACCGTATGAGAACCTAGGAACTACAACTCACACTTTTCAACTCAAATAGTGTGATTTCCCCCTAAAATATCACTTTTATTCCAATAAACTTTGATTCATCTGTCCACAGGTCAAAAACTGCGATCTGGAATCTTTTTCTGAATTTTTTCTGCAACTGTCAAGGTTTGCCGAGAGCACTGTTTTGGGTTGTTTGACCTTTGTTTCAGCCCATATTAGGCTTGGATATGCTCAATTTGTCTCCTTGAAGTAGAACCAATCCCCCTAGGGTTTCAGTACACTTCCACCTTTTTAGGAGGGGTTAAGCTGAGTAGATAGTTTGAGATTTGCAACACTTTCCGCCATTGTTTCAGGGTCTGATCCATAATTTTTATAGATCCTTTCTGATAGGTTATTGTTATATCCAAAGCTCTTTCTTGAGTTTTTTTTGGTCTTTCCCTTAGGGTCTCTTTGTTTTCCCTATATTTTAACCTTTAACCTTATCTTTTACAACAATATTCCACTATGGTTTCTTGTTGTTTTCTGTGTCATTTCCATTAGGACAAAGTCATTAGATCCTTGTCCCTTGTACATTTTATATCTTGGTCATCCTTGTGTGTTTTGAGTCAAATTTTCCCCCTTGTAATCTGGTTGTTTTAAAGCATTCTTTGGGTTTTGATTTATGTGTGATTATTTGTTTATTTTACTATCATCTAAGTTTTATTTACAGTACTTCAACATTTTTTCTTTTTCTTTACACAACCATCTAGGCTTAATTAAAATTAACACACAACTTGCACACACTCACACCTAAAGTGAAGAGTACTTGTTTTACACTGTCAAGCCAATACATAAAAATCATAATTAATCAATCTCCCTCACAAATCTTTTGTTTATCACTCTTCAACATTTTCGTGTCATTTGTGACTTGCCATCATTGCACCCCCAAGGAATTTATCATGGAGACTCCAAGGCCTTCACCCTCAGTTTCTGTTAAGACATCTTACTCCACCTCGTAGTGTCTAAGTTAGTCCTCCGTCGAGTCCCCATACCGACTCTAATTTTCATTCATCGAGTTCTTCCTCTGATTCTGAGCCTAGTTCTCCTCGGCCTCATACCGTCACCATGTCAGGTGCCAATATAGGTGTAGATCCTCAAGTTGGTGTTGGCCCTGGCCATAATGTTGGAGCTACTACTAGCGGAACTACGACCCAAACCGTTTTGATTACTCCCTCACTACCTTTTAAGGAAAGTTGAAGCCTTCCTGATTTTAGCCAGTTAATCAATGACCCCGTACTCCACAATGAAAGTTGGCCAGCTATGCCAACTAATATTCCTTCAGTCATCCCTAATTTTGATGGAAACACTAGAAAGGACCCTACTAATCATGTACTCTCTTTTCATATGTGGTGTTCGTCTAATTCCATTACTGATGACTCCATTCACCTTCGGTTGTTCCAACGTATGCTCACTAGAGAAGTTGCAAAGTGGTATGTTGATCAGCCTACTACATCTCATACCACTTTTGAAACTTCGCTATGATACCAATACCAAGTTGTTGACCGCATTATGTTAATCTTCTACCACCCGCCTTTCTGACCATGTGCAATAATGGCATAGAAGAAGGAGCATGTGTAGAGCTCCTACATTCGACGACTGTGTCTATATGGATTGGTTTCTTAAATCGATCTTAGCCCCCATTGGTAAAGATTTCGCATCTCACTTTCATCAATCTGAGGAGGAATCTCTCCAGGTCGCATTAAAATATGACTTGATCTACGCCTAGTTTGGTTATGTTTATACCATTTTACCATATCTTCCTAGACCTGGTGGTGCCAACACACCGAGTGAATCTCATGCTGTCGACGGTATCATTGGATCTCTCTCACATCCATATGCTCCTCCTCACATGAGTTATGGTTACCCCCAGGGAGGAACAGCTCCTACAACACTTATCCCCCTTCAGGAAACTTGTATCCTGGTTAAAGCACGCCTTATGCATTTACCCAACCACATCAATCGATGCCAGGGTTATATGTTTCTCAAAATGTTGCCCCACCTCCTTATGCACAGTTTGACGCTCCATCCCCTCCGGCATCAGTGCCCCAACCTCCCGTTACTTCTCAACCTCTACCACAACAACCATCGCCTCCTCAAGGTTAGGTTTATGCTCAACGAAGCATGACTAATCCTCATAATTCAAAGAAAACTAAAAAGGGGAAAGGAAACCAAAACCAACAAGCGCAAGGTAACCAGGGTCGCCAAGGTAATCAATTGAACTCACCCCAGAGGAACCAACCTAACACCACAAACCAGTAATTGGATGGTCAGCTTAAGAAGAACAAGACCCTTCCTATGAATAAACCTTATTCATGTTGTGGTGTCCATGGCCATTATACTCATGATTTTCCTCTTTTACCCCAAATGCGCCAATTGTGAAAATCCAAAGCAACATCCATAGGACAGCAACCCACCATGTCACTTCCTCCAAACACTGCGCCACCTCAACTGGTTTTGTTCACTAATATGCTCCCTCAACAAGGATATGGTGTTGCCCAACCACCTCTAGGTCAGTCTGCCCCTCAACCTCTGCAGTTAGGTACCCCTGATTACCAGATTGCCATGATGAATTCTGAAGAGGTCAATACCATTGATGTCAACATTTAGACCCAATCGTGCCAATATGACAAGCAACCTGCTATGTCTACAACCGAGTCCCAAACCAAAGTACCCACATAGTCCATTTAAACACAAAATGTTTCCTTAAAAATCCATCATCCTAAGGCAGAAGTCATCCACAAGATCCCCAAAGGGCCATTATGCCTAAATGTGGCCGAAATGTTGCTTCTGCAAAAGCCACTCACACCTACAACATAATAGATTACTTGGCACAGTATCCTATTTCCATGTCAATGCTAGAATTCCTCTAGACATGCGCATCTCAACGAAAAGCTCTACTATATGCTTTGGGCGATTTTTGTTTGATCGTATTTGATGTTGACAAATCAAAACATCCCCCTTTACCTTCATTTTTTGCCTTCCAAATACCAGTCAAGATCCATAATTCCCATGTTCATAGATGTATCATTGACGAGGATGCATTCACCTGTGTGATGTCTGCCTATGTTAGGAAGAAACTCGAATCCCCCAATCTATCTCAATCCACCATCACTTTACGTGCTTGGGATGGTCATTCTTCTCATCCCCTTCGCATGTTCCGCAATAGACCTGTCACACTTGGGAGAAATACTATTTGTATTGACATAGAATTCATCGATTCCCCCTTAGATTATAATACCATCTTGGGTCGTAGCTACACCTACGTGATGCCATTTTTTGCATGTCACCATCGATCATTTGACATATTACGAACCGAAGTCTCAGACCTCCCCTCAGTCCATCATATATTTGGTGGCCGATAACCAATCAGTTGCACCTCTCACCAATGTTTCAGCAAGAGTCTATAAATATTCCACCTTACTTGGTTCATTCTTGAGTCCCCCTCCTCTTATCAGTGAGCCCCCCACATCAAGTTTTTGCATGTTGCAAGTGTCTCGGGCTAGCCAAAAGTGGTTCGGTACAACTAGCTAGTAGCCAACACCTTCAAAACATGTTTTTGTTCACTTGACATAGACATCAAGACCATCTCCTCAAGGACCTTCTCCTTATGTTGGTGTCTCTCCCAATATTTTTCAACACGAAATGGTCCCCCCAAGCCTTAACCATATGGGAGCCATTCTTCTAGACCATTACTCTTCCAGTCAGTTACCATTTTTAGCTCCCCCCTCTAGAGTATTTTTGGTGCTTGTTATGGCTATGATGAGTCTACCCAATTTAACCCTGGGGATCCCAGTTTGGCACATTAATCCCCCAACAAACACTCCACCTGGTCAACTTAAACCATATACCACTTTGAACCTGGTTCAAGCGGTCACCATGACCCCTCCATTTGCTTAAGTGCCACAACCACCTCAACAGGAACCCACTCCTGTTGTGAAATCATCTAGTGAGGGGGGAAAAGAAAAAAAAAGAAACCTAAGGAAAAGACTCCCCAAACAACTCCAGATCCATCTAAGCCTCCAAAGTTGACACCTCCATGCATTTTATGTGTTGTTTTTGGGCATGCCACCTAGAACTGTCCTAAAATTCCTCATCTAAAACCTGTGGTCAATGAAACGTTTCTTGAATCTGACATCCTGGAGGTCTAGGTTACCTTACCTGATTCAATTAAGAAACTAAAACCATTGTGCATGAACCACCCTTATGCTTTTTGCGACCTTTATGGCCACTACTCTCATCATTTTCCCCTTCTTGACAATTTTTGCAATACCCTTGAGGCAATTCGCAAAATAGAGGTCGCTCGTAGTGGATCATGTTCTCCTCTACTTGTGAGTTCTACATAATCAGAACTGTAGGAAATTTATGCACCGATTGTGATACCTCCCCCCAATGTCGAGATGACGGAATCTTCGGTCACTATTTTATATCTGTCGTCGTCCATGAGATCCATGGAGGAAGACCCCTCTAGGACTTCCCATTCCCGAACATCCCTCGTCAAACACCTTGGTCTCAACATCGGTAGATGTTTAATTTATTATCTCTTCATATACCCTTCGTAGCAATGCGTATGTGAACCACATTTCTCATGAAGATGTGTCAGATGTGTCAAGCCATTCTTGAGCTACCCATTACTCGTACCTTGTGCCATTTACAGGGCCTTCAAGTCAAAGCCAACTTCCTTCACCAATTCATCCCTGACTATGCCACCACTGCGCATGGGTTTATAAGACTCCTTAGATCTAACATTACATTTGTTTGGGATGACTATGTTAAACATTATTTTGATGCCCTAAAACATTCTCTCACTTCTGCTCCCTTGATTAGTCCACCTAAATTTGAGAGGGACTTCATCCTGTATATCTCAGCTTCCACCTAGTCGCTCATTGGGGTCCTCATTCAGGAAGATGACATTGGAAACAAACATGTTATCTATTATTTCAGTAATAACCTTGTGGCGCCCACTGTGTCCTACTCGCATGAAGAGAAGTTGCGTTGGTCATTGTATTCTCAGTCCAAAAACTTCGTCATTATATCTACACATTCCACCAAGTTCGTCACCAATTCCAACCCTATGGTTTTCCTCTTAAGTTGATTGATCATTAATGGGAAATACACCCATTGGATCGTTATCATCCAGGATTTCGATCTTGAATTTGTCACACCCAAGAGTAAGAAATTTTTAGCCCTTGCTAAACTCATTTTTGAATTGCCTATTGGTACGCGTGATCTACCGGTTAATGATGATTTACCGTTGAACACTTGTTTGCCATTACTTCGGATGATCCTTGGTATGGCGACATCCTTACCTATTTGTGAACCCATAAATTCTCTTCCCATATTGAACGTGATGCTCGATGATTTATATGACACGAAGCCCACCGCTACCTTCTCATTAGTGACGATATCTTTTGTCACAGTGTTGATTTTTTCCTTCGTCGTTGTCTCACGCATGTTGAAGCTATGCAAGTCCTTAATTCTTGCCATAGAAGCGCTTGTGGTGTCCACCTCTTTAGTTTTTCCACTGTCTGAAAAATCATGCGTGCTCGGTATTTTTTGCCTTCTCTCATTGGCGATTGTATTGAAGCAGTCAAAAATTGTTCCAATTGTCAGCTATTTGCCCCAAAGGTGCGAGCTCCACCTGCTTCCCTCCATCCTGTCATATCTGTCGGTCCCTTCTGTAAGTGGGCCATTAACTTTATGGAGTGTTGACCTCCATCTACTAGTAACCACAAGTATATTATCGTGGCGATGGACTATTTCACCAAATGGGTTGAGGCCATGCCAACGCTCAACAACACAGAAGTTACCGCAACTCTCTTTTTCTTTAACCATGTTATTGCTCGATTCAGGGTTCTAAAACAATTGGTGTCAGACCATGGCCGAAATTTTGAAGATGAGATATGATGTGAGCTATCCTCTTTGTTGGGATTTGAGCACCAATATTTATCATCTTACTATCCCTAAGGTAATGGACAAGTTGAAGTGATCAATAAAATCCTTAAAATTATGCTTCTACGGATGGTGAACAAGCACAAAATAAAATGGCACCTTATGCTCTTCCTCCTTTGTGGGCCTATCAAACTTTTGTTAAAACCACCATCAGGTTTACCCCTTTCCACCCTTTTTTTGGAAAGGAGGCAGTCTTACCTATCGAGTGTGAAATCCCCTCCATTCACCTAGTCGTCAAACTTCTCCCTGACACACAACCTTCATAAAAAATACTTATCATGCTTGAGCATGCTTCCAAATACCACCATGTTTCATTGAAAACCATTGAAGCAGCCAATAAACACACCAAAGCCTAGTATGATTGAAAATTATACCCTTGTATCTTCCACGAAGGTGATCTTGTTCTAGTGTATGACTAGGCTCATGATGTCCTTGTTCATGGGAATTTTGATTCATTAGTAAGGATTTTGGCGAGGGGGAATACCTTCTAGAGGATTTCAAAGGCCAACTCCTTCCTAACCCTTACAATGCTCTTTACCTCAAGAAATTTACCCATAGCATCTCCCATTTACATGCATGTATTTATTTCTATCATGCATTTAGGTAGCATGCATTATCCTCCCTCATCTCATTTTTTGTCTTGTGACGCTTTCAGATGGATCCATCATCCACATCGTATATCGACCATGTCTATGGTGCAAGTCGCTTCTCCTGGAATCTAGCCTCAGCAGCTTGGGCCATTTTTACCCCCTTGCATTCATTAGTTCACTCCAATGGCATATGCATTGGATCTGCCACCAATAACCAAGCCGAATATGATGTAGTGATAGGTTTGTTAGTCGATGCCCTTGATCATCGCATCCTTCATCTTCATGTTCTTTTAGATTACTTGTTTATTATCATGCAATTGAATGGCATGTATCATGTGAATAACCATGTCCTTTTTAGAAAATATTTATGAGTGAAGCTCTAAGTGCGTGAATTTGAAACCATTACATTTAGTCATGCCGAGAGCCTAGAATCACTATGTAGATAGAATTACAAACAATATTCTAGATTGGAACTTATCACATGCATTTAACACCAAACAATAATAAAACAAATGGCGAACCATATACTCATCATATATACAAAGATGAATATCCATATTATGTATCGAAAAAATCATAAATGTTTAGAGGACACTACTCTAAATACATCCTACATGCCCACAACATGTTACAAAAATCAAAATGGGTGGCACCACATGCCCCTATCTCTAATCAATATCTAGAGGGTCTCAAGCCAATGGCTTTGCTCCACTAGCTCGAAGATCCCGAACTGCCTGCACGGCCATCACCATGTGCCGCATGACCCCTAGCCACTCTGAGGGTAGCCGTATACATCCCTCAGTGTACTGGTCCTCACCACTCATGCTCTGATACAATGGAAAATAGTAGATCACACCTGCAATGGACATCCTCTAGCAGAGCCTCATAATCAGGTCTTTGGTCTACTCTTTCTCCACTAGATCCTGTAGCCCCCAGTGTCATGGATCTTTCTGGATACCCTGTCGATTTCACTGGTGCTATATATGCATACCAAAAGTTACAAATAAGTACCATACACATATTATAAAAAATTAAAATGCACCATAATATATAGAAACTTTCACTTACCATCCGTTCCCCATGCTCAACCAGGCGAAAGTGGAAATTCAAGGTCTCCCTGAAATTTCATACCATTGTATGGATAGTTGTCTATGTATAGTGACATCTGATCCCAGCGTGTGAAAAAATCGGGTCGGAACACCCGTCTGGTTCCCCCTCCTCCTCCTCTTCGTAGCAGTTGCCCCCAACGACGCATCCTGGGCTCCTTTGGGCCCCCATCCTGGATTTGCACATGAGGTTGGATCATGGGTATCTTCTCAAAGAAGAACGAGCACAATACCATACCAAAACCAAAATCACGGTTCACCTACCGCTTTCATAGCGACAATTATTGTTTCACCGAAAACGACGTCATTTGGGCCCACCCATAGTAGGTCCTGCTCAAAACACTCTCTACCAACATCATCTACCCCCCAGTGATGTGATGGAATGCCTAGTTTCCTAGGATTGAAAATACTGTTGAGGCGACAGCTCGTGCCTCTAGCTGCTCTAGATCACTGATCAGAATGGGCTTGCCCTTAACACAAGCATTCATTCTACAATGGTGCTCCATGAACTTTGATATATTCTTCCCATGTGGTAAAAGTGGATGTATGTTTCCCACCACCCCTAGTGGTGGGATTCCTGTCAAAAAATAAATTTCATCGATCGTAAGTTCGATCCTATGCCCCTACACCATAAAGGCCTCCTAGTACATATTCCAATAGCTCACTATCCTTGACATCAGGGGCTCATCCGCCCTCATCAGTGGGTTCTCAACCAACTTCAAAACCCCATATCTAGCAAGCGCTCCTCGAACCACTTGATCACCCTAGATCTCGACCCGAAGAGCATCCAAATAACTCTCATGGCAATTGATCTTCAATTCTGCCATACCTGCATAGCACCATCATGTTTTTCAGCTCAAAAATAAGACAATTGCATCACAACTCTGCTAACCCTGGCCCTCACCCAACCTGTAGACAAAACCCACCTCCAGCTCCAACTCCCACTTTTCCTGCCCTAGAACTACGAACTCATAGTTTTTCCCATTGAATATTGGGAGCTAAGTCACATTTTAGGGCCTGAATAGTATGATTTGGCCATGAAGATGGGCAGGTCTCCCACAGAGTCTCGAGGAACAAATCTGAAAAACTAAACCGATAAAAAAGTAGAGTAAGTTTAGGCCACCTACCTGCCACTGACAAATTCTGTTTCCAACGGTCGGTTTTTTCACTATGATCGCTACAAGATTTAAGGCTTTCTCCTCCTCTTCAAATTCACCACATCTCACTTAGCAAATGAATTAAATTGGAGGGAAATCACCCTTTTAAAGAAAAAATCCTAAATTTTCATTCGCCAATTACGACCAAACCGTAGCTCAGTTTGATGAACCATTTGCACCACTGAAAATATCTCACCGATAACTATCATGGGTCTTCTTTTGTTTTTGGTAATTTGAGACTTCACCAAGAAACCATTTTTCCAAAAAGGGTCACTTTGTCGCCTCTTAAAATTGAATTTCTATTGAATTTCTTCACATGCACTGCTTGTACTTGGGGAACCACTTTTCCTTCATAGTTGTCAACTCATGTGTTGATTTTCGTCATGAGTAACCATCTTTTGCTCATGTTTTCATGGTCCCCCTTGGGCCTATCCTGTGTGGAAGCATCAATGAGTCACTCTTATTCAGAGCATCTGAGTTGAGTCATCATCACATTCATGGAGTCTATCCTAATTCCCTTTATCTTATGTTACAGTCTTCCATCCATATTTGCGTCGCATTCATCACGTGTTGCCCATTTTTACCTCTAGTCATACTATCCCTCATCCCCTCTGGATTCGATTTAGCCACAGGTCATCCATTTTTTTTATGCTCTAACAAGGGAATCTTTCATCCACTACTCAATATCCACTATTCCATCATCATCACTGGTGTCAGTCCATCAGTCACTTTACTATGGTCGCTCATGCCTTAGTTGATAATTCCTCATTTCCTCACCTATGGCTTACCTCATTTTGTCGACATCAGCACATTCATTCCAAGAGACAGGTCTAGAGGGTGGTGTACCTTGGTTCTAGCTTCCACTCTTATTCGGTGCCTCTGATCAAGCAAAGGGACTCATCATTTCCCTTTGATTTGGTTGTTTCTCATCCGCTCAACCTCAGCTCATTATTGCATGATTGAGATTCATATACTTGATGGTCATGTGATCTAGTAGATTGTACCAGTGATTCCTGGGAGTGTGTGAGATGTTTCATACCTCCTGAGGAAGTGGCCCTTCAGGTATCCCCCCACATGCCTGGATGACCTCATATTATGCTACATCCTCAGATGAAGCTCCATCGATTTGATGGGTTCGGTTTCCATCGCTTGCAGTGCCCATATCATATGTGTATCATTCAAATGATCCATTCATATTTTCATAGCATTTTCTTGTTCATCAGGGCTTCTTTGGTTGTTATTATGTCTCATGTACTCATATATTATTATATTCAGTCCTGGACCATGTTTCTCCAGGCATAGTATGTATTTGGGATCCATTATATTTTTTTCTGGCCCATTTATGCCAGCATGTCATGTACCATTTATCATGTCCTTTATTTCTCAGTCTCATATTGTTGAGCCCATTATCATTCTTTGTACTTTGTCATCTCGGCGGGCATAGGTATGCCTCTCCTACCTCATTGAGAATAGGTACCCCAACATCAAAGGAGACTTATATCATTTTGTAGGCATTTTCCCCTCAGTTATTGTCCTTTCTCATTTCGTTTGGTCTTTGTCCCTCTCTCTCTTTGACTCCCATTCAGTGCCTAGTTATTTTGTTATTACTACGTACTTCGGTCATACTATTAGCTCCTAACGCTCGCACGTTGGGGGGAAATCTATTATCACCAAAAATTGGTCATCTAACCGTTTATAATTAGATTGATCGAAGCACACCATGTAAGACCAATTTTACTATAGTAAAATTGCTTTCACTATAAGAAATAATTTAATAAACCATATTCTATTAAGTTATTTCCGGTTTAAACAAGAAACCCCATGAGGAATAATTACATAAATCCTTATTTATTTGATTTTCCTCTAGAAATAATCAATTAAACCACCGTTTAAATAATATTCCTGATCATATTTAACCATATTGTGAGAAATAATTAGATAAATCATTATTTTTCTTATTTTTCTCTAGAAATAATAAATTAAATCATTATTTAGTTATCATTCCTTGTTAAATTTGACTAAATCATCTAGGAATAATTAAATAAATCATTATTTTTTATTATTATTTAACCACATTCTTGAAATGATAAATAAATCATTTTTATTATTTCTAAATAAAGGTATTTAACCAATTTAAATACATTTTCCCTCCAACAAAATATAAGAAAATATTTGAAGCAGTTAGATCTAGATTTTGGTTAATAATATTTTATTATTTGCCATTATCGAGGATAACTCAATATTTTGTTATAAATAGAAGGGTTTTTCCATTCATTCTTCACTTTGATCCTTTTCATTGTCGCACTTTAATCATTCTCATTGTTGCTACTATTTTATTTTTCTTATTGAGCTCCCACTTGAGTTCAACATACATTTTGGGTGTTCTGCACCATTGAGAGAGAGAAACTTCTAGAACTGAAGCGTTGAGGACAACCAAGAACCCATCCCATTGAGGGGGACTGGTAACACTTATTTTTTCCCTTCACCATGTGTAATAATATATGCAAACATTCTTTAAATCATGTATTTTCTGTTGGATGCATGGAGTAATTATTGTTTTTTTTCACTGTTTAACTGCTTTTACTGCATAGTTATGGTTTTTTGTAGCATTTGTTTTAACTATCGATTTCAGATCTAAAGAGTTAAGCAGCCATTTATGTTATTAGGGTTATTTTTCATGCACAGCTAAAGTAGGCTCATTCCGTACACTTGCGTTAAGAATTTACGCTAACAATAAGTTAGGAATTTATTTTAATCTCAGTTTTTGGCATGGTCTAAAGCATATAATTTTATGCATATAGCAATTTGGAGCTCAAATGTCTTAGCATTCTTTGTTTTTTTTTTTAAATCTCAGAGGAACTAGTGTGTGAAGATATATGACATGTCCTCTCCTTAAACCGGGTCACAACCAAGAGGATTTTAACCTTGGATCTCTTAGTTTTCACATATTTCAATTACTTTGAACACCAATTGAGTTTCTTGCTCAAACACATTCTTTTTTGTTTTACTTGGTAGAGTGCAAGTTTTTATTTTTCGAAGGCTTAATTCTTGGAAGATGTTTAATGAGATATTAATAATTTAGAGTGTTTATGCACTCTCATATACATTGTGACAAATTTGAATTCATTTTAATTTTGTCATCTTATTTTGGTAAGATGACATGGTTGAAATTTTGTGGTTTTATGTATATAGAAATTTGGAGCTCAATTCTCTTACATTATTTATTGTTCTACTTAACCAAATATGAGACTTCTAAAGTGCATGAGATTTGAGATGCTATAGTTTATTTTAGTTTTTCAAGAGGTTTGTGAAAATTGTAACTTTTGTAATTGAATTCACAAAAGTGCAAGTTATTGTGATAAAGCCCAAGAATGACTTTCTTTGTGTGAGAGGAAATGAGAGTGATGGAAGAAATATTAGTGACAGATAAAATAAGGTGTCATGTAGATGATGCAAAGACAAAATTAACACAAATACACATATTGAAAAGTTTAAAATTAGATGCAATTGGAAATTAGGAAGGACAATGGCATTGAGACATTAAAGGAAGTTGAGGAGAAATTGAGTTTTCGGTGTTAAAATTCCAAAACTAGAATTGAAACAAGAGTTGGGATATGAGGAATTAATGAAACTAACGGCTCTTTTTCTTTTTATTGGGATACAAGGAATTAATGAAATGACTAGCCCTTATTCTTTTTTATTGGTTTCATTGGAATGGACAAAATAATAGTAATGAGGAAGCACATTTGAACCGATTTCTCTCAGTGATGGAATCACATTTGAACTAATCTCTTCTCAAAGGTTGGAAGCAAATAAAATACCCTCAATATATATAGATCTAATAATCTTTGAAATTCATAATTTTTTTAAGACAATGTTTTGATAGGATAATATATTAAGTTATGTATAAATCAAATTCCCTCTATTGCTAAAATGATGAAAATAATTCAAGAAGATAATAATTTGACTGAAATATTAAAGAACTTCATAATTTTTAGAAAACATGCTTAAAAATTTTTGTGTTAATATATTGAATAATTTGATTGCAACTCTCATTAATATAAGAGTTTTTATAACGGATAATACATATAATGTTTTATATATTAATTTTAAAAATATTTTAATTTGTTTCAAAACATATTAATTAAATAAAATTAGAATCCCCTATTAAAAATGGAAAGCAAGGAAAAATTAAAATAAAATGTGAATATAAAAAATGAGGAAATAGGGATAATGTCATAATATGTAAAGTTACCTTGTGGTTAATTTTCTTTTCAAAATTAAAAATAACAAAAAATAAAACATAAATGTAAGAATGTAAAATTTGAGGCATTTACTTAATATATTATACATTATAGTGATTAATTCTATGAAATTAAGTATATAATGGAAAAATTATTTGAAAATTCATTTTTTTGTCCAAAGTTAAATCAATTAGTTAGTGACTTATGTCTTCACTTTGTTTATGAGTTTGAGTCAATCCAAATGTAGTTGATAAGAAGTTAAACTTAAGAGTGGTTTAACTTTGCTAATAATGGACTAAACAAATTGATTGATTTGAAGAGTAAAATGATCAATTATCCAAAAACTACTCATAAAATTCTAATGCTATCCATTCCAAAGTGTAAGGCACTTAATAATTATGCTCAATTATCAATTGTTTCCAACTTCAAAGTCTCAATTTTATTCTTGTCTCCAAGTAAATGTTATTATTGTCTCCAAATTTAAGTCTCATTTTTAAATATTATTATTTATATTTCATTTCTAGCAAATATGATTTTTTTATGGATTTATAACACATAAAAAATTCTACTAATAAATATATTACTAAACTCATTCCAGGTAAGTTGATTTTCTAATACATTATACTCCACAACATTATGCTCCATAACACAACCAAATCATGTTTGATGAAAACAACATTATACTCCACAACATTATGCTCCACAACCCATCAAAATCATGTTCGATGACAAAAGGAAGCCTAAAAAAAAATGTTAAAACTTCTCAACCATTTTTTAGAATTTTATTTGAATGTAAATATGTATGCTTCCCTGTTGTATGATTATGTAAATGGTAAACAGATAGTGCGGTTTAAGGCCCTTGAGAAATATACATTCAGGAGTCATTTATCCCAGCTGGATACTTCTGAAAACACATGTGCTTGTATACAATAAGTGTGATTTCTTAAAGGAGACAGAGGATGTCTTTTCAGAGTTGAAAAGACGGGGATTTCCCCAAATTTTCTCACTTACAATACCATGATTGCAATATATGAAAGGCATGGTTTCATTCATTAAGCTCTTGATATGTTAAGCAACATGAAACATGAAGCTCTTTGATAAGAATGTATGGTAGGGAAAGAAAATGGTGTTAGAATCACTCTCATGTGAGCAAGACAATTCTAATTCCAAAATAATTAAATTAATTATTATCATGAAAGTTAGGATTTATTTCTACCTTTCTAGATTGGGTTTGTTCCTCATAGTTAGGAGTTAGTTTAGGTCTAGTTGGTTGAGAGAAATTCTCCAACTAGTTAGGCTCCTAGATTGGTGTATGCTTGAAATATTTTCTCAACCAAAGTGTCCAAGATAGACGCACAATCTTGAGACAAATTCTCCTCATGTATTTATGTGTATCATAAACATTATTTTAATAATGAGAATGTGAGAGTGAAATGAGGCTCTCAGGCCTTTTTTTCCATGTCTGGTTATTCATGTCTCTGGTATGTTTTTATGAATGTTAATTTTCTTTAATTATTCTCCTTCATGTGGTATCAAAGCACACAATGATGTTGGTTGTATGTGAGGTTTTTAAAGAATGAATTATCTACTTATCATTGGCGAATTAATCTGAAAAGGTAGTGCCTGCATCGAATCTGCGGTGATCAGCATAGGACAGTCGAGGTCGTTTGATCGACAGCCATGTAGTAACAACATAAAATATTTGGAGGCAAAAGTGCATATTTGTATCAAGTCGTGCATGGGAATTGGATTTAAAGGTTTAATATTAGAGTACGAAGTTTTTTGACATCAAGAGATTGTGACAGTGAAAATAGGAGTTATTCAAAGAGATAGTTTGAACTAGTGTGGGTCGCTCAACAACATCTTGTTGCCACATTTTGATACGAGTTAGAATGGGATGTGATGGAAAAGTAATCTGCAGCATTTTATTTTTCCTCAACACCACCACGCCTTCAAGCTCTTTTAGCTGAGCCGCAGGGATTTTCATGGCATGGAAAGGTGATTTCGACTGCGGCAGGGGTAGAGCCAAGTTTTTGTATGTTGTCCAATCAGCACCAACTCTACCATCACGTTTCATTTCATCTAATATTTTCTCCACTGCACCAGTTCCTGACATAGCAGCACAAATCTTCATCCAAATGTTGTAAGTAAATGTGTCAGTCACAACATCATTATTCTTCATTTCTTGTATAACAAGAGGTACTTTCTTTGGTTGACCTATTTTAAAATAAAGAGTGATCATGGAATTGCATTCAAGAAAAAATCCAATTCCTTCATATTTTCCATAAGTCCCTCTGCGTTTCTCAATTCCTCTCTCACATAACAATTTAGAAGTGCACCATAAGATTTATGGTTCATTCCTCTCTCAGGGAGATTTTTAAAATAATTTTCAGCATCATTTATGCCACGACCTCTAGCTATCAAATCCAAGTGGATATCCAAGTCAGATAAACCCAACAGAATCCCTCCACTGCCATCCATCCACTCTAAAACCTCAAGGGCATGCTTATATTTGGCATATTTGCATATCTCCTTGACAGATTTTTCTATATTCATTTTTCTCTTAATTTTATGCAAATATGGTGAATTGAAGTGTTCAGCTGTGCCATGGGACTAAAAACTGGTTTCTTACAGGGTTTAAGAGATAAACGGTTTTAGTTGTCTCAATTGAGATTTGAAGGTGAGACAAAATTTTGGATTGAATGCAGTTTTGGATGGGAAAGTGCAAAAAGTATTAGAGATGAGATGTCATTGCCAAATGCACTTGATATTATTTCAAATGCTGGATACAATCGCAAACCCACCAATTATTTTCTCATAAAATCACTGGTTTGGAAGATCTATTGGAGGAACAGTCCATCGTCGGTCCTTCATCTTAGACGCATCAATTGTACTCAAAGTTTCATTTTAAGTAAAAACGATTGAAGGATTCCAAGTGATCGAGAGCTCAGTGTTTAGCTAAAAAATGAAGGTGCTCAGAAATTCTTCAGACCTGAATGAACAGATAGAGCTCCTCACCAAAATTCCAACGCAACTCGTTTCATCAAAATCAGAGTTCGTATGAGTGAGTTATGGTTTGTTGTTTGTTTTCCCAAAGAGTTAAAAATTGTGCAGAACAGTGACAGACTGATGACTCAGTAGTCTAGTCAGCACCTCAGGAATTCAAGGAATATTCTCCAATTTTCTAGCTAGTGACATTGTGACAAGTGTCATCTCTATATTCACCGATGTTTCTTGGGGAAGTTGAATTTGTCTCTTATTTCCTAAGTGTGGAAATATTATTATGGTGGCTTATTTTTATATGGTGGAATTTTTTTGGGCCAATGTGGAAAGGCCATGTGGCACAGCCAGAGGCTGCCATGTGCCCCCCCCCCCCCCCCCCCCCCCCCCCCATGGCAAGTTTGCAAGGTGCATACATTTTATTGCAAGATCATGGCGCATATATATATGATATTATAAGGTTGGAAACCATAGTCGAATGGGTGCAATACAACATACAAATTCGCAACATATATATATTAACACAAAGTTTTTTATACTATGGTTCCAAGCCTTTTCATATTTCAACAAAATTTATGTGGTCTAGGTCAGGCTCGAACCCACGACCACATGCACCATAGCCCACCGCCTTAACACCTCGCCTATTGCCATGATCCTTAACCACTAAGGATCTCACGTTTATTTGAAGTCTGTCTCCGGAACATATGGGGGTTCAGAGGGGGCCAACCCCCTCCCACATGACTGCGTGTGAAGACCAAAGGCCAAAGAAATTCCGGTGGGAAGTTTAGGCAGAGATTTAAATGCGATTAATTCATGTTTAATACGATAATACGTGGTTAACCCACGATAACCTGAGATTAACAGATAAGTGCGGGTTAGTGCTAAATGCGCTTAACCCCACTTAAACACAGGCTTATCTTAACTTAATCATATACTTATCTTGGCAGTGCCTTTGGTGAACCTTCCAGATTCAGCATACTTCCACATTTAGTGGATTTCACTGGCAGACATCCAGATTTAGTGGAGAAAGAGTAGGAAAATTTGGTTTTTCCATTGCTGAGGCAATTTTCGACCAATTTTGGCTCAAGAAGAGTCATTCTTGGTAGATTTTGATGTTTTGGAGCCATTGGATTAGGTTGCAAAGGCAAAAGGATACTGTAAAAATCACTTTTTCACAATTGAAGCTAATACAAAGGCCCACACTATGAAGTTGGACCAAGCAGATGTAGCCCAGGAGGGGTGAAATCCTTCATCAAAAACTTGTGTATTTGTCTCTTTTATTTGTTCTTTCCGTGTTTTATTATGTTGATGTTCAACATTGAGTTTCCATGCTTTTAATTTCATGAAAAACACTTAATCTCATCAAGTTTAATGAACTGTCACTCATAAACACTTGTATAAACCCTTGTATGATAAGAAAACCAAAGCACTTACATGTTAGTTCTGAAAATAATATTAGCACAGCATTAACTAACAATCAATTTCATATCAATTTGGTATCAAATCACAAGGTTTCTAAAGGTTTATTGCTTTCTTTGCTATTATAAGTGTACTACAGAATTCAAAATCTACAAGATTATGACATAAAGATCCAGTTAGTTTCATTAAGGCTAGAAGGAGAAGCACTTTTTTGGTGGGAGGCAAAGACTCAAGAGGAAATGTGAATTGATGGTAAGATATCCATTTATTGGGTTGAATTCATTTCTTCCATTAAAAGAACATTTTATCCATTAGCCTATATGCAAAAAGAAATAATGAGTCGGAAAATCTTTAGGAAACTCAAAGGCAAAATTGTTCAAGAGTACACAGAGGAGTTTAGAAAGAGGGATTTATTGTTAGGAGTAAACTTCACAAGCCACACTCTTGAAATATATTAGAGGTTTACATTCCTACTTGAAACATACTATGCTTATGTTTACCCAAACAACTTAGATGAAGTATGTGTGCAAGCCACGCATCTTGAAGCAAGGGGAAAGAACATTCAGGAAGAGGGTAGTAAGAAGAAGCCATTCAAGGGTAAGGGAAACGAGAAGGGAGGAAAATGGAAGGGAAAGAATAATGAAAGCATCAAGAAAGAAGGGGATAAAAATACATGCAAACATTGTTCCAAAGAGGGGCATGATGAAGCCCACTGTTGGAAACTACATCCAAAACTAAGGCCAAAGAAACCAAATAAAAAAGGGAAACAAAAGATGACTACCACACAACAAGATCTTGGATCCGATTCAGGAGATGAGACCAAGATAATAGCCATGGTTAACAAAGGAAAGGAAACCTTAGCAAGTACTAGTTCCTCAAATGGTCACAACAAAACTCCAATGAATACACAAGGATAGAATTGTTCCATGTTAGAGTGATTTCAAATCATACAAAGATTGATGCATTGTTTGATAGTGGGTCACAAGAAAACCTGATTTTAGAAGACTTAGTCAAAAAGATTAACCTTGAAACTGTACCACATCATAAACCATACCATTTTGGTTGCATAGTTAATAATGCCAATTTATAGGTTACAAGGAAATGCATATTTAGATTTTCTATTACAACAAAATTTGTTGATGAAGTCGAGTTAGATGTGGTTCCACTTGAAATTTCCAGGATTAACTTGGGAAGTCCATATTTGTATGATAGGAAAGTTGTGTTTTATCGCCATGATAACAAATATCATTTGCTTAAGGATGGGGTGGAGTATATTGTGAGAGCTCATCGCAAGAAACTGAATTTATCTTTAGTTAATGTAGGGAAAATGAAGAGGCTAGTTAATGCAAGTAAAAATTTTGTGCTTCTCATGATCAAGAAAAAGGATGATGTTGACTGTGAATATTTTGAAAGATGTGATGACAAATTAAAATCTGATTTGTTTGATGTAGTAATTCAGCATGGTGAGATGTTTCAAGAACCAAGTGGGTTACCTCCCAAGAGGGGAATTCAGCATGAGATTCAGTTGCAGTAGGATGTTCCACTTCCAAACATTGGTATGTATCGCATGTCAATTATGGAGAGTTTGGAAATCAAGAAGAAAATTCAAGAATTTATGAACAAAGGTATCATGTGCCCATCTACTTCACCATGTGGTTCACCAATTTTTTCGGTACCAAAGAATTACGGGACTTGGCACATGTGCATCGATTTCCGTGCACTGAATAAAATCACGGTAAATAATTTCTACCCACTCGCATGCACTGTTGAAGTATGCAAGATATATCACTAAGTTAGACTTGCGAAGTGGTTATCATCAAGTCAGAATAGCTGAAGAGGACATTTGTAAAACTACTTTCAAAGCTAGACAAGGATTGTTTGAGTGGTTAGTTATGTCATTTGGTCTAAAAAATGCTCCAGCTACTTTCACGAGAGTCATGAATGATGTACTTAGACCATTTATAGATGAATTCTTAATTTTTTACTTATATGACATACTTATATTCAGAAAATCAAGAGAAGAACATGTCATGCATGTGAACAAGGTACTTAATGTCTTGAAAAAAGAGCAATTGTTTTTAAAGATGTCGAAGTGCGAGTTTGGTAAGACTTATTTAGTGTATTTGGGACAAATTGTTGGAGGAGGTGAGTTGAAGATAGACCCTGTTATCACTCAGATTGAACCTCAGGCTGGAGAAGACAATTCTGAGGTAACCTCAAACCACGCTTAGCCAAGTAGCTAGCCCTACTAGGCAAGGAGAGGGCTCTCTCTGTATAGATCACAGCCAAGATGACTGAGGAAAGAATATTTTAGGCTAGGTATAGTAGCTCATGGTTTTTATTTTGATTGTATAGGTTTTTGCTAGATCAGGAGGAGTCAAACAGTCAGGGCAAAGAATGTAGGTCAAGATTTGTAGGGTGTTCTATGGGGCAAGGTAGGTATAGTGGTTTATCACTTTAGGGTTTCAATGGTGGGATAATCAAGATAGGTGAGGAGCTAGAAAGAGCATGGTTAAATCATGGGTTCTTTCTAAACTGAAGAATTTTACAAACTATGAATATTTACCCAAAACAGAGCATAACAATTATGGATTTCGTTCATCTAACTTGAAAACATTCACTTAATAGCAATGAAACGATAGATGAAATAAAAAAAACATTCTAACATATGAGCACAAAAGAAGAAACTGAAACTAAACACTATACCACATGGATCCCATAAAAATAGTTGCAAACTTGACTAATGTCCAGGCCAAAACTGATACAAAGTGTGTCTTTTCAAAATCCAAACCTGCAAATGAGTCCAACCATTATAATGACTGAGAAACTACATCATATAGACCTCAAAACCACTCTCCCTAGCTTCAGGGAGTCAAATCCATGAGATGGGAATCAGTTACACCAAATTCCAAACAAGAAACTGAAGACTAGGAAGACCCAACAATTTGCCTCTAAAAGAGAGGAAGCTAATTCATTTGACCTCTAGAGGTCTCACCTAATGTATCTACCTTAGATGAAAGTAAAAACATGAAATTTACATTCATCATGAACATTTACATCAGTAATTTCTTCATTTTTCAAATTAAAAGTAAAACTGGAGTGAAACTTAAAAATTTGTTGAAGACTGTGAAAAATTCATTTTCCTTGTCAAATGCGCAGCGTCCAGGCAGAAAAAATGCCCTTTTTTTAAAGCAGCTTTTGAGTGCCTTCCCGGTGTCAAAATCAGATCCATGATAGCTCATTCGAAATATCTATAATTCTAGTTTCCAAATATACCTCCAGTTTGCAAAATTATGTTCATTTTCCCTATCAAAAATTTAATCTCCCAAGACTGGTAATGCGCAGCGACTAGGTCAAAAAGGAGGTAGAAACACGAAAATTTGGTAATTTTCTGCATTTTTTAGGGACCAGTTCTCCACCAAATTTTTTGAAACTTGCTAGGGTTGATGTCTTCGTCATTATTAACATGATGGTGGTGGCCATTTTTCATTTGGAGGCCCCAAAAAACAGTGCAGCGTCCAGGTCGCTGCACCTTTGGCAGAATTTCTGCATGCAAAAAAACTCAAAAACCAAAAATGAACTAAAGTGCCAAGTGTGAAAATTTACCAAGATTGGTGAGGGTACTTGTTTATAAAGTGCTTGAGGCATGAAGATACACCTCAAAAATTATATCTAGCCTCTCCTTCTCCCCTTTCTTAGTCAAACTTTCAATCTTAGCATCGGCTATTTTGAGCTTGGCCAATGCAATTCTCTCTTTCCATGCATGAAGTTTGACCCTTGTCCTCAACAAGTCATTTTCCTTGTTGGTATCTAGAAACCTCTCCAAATTCAAATTGGCTCTATCAAGCCATGATTCCATATCCTTACTAATCTCTATGGAAAGCAGCTCACTTGGTGTGAGCTGCTCTGCCAACTCAGCTTCTCTCTATCTTTCCCAAGCTAAAGCTCTCTTCAGCCCTATAGTCTTTGGTTTCTGTCTTGGAGGCTGATCCTCCTCATCATCAATCTCACCAAATCTTTCCAAGGTCTCCTCCATCAAGGCCTTGGCCTTTTCTGCCTCTCTTTGTGCTTTGATGGTCTTTACCTCATTGATGATTTGTTTAGTTTTCAGCTGCTGATTTTCTTGCTCAAGAAATTCAATCACATATTTTCCTCTCTCAATATTAGCTTGAAGTTCACTAATATTTTCTTCTTTTCCTTTGATTGCTGCATTGGTGATTTTGTCCTCATCTACCTCATCTAGGTCAATCATTTGAAATTCATGCTCTATTTCTTTTTTGTCCTCATGTTCATCAATGATTGGATCTTTAGACTTTTCCTTGCCTTTGTCCACCTGTTTTGTTGATGAATAAGGCATGGCCCCTTTCACTCCAAGTGAAGCAAACACATGCCTGTAGCCTCTCTGATAAGTCTTGGGAAATGGATCAACATCAGTCAAATTAGCCCAAGTTGCCTCAATGTCCTCCTCACTGCTTGATGACTCAGAATCATGATGTGATGATGATGAAGGGTTATAGAAAGGTGAAGAAGAAGGATCAACATGGGGTGAATGAAACTGACTTGGTGATTATGTATGAGCAACAGACTGAGATGGAAGAGTGGATATGGGAGGATGAGATGATGAAGGGATACTATGCTCATGCTAACTAGGTGGGGTAGTGAAAACTTAATTTTCTATGAATTTTTCCCATGGAATATTCTTTTGCTCAAGATGATGTATTACTATCATATTGATGAGGGAGTGGTGGAAAAGACTCTGTGATTATAATCCCTCTTTTGTACAATGTATGTCATCTTGTCAATGCTGCGGGAGAGATAATAAGGTATGTGAAGCATTCTGACTCTAGTGAAATGCATAAGAAGTCAGATATGATATGAATAGAGTTGAGAAAACCTCCCCTTACAGGTGAAGTATTTCATGATTATTTTCATCATAGGGACATATCAGTCAAGAAGATGAGAGAAAGGGAAAATGGTGTTTTTTTCATCCTTATATCTAGGTTTGAGATATGGTTCATAGTAGCTCTGATCAAGGTTTCCTTGTTTAAACCATTTCTCTCCCACATTAGGGATCCTCGTAGTAGCTTCAATGGCATTAGTAGACATGGTAAAAGTAACCCCAGCAAGAGTGACCTGCCTATCATGAATATTGTCAATGAACAACCTTGTCAACATAGGGTGATACTGGATCTGCTGCACTTTCTCACAAAACTCAAAACAACCAACATGTTTAAAACATGACACAGTGAGGGAGAAGCCATGAGATATTTTTTGTTTGCTTGTTCATATCTGATGATTTTCCCTCCTTTATTACATGATTTATTCTTTGGTGTTTGTTCCTCACTGACACTTATGTCTTCCTCTTTAGACATTTTGAATTTGAAGCCTTGAAAACCCTAGGGTAAAGGGAATGAGATGAAGGGAGTGAGAGGTGAAATGAATATCTTAGGCAAATGGAGGGAGTGAATGTAAATGAAAACCTAATTCTATGAAAACCCTAGGATTTGACAGTTTTTATGAGTGATATGTATTTAGGGACATGAATATGGATATGATGCATGAAAATGGGAAGGAAATGAAAACTAGGGTTTCATAGCAATAAGCACTTCAAATTTCTTATGAAACACCAAATATATTAGAGGAGAGATGTCTTAGGGTTCACTTACTAATTTAAAGCCCTTTGGAGAAATTTTTTAGGAAATGAAAACTTGCTGGAGGTTGTGAAATCCTTTGAAACCCTGCCTGAGCAAACGTGCAGCAACTTGGAGGAATGCGCAACGCCCGGGAAAATGCGAAGAAACCAAGGATAAATGCGCACCGCCTAAGGGTAAACGCACAGTGTCCAGGAAAATGTGCAGCGCCTAAGGGTAAACCCGCACTGACCCTAAAATTTGACTCAAAATGCTCAAAAAACTTGAAATTTCTCCTTTGCTGGAAACTCCTGATGGATGAATGGAGGCAATGACTTGCTTTGAGGTGTTTGAATGGCTTTATAACTTAGTGGTTTTTAATTTTTAATTTGAATTACCCACTTTTCCTATGTTCACTTTCCCCTTTGGACTTTGGCACTGATACTCCTTATCTTTCTGACTTTTTGGCATTTTGCAGTTTGATCAAGACATGGATTTTTGGCTTTCTTTGCTCCATTTAGAGCGGAAATTATTGCATTGACAGCTTGGGATGAATTTATTACATATGAGAACGGAAAATTACATTTGGGAAAATATAAATAAATTACATATTGAATTTTATATCAAAATGACATTTTGATATAAAAATCAGTAAATTCAAAAATTACAAAGTATGATAATTCATCATGATGATCTTCCATATAGGAAAAAAAAAATCTTATTTATTCCCTCTCATATATTTTTTGACCTAATCTGAAATGGAGGAGTGACCTTAAAAAATAAAATAAAAAACCTAATTACCTAATGGGACTTCTGTAGACCTGACTTTCATGAATGAGATTTGATTTAAAAGACTTCTTGGTGAAAAGAGACTTCCATAGGTGTTATTATGATCAAGGAGACATGAGAATGAGTCAAAAATGTGAATCTCAGAGGGAGAGTGAAGTTTATTGACAAGGAAAACCACCAGTGGAACAATTTTATATCATGACCTAATGGAATGATCAAAAATTTCTTTAGAGTGGGACACCTAAGATGCACGTGAAAAATTTATTTTGATCCCTGGTGGAAGTATGCAAATACTAACACTAACATTGGCCTTATTTGGGATGGAAACTCCTTAGAGGTGTCAAGAACACCATAGACCAAGTGCCTAACCTTTGGGCCAATACGGTCAAACAATTTAAAATACTGCAGACTATAAAACTGACTCAAAAACCATTCAAAGTGACTGATAACTAACTTAAAAACTGACTCTGACACTAACTCAAAAATGACTCAAAAAATTTGAAAATAACAGAAAATCAACAAGATTTATAGCCTTCACTTCAAGCCCCAAGCTTAAATGATTTTCCGCTCCAAACCTTGCAGAAAATATAAACTAGTATTTACAATAAAAGTGGAACATTCTTTCAGAAGTTGCATTAGAAATAGTAATGTTTCAAGAGCCTACCATTGACCGGTCCTCCTGAACATTATTTTCCATTCATCTCTTCAGCAAATAGGCATTTTGTCCTCGATAAGCTAAAATCTTGTAGGGTGCTTTCCATAGATTTTCAAACTTCCTGTGCTTTCCTTTCTCTTCATTTATTGCATCCCATCGTAGCACTACATCTTCCAGCTGAAGCTTATCCGCCTGGGTTTTGCGATCATAAATATTTTTTATTTTCTCCTGAAGTTTAGAAGTAGTCTAAGAAACTTCCTCACTAGTTTGCTAAAGGTGAATCATTTGATTGATTCGACGTTGAATGTAATCTTCCTCACTATCTGCTTCCTGCAATAATCTCATAATAGGGACTGCAAGTGATGTAGGAAACATTGTATATGTACCATAAACCAATTCAAATGGTGGCATACCTATATATTTCTTGGTGCTCACTTGGTCTACCCACAAAGCATTGGTAAGCTTCCTATGCCAATTTTTCTTGTTCTCCTCTAACATTTTCTTAATGATATTAACCAAGGATTTATTAGAGGACTCAGCTAATCCATTGCCCTGCGGATAATATGAGGTTGAATGGCCCAACCTGATATTATACTTGTGACAAAACTCAATCATCTTCTTTGACTTGAATGTCGTAGTATTATTTGTAATAATCTTGTGAGGACAACCAAAACGAGACAAAATATTGGATTCTAAAAACTAAATAACTGTCGTGTTTGTATCTTGCCTTGTAGGAATAGCCTCGATCCACTTGGTGAAATAGTCGGTAGATGTTAGAATCCATATATGATGTGTTGATGATGTGGGATGAATTTCCCCAATAAAATCGAGTCCCCACTATTGAAAAGGAGCATTTACTAGAATAGGCTTCATCAGAAGAGGAAGGAGTTTCCTTTTTCCTTGAAAAAATTGACATTCATGACAGTTTGTGACTTTTTTGTACAAATCAGAAAATAGAGCCGGCCAATAATACCCTACTCTCAACACTTTATCAGCTGTTGTTTTCCAAAACAAGTGACCTCCACAATCTCCTTTATGGAAGTCATCCGTTACCTATTTAGCTTCATCTTCAACCAGACAATTTAGAAGAATACCTTTTGGATCTTTCCAATAAAGGGAACTACCTAGAATGCAGTATTTAGCATATTTTAATTTCAAAGACCTACCCTTACTTTTTGACATTCCAGGAGGACGACATAGGTACTAAAGAAAATACACTATATCGGAATACCATGGTGAAGTGAGAAACATTTCTGATACCTGTATAAGAGTGCCATCTTCTCCATCATCTGACATTGTTGCAATAAGGTTTATGTCTAGAGCATGTAAATTGGATTCAGACATGAGTTTGGCTAACCCCTGTCCCTTGATCAGCTTGGTGGGACTGATCTTGAGATCATATTATAGCATTGCTGCTATCCATTTACCTCTCCTTCCTTCTGGATCGGTCTGTGTGAGAACTTCTTTTACAGTTGCATTTGGAACATAAGCTATAGTGTGTGAATGTAGAAAATAGATCTGGAATTCCTTCAAGGCTATGATTAAGGCTAAATATTGCTTCTCAATAATATTATAGCGAAGAGAAGCATCTCTAATGGCTCGACTGAAGAAAGCAATGCGCTGCTCAACTTGATCCTTCTTTTGCATCAAAACCACAGCCAAGGTGTGCTTAGATGCAAATGAAAATATTATAAAATCACTAGTATAATCTGGACTAACCAAAAAAGGGGCTGTATTTAAAGCAAGCTTTACCAAGTTGAAAGATTTCATAGAATCATTAGTCCATTTTAAATTGCTTTCCTTTTTCAACATATTAGTCATTTCATGCAAATGCTCAGCCAAATTAGGAACAAATCTGCATAAGAAATTCATCTTACCATTGAAAGCTTGTATCTCCTTTTTATTATGCAGAAAATCTATTTGCTGAATTAATTCTACTCTGGATGGATCAATGCGAATGCCGTCTTTGGAAATTATGTGACCGAGAAGTTTGCCTTCCTCCATGGCAAAAAGACTCTTTTTCAAATTTAGATAAATTCTGAACTCCCTGCATTTCTGAAAAAAATTCTCAGACGGTATAAATGTCGATCATTAGAACCAGAAAATACTGTCAAATCATCTAAATATACCACTAAGAAAACATATTTCTCATTAGCAAAGGCTATATCCATCGCTCGCTGAAAATTAGCCCCTGAATTCTTGAGTCCAAATGGCATTTTGACATACTGAAAGGTCCCCCACAGTGTTGTGAAAGCAGTTTTACCTTGGTCTTCTTCATGTACCAAAATCTGATTATAATCTGAATAAACATCAAGCAGTGATATCTGTGATGCTCCAACGACCCTTTGCAGAACATGGTTCATCTTAGGAAGGGGGTAATTATCCTTTAAATACTCTTTATTCAAATTTTGGAAATCAATGCACAACCTTATTTCCCTGGTATTTTTCCTTACTGGAACCAAATTTAAAATCCAAACAGAAAATCTAATTGGAACAATGATACCAAATTTATACAATTGATTTACCTCTTTCTCGATGGATGGCAACAGTCTTGGATTTATCCTTCTCAACTTCTGTCTGAAAGGTTTTTGATCCGGCCTGACGGGAATAGTGTGTTGAATAATATTTTTTTCATAGACCTTCAAATCTGCATAATCCCATGCGAAAATATCAGAAAATTTAGATAACAGTTTGATGTACTTATCTTTTTCCTCGGGAGATAATGTCTTAGACAGCTTAACCATCTTGGGCTTATCTATTGTTCCGATGTTAATGTCTTCCACACCCTTTTCTGTAGGAGTCAATGTTGGTTTTCTCGCCACATCAACCTGATCAAAAATTTATTCTAAAGGTATGAGACCTCTACGAATAATATTATCTTTCAGTTGCAAAATATTCATCTGATTGGCCTCTATGTTTTGATCATCAGAATCACAAACATCATCAACAAAATCATCTTTGAACTTTCCTTCATTCTGCAAAAAGCTATTAATTTATTTTTCATCCCAAAAAGCTTGCTATTACCTTAAGTTATCAGGAACACTAGGTCTATGTTTGACATAAATTTCAAATTATTACTTGAGTTCATAGGAATTTTGAGATTACTTGCAACCGTAGCAAGCGAATCTACAATGATATTTTGACTTCTTGGCACCGTTGTTAATGTATATTCAGGAAACATTTTTAATATATCCAAGATTGCATTCCTATAGGCTCTCGTTTGCGAATTATTTGATTTATATTCTCCTTTTACCTGCTTTATGACAAGCTCAGAATCACCATAAACACAAATTCTTTTTGCACCAAGTTTCTTCAAAATTCTGAGACCTGTGATCAATGCCTCATACTCTGCTTCGTTGTTAGAACAGTAAAAATCCAATTTATAAGAGCATTCTCTAACATAATTTGGAATTCCACCTGACTTACAAATAGGATGTTGGATTCAAATACCAATACCTACACCTTCCTTACCCAAAGCACCATCGAAATCCATGCTCCAAAGGCCATCTTCATCTTCTAGATGCTGAAACTTAACTATTGGTTCTGACTTACTTTTTTCGATCACCTCATTTTTCTAGATCTACACTGAGTTTTTTTTCTTCTAAAGGTTGTTCGGAAGAAGTCACCATTTCTTTTTCTTTATCAAGAACTGATCTAAAATTCTCTAAAACTTCTGGTACATCCTCTACCAGTACTAGAATATTACTTACATCATTCAAACTATCATCATTATACAAAATAAAAGATTCTAGATCTGTATGTACAACTTGTATTGGATGATTTATGGGCTTCTCCTTACTAGTTATCATATATTTCATTTTCTTTTCCCGATACAAATTCCTCAATTGCCCGAAAATAGGAATAGTAGCATAAGAGAATTCAAGTGGTAAAGTACCCTTGAGTTTGGCTCCCCATGATCTAGACAACAACATGCTGAATCGAGGCAGTATATCAGCCACCACCACATCCATTAAAACATTCTTGGTTGGGATTTGGTCTAAGGAAACCACTAAATATTTAATGAGACCAATGCAGTGAACACTACCAGAATCAAACGAATACAAATCATGATACAGTCGAGTGATATCCATGCCCATATTTTCCATAATAGCCTTTGGCATTAAATTGTGAGAAGCCCCAGAATCAAGCATAGCATTATGAAGTATGTACTCGTGTAGTCTAAGGCTTAAATAAAAGGGGGGAACTTCACTCTCTTCTAACTGACCATCTATAGCTGGACCGAAAATGAGCTCAGGGTGGTCATCTTCAACATTAACCATATCGGACAAAGGATCAACTAGAAACATTTTAGACACCTGATGTTTATAATTACTATTCTTTACTAATTCTATCAAAGGAATGGACACTTTCAAATTAGCTATTTCATTTTCTAAATTAAAATTTGTGACTTTATCTACCTCTTTGACAATAGTATATCTTCTATCATTTTATCCTTTGTCACATTCTCCTTTTTTTTAGTGGCTTTCTCTTTAGTAGCTGAGCTTGTTAATGGCTAATTGATGTTGCTATGATTCTGATCTGCATGTTCTTTACCCTTTCTCTGATTATTTGGAAGATCATTCTTTGACTGGACCTCTTTTATTTTATGAATAGGATTGACAGGTACATCTCTGCTCCTTAAATAATATTGTTTCTGTTGTGCACTCAAAGCATTCATATACCCACGCTGGTAATCATCGGATTCAGTTTCCAAATCATCATCATTTGCCAAGATATAGTCCTCATCTTTTGGAGTATCCAAATTTTCAGTATAATCTTCATCTTCAATCAGAAACATGGGCAGAACATCTGTTGTAAAGAAATGATTTGTTTCGACCACCGGATCTTCATATTCTTCCTCTTCCACTCCTTGAACATAATTCTACTACAAAAAGGTTTGAATCTGTTGTTGTTGTGTTGTTTGGTCAGGTGCTTTCTTCTCTCTTTTCTTGATTCTAAACTGAGGCTGTTGCTGCCCTCTAAAATTTGGGTTCCAGATCTGTGGTTTAGGTCTATCTGAGATAAATAATTGGTCAACCATTCTTTCCATAGTTCGGAGTAATGAATCCATCTTAGCATCAGAAGTAGATGTCTCCTCTTTGATGGTCACTCTCTTTTCATATCTCATCCTTGCCCTTTTGGCTAGCAAATTTTCTTCCACACTTACAACATTCTTTTTCATATATGCTAAAGTTGTAGGATCACGTTCACACAGATGATATGCCATATCAGTATCAAATCCATCCAGAAATTTGACTAAAGCCAAAACTTGTAGTGGTTTGATATGTGTAGGAAGAGCATTGTACGCTACATTAAATCTCACACAATAATCTTGCACAGTCTCACAAACATTTATTTTTACATTCTCATTTTCAGACAGAATTTGAAGGGGATTTTTCTTTTCTTCCCATATTTCTACAAACTGTCGATGAAAAACTTCTAAAGTGTCAATAGTGGCTGCTAGTAGAGCTCTGAACCATTTTCTTACTTCCCCTCCCAGACTTTGTGCAAACAGCCTCATCTTCACATCCTCGATATCAATTTCATGAAGATCAAAGAAATCATTCATCTTATCTACGTGATTTTTTGCTGTCATAGGCTTATTATTGTCAAACAAAGGGATTTTTTTTTGGTAATATTGGGGCATAGCACCCGGGTTCTGAGGGAGAACAAGGGGGGCATATCTTGCAGCCATGATGATTTGAGGTGGAGGATTTATAACAGGGATTTGGATGCTTCATGTAATCAAGGGAGGATTGGTCACTGATTAAGTAGTGTGAACAGAAGATGAAGTGATGGTAGAAGAAGCTGGGATCTGAGATCTGTTTATTACCCAAGCATTTATTTGCGAAGAACAGTTTCGCAGATCTTTAAGAACTTGTAAAAGTTGTGACCCTGATTATGACCCTGATTTAGTATGTGAAAACAGATCTTCAATGGGACTGTGAGAGGAAATGGAGGAATCAACAACTATTTCATCAATCCAAATCAAATATTTTCTCCAGAATAAGCTTTGTTCAAAATTTATATCAAATTCAATATCTTGCAAGTTTTCTAACTTTCCAAGGAATGAATTATCTCTGGGAATGGAACTTTTCTCTGATTGATTTCCAGCTGAACTAGATGTCTCCATAACATTTTTTCCTTTTCTTCCTATGTTCTGAGGATCACTAACAATTTTGAGAGGATTCGGATCGAGATTAGATCTAATGTATCTACGGGAAGCCGGGATGTCCAATTTTGAAAACCAATTTTCACTTTACAAATTTTTCAATTCAGCCTTTGAATAAACTCTAAACTTATCATCCACAAATTTAAGAATATCAATGAAAAATTACTGGGGTTGATATGATCTCACTTTTCTTCCCCAGTATGGTCAGCAAAATTTTATCACTCGGATTGAACCTCAGGCTAAATGTAATATTCCAAAATTGGGACATCTCAGCAAGCCTACTGAAATAACGCAATTCTGAGAATACTGTGCATGGAAATGAGTTTGAAGCTCCTAGATCCCTTATATCATCTCATATAATATCTAAATCCAATATAAGAGAAAAAACAAATCATACTATGTGGGTTAAACAGATCTCCCACAAACTAGTCTAGCTAAAAACCACCCAAAGAGAGAGGTTGCAGCTCTATGCAAAGGATTGCTTCAGAAATAACGCAGATCCACTGAATCAAATTAGGAGGCTGATATGAAGGTTCAGAATTCATATCTATAACATCAAATCAGGTGTCCTTTACAGCCCATACAGTATACAAGAGAAAGAATGAGACAATACAGGAGAAACCCTCAGAAATGAGATGCTACAACCATGAGAAAAGACTGTATAACCATGACAGCGTTATTTTTAGGCATGAAGCAGAAATTTATTAATTCTTTAGATCTAGAGCATATCTGTACATAAAAATTTAGATCTAATACAGATCTTTGTACAAGAAATGTTGATCTATACATTCCCCTTGGGGTTTTGCTCAAAACATGAAGCACCGGAAGTAGATCTGAGATCTAAGAATGCAGATCTGCAAAATGATTTGGAAATTTCTGAATAATACAATGGTACAGCATATCAGATCTGAAACAAACATGGATTGGATGGCCAATCCATGGATCACCACAGTGAAAGGAAGAATCCCAACACCGGAGATCTCTCCTCCGAAATTCAAGAAAAACACCCTGCAGCTGTAGATCTGAAAATAACATTGTCTAGGGAGAGAAACAGTGTTGTAGCCTCTGAGAATGTTTTGGCCTGATGCCAAGATGTAAATCTAAAGCAAAATCAGCTAATGAACTCTTCCAGAAGGTTAAAAGACACACTCACTGAGAAGAGCCACTAGTATAAGCTAGATCTGAGCAGATCTAGTGTATTCCACTGCTACAACTCACAAGGACAGCTCAACTCTCACAGGAGCAGTGTTGTAGGTGTAAGGTGAGCTTGGCCTAAAAGCCTGATGTGGAAAATATAGCACAAGTCTCCTCCAAGAGTTGTTTAATGAAGGAGGTGGGATTCCTGAACAGGAAGTCCCAACAAGGGATGTCTAAGCAGAAAATACCTTTAGAGAATGATAATCTTCAACAATTTCTTCTTACTGCCCTCCTCTTCCTTTTATAAGATAGGAGTATTTCCAAACCCTAAACCACCTTGAATCACTTAACCCTTTTCACATAAGGTCCTCCTTCTAGAACTGTGTTGTCCCTCAAAGAGGTTCAATGCATCTAGACTGCATTGTTGACTTGGTCAAAGATGACCCCCTCTTGTGATTTAGACCCATTCACACTTGCAGGAGTTTATTTAAATAGCCCATATATGTCTCTGTTCACATAGGCATTGATTTATTCTTGGTTTTCAGGAGTTTTACATGTCCTCCTTTACAATTTATTTATCAATCATGAAATGCAAAAATAAACAAGGAAAAATTAATATTCCTATTAGCTGCAGCTAATTTAGGAATATTACACTAAAGAAGGAAATTCTGAGGTAAACTCAAACCACACTTAGCCAAGAATATAGCCCTAATAGGCAAGAAGAGGGCTCTCTCTATATAGTTCACAGCTAAGATTACTGAGGAAAGAAGATTTTAGGCTAGGTATAGTAGCTCAGGGTTTTGACTTTGATTGTATAGGGTTTTTATGGATCAGGAGAAGTCAAACAGTCAGGGAAAAGAAATTAGGCCAAGATTTTTAGGGTGTTCTGTGGGGCAAGGTAGGTATAGTGGTTTAGCACTTTAGGGTTTCGATGGTGGGATGATCAAGACAGGTAAGGAGCTAGAAAGAGCATGGTGAAATCATGGGTTCTTTCTAAACTAAAGAATTTTACAGATTGTGAATATTTACCCAAAACAGAGCATAACAATTATGGATCATGTTCATCTAACTTGAAAACATTCACTTAATAGCAATGAAACGATGGATGAAATAAAAAAAACATTCTAACATATGAGCACAAAAGAAGAAACTGAAACTAAAAACTATACCACATGGATCCCATAAAAATAGCTGCAAATTTGACTAATGTCCAGGTCAAAACTGATACGAAGTGTGTCTTTTCAAAAGCCAAACCTCCAAATGAGCCCAACCATTACAATGACTAAGAAAATACATCATATAGACCTCAAATCCACTCTCCCTAGCCTTAGGGAGTCGAATCCATGAGATGAGCATCAGTTACACCAAATGCCAAACAAGAAATTGAAGACTAGGAAGACCCAACAATTTGCCTCTAAAAGAGAGGAAACATGGAGTTTTGGCTTGCTTTACTCCACTTAGCCGGAAATTATTGCATTGAAAGCTTGGGATGAATTTATTACATATGAGAACATAAAATTACATTTGGAAAAATACAAATAAATTACATATTGAATTTTATATCAAAATGATGTTTTGATATAAAAATCATTAAATTCAAAAATTACAACTCTGAAAGTATGATAATTCATCATGATGATCTTCCATATAGGAAAACAAAATTTCTTATTTAGACCCTCTAATATATTTTCTGACCTCATTTGAAATGGAGTGACCTTAAAAAATAAAATAAAAAACCTAATGACCTAATGGGACTTCTTTAGACCTGACTTTCATGAATGAGATTTGATTTAAAAGACTTCCTAGTGCAAAGAGACTTCCATAGGTGTTATTATGCTCAATGAGACATGAGAATGAGTCAGCAATGTGAATCTCGGAGGGAGAGTGAAGTTTATTGACAAGGAAAACCACCAGTGGAATGATTTTATATCATGACCTAATGGAATGATAACAAATTTCTTTAGAGTGGGACACCTAAGATGCACATGCAAAATGTGTTTTGATCCCTGGTGGAAGTATGCAAATACTGACACTAGCAGACCCTTCAAAAGTAGAGTTCATTCTGAATTGGCCCAAGCCCAATACAGTTACAGAGGTAAGAATCTTTCTTGGGGCAGCACAGTATTGGATGAAATTCATTGCTAATTTTTCTTCTATTGCATCTCCGTTACATGCATTGACAAGTGTCAAGAAAGTATTCCATTTGGGAGATGTATAAAAAAAATCATTCGATGCTTTAAAGAAAAATATAAGTTCAGCACCGGTATTATCACTTTCGGATCTTAGATAGCCATTTGAGATCCAAACAGATGCAAGTGATTTTTCTATGGGAGCAGTGCTCATGCAGCATGGTAAGCCTATCTCATTTCATTGAGAAATTTTTAATGGAGCTATGACTAATTATCCCACCTATGATAAAGATTTATATGCATTGGTAAAAATTTCAGAGAAATGGAAGCACTATTTGATAGGGAAAGAGACCATTATCCATACCGACCATCAACCAGTGCAATACTTACAATCACAGTCAAAGTTGCAACAATCAAGACATTTCAGATGGATGGGATTTCTAAAAAAATCATTTGGTTATCAGGTATAAAAAGGGAACCTACAATAAGGTATCTGATATGCTCTCTAGGCCTATTGTAAATTCATCTATTATACTCAAGCACAATTCAATTATGCACGAAAGTTACATTGAACAATATGCATATGATAGTGTTTTTCGAGATGTGTATGAAAGCTTGAGTCAAGGAAACCAAAATGAAGAGTTAGATTGTCATGTGCATAAACGTTTGTTGTATCACTTGGGAAAGTTATGTATACCACATGGAGAAAGAAATAATATCATAAGGGAGGCACACACATCATTGATTGTTGGTGATCAGGTGATCATGTCCTAAGTTGAAAAAATGCTCAAAATTGGAATTGTTCAGAATTGGTTGAAACCTAAACAATTGGATAGGAATCATCGCTGTGATTCTGGCACCGAGGAATGGCACTCAAATCCGATGTCGTATGTGAAAGTTATGCAGGTTTGAAGTTTTCAGTATCCTCCAAAAATCAGTTGACCAAAGTTGACTTTTTGACTTTGGAAATATTAAAAAAAGAATATTCAAAATAATATTTTGAGAATATTCCTCAAAATATTCCATGGAATATTCCATCTGGGCAAATTGGAGTTCGACAAGTGTCAATTTATGATTCGTTGTTGGTTTATGTGGACCAATAGCAGGTTGTCGGCCCAGGAGCAATCGATCAAAATTTTTATGGAGGCCCAGGGTTTCGAACACCCGACCTCCCGTGAACAAAGCCAGCTCCTTACCATTACACCCCGTGGTTGGTTCTTAACCATGGTGGCGGTGAAGTTCTATTTAACGTTTTCATTTGATATGGGTGGCAGCAAATGGGGGCCAGCCCCCACACGTTATATGACCACAAGGCCAGAACCCAGGGCCTATCACCAGCGGAACGTTTGGAAACGGTTAACAACTAACCGTTAACTTTAATGCATATATGTGACCACATAACATAATTGCGGATGGTGGGTCATTAGATAACCGCGGTTTTCCAGGCGGTTTGGGCGGCGGTCCATGTGACCCCGCCCACATAACAATTATTATAACAGTTTACGGTTCCGCCAACCTTGGAGCGGGTTCCCCTAATTCTGGAGATTCCGCCAAATTTAGCCTTTTAACTGTAGTTACTCCACATTTAGTGGAGGTTTTTGGGGAACACTGGGCAAAATATTGTTTTTTGCATAACTTCTAGAATATTGAACCTCTTTGGACGAAATTTTAGTCAATTTTGGACTATTATGAGTATTTTGGAGACATTGGAATACGTTTCAGAGCCAACAAAGGTGTCTTTCAGCCATTTTTGCTTAAAGGAAGCTTAGAGAGCCATCAAGGCCATGAGGGAAATGGAGCTGCATTGGGCTACACTTCATTTTTTTAGGTGAAATAAAAGCCATACTTAGCTTATCTCTGTCTTATGAATTATTTCCATAGTTGTTTCAGCATGTTTAGGCTTATTTTTCACTGTAAAACCAATTTGAGCATCATAATATATCAAGGACATACCCATTGGGAGCCTTGGACCCAACAGATGTAGCCTAGGAGGGGTGAACTGCCTCATCATGTTGTTGTGTGTTTATGGTGAAGTTATTCTGCTATGTATTTCAGATTCAAGATGTTAAACAGTAATTTTAATTAACATTCCCTCACACTTAAACTCATAAAAAGTTACCAAAAACACTTTGTTTTACATGCAAGACATTACAAACACTTTGCACACTTAATTTAATGGAAATGAATACTTTTAATAGTAGTACAAATACTTTCATTTTCAGATCAGTTGGACATTTTGATGTAGGCAAGATAGTAGAAAATTTCCAAAGGTATTGTTATTGGCCACGCATGATTGATAGTGTATCTCGTTTTATTAGAGGATGTTCTTTATGTGAAATAAGTAAGCCTAGAAATAGGAAACATGGATTGTACACTCCACTTCTGGTTCCTTCACATCCTTGGGAGAGTATCTCAATGGATTTTGTAGGTGGTCGTCTTCCTATGTCAAGGAAAGGTCATGATTACTTGTATGTTGTGGTAGATAGATTCAGAAAAATGTGTCTTTTGAAGCCATGTAAGAAAACAATTACAGCTGAACAAACTACTAATATTTTCTTTAAAAATGTATGGGTTCATTTTTGTATTCCTACTTCTATTGTAAGTGATCGATATTCCCAGGTTTTGGGAATTTTTAGTCAAAATTATGGGACACGATGGACACAAAGTTGAAGAAGAGTACAACATTTCAACGGCAAACATATGGTCAAACCGAGGTGGTAAACAAGACAATTATTCATCTTCTTATAGGTTATTGCATCAAGCATCCCAAGTTGTGGGATGAAATGTTGCATTACATTTAGCATGCATACAACAGGGAAAATCATTCTTCCACAAACACATTGCCATTTGAGGGATGTTATGGTTACTTGCCAAGATCACCTTTGGACTTCATATTTAAGAAAGATGTCGATATAGATGGTCATAGTGACATAGATAATGCAAGCAAGTTCATTGAGAAAATTCAATTGATACATCACACAGTACAAGAGAAACTTGAAAAGAGTCAAAGCAGCTACAAGGCAAGGCATGACAAACACCGTGTTGATTCCAGGTTGGAGATGAAGTTTGGTTGTATATTAGCAAAGAAATTTTTCAAAGGGAAGGTAAAAAGCTCAAGCCAATCCATTATGGTCCATTTAAAATTCTGGAAAAGATTAGTACTAATGCATTTAAGCTAGATTTTCCTCCTTATATGCAAATATATTCTGTCATTAATGTTCAGAATTTGAGATTATTTGAGCCTCCTTTTATTGATGATCAAGGAGAACATGTTCAGCTGCCATCAATAGATGATTTCTCGCTAGAATATTTTGATGAACTTCAACAATATCTCATACTTGACAGAAGAATCAGAACTTCAAGAAGAGGGAATGTCGAATACCTTAGAGTGGGACATAAGGGACAAAATCCTTCAAAGGCCAAATGGATGGAGAGTGAAAGGGTGAGGGAGTTTTACCCTCACCTGCTGAAAAATTGATAGTATGTTTTGGGGTCCAAAAGGCTTCTAGTGGGGAGGAATGATCAGGAGCTCAGTATTTAGCTAAAAAATGAAAGTGCTCAGAAATGCTTCAGACCTAAATGACCGAATAGAGCTCGTCACTAGGATTCCAACGCAACTTGTTTCATCAAAATCTGAGAGCGTATGAGTGATTTGTGGTATGTTTTTTATTTTCCCAAATAGGTAAAAATTGTGCAGAATAGTGACAAATTGATGACTTGGTAGTTCAGTCAGCACCTCAATAATCTTTAGGGAACATTCTTCAATTTTTCAGCCAGTGACACTATGACAAGTTTCATCTCCAGATTCACAAATATTTCTTGGGGAAGTTGAATCTGTCTCCTATTTCCTAAGTTTGGAATTATTATTATGGTGGCTTATTTTTATATGGTGGGATTTTTTTGGGCCATTGGGGAAGGGCCACGTGGCACAGCCAGAGTGCCCCCCCCGGATGGCAAGGTTGGAAGGCATACATTTTATTTCAAGTTCATGGTACATATATATATGATATTATAAGGTTGGAAACCATAGTCGAATAGGCGCAATACAACATACAAATTCACAACATATATGTGTGTGTGTGTGTGTGTGTGTGTGTGCGTGTGTGTGTGTGTGTGTGTGTATTAACCAAAATTTGTTATACTATGGTTCAGAGCCTTTGCATATTTTAACAAAATTTATGTGGTCAGGGCCAGGGTTGAACCCATGGCCACCTGCACCATAGCCCACCTCCTTACCACTTCGCCCACTGCCATGATCCTTAACCACTAAGGATCTCACATCTATTTGAAGTATGTCGGTGGAACATATGGGGGTTCGTAGGGGGCTGGCCCCCTCCCACACGACCGCGTATGAAGACCAATGGCCAAAGAAATTCCAGCGGGAAGTTTAGGCGAATATTTAAAATAGATTAAGTCGTGTGTAATATGATAATACATGGTTAACCCACGATAACCAGAGATTTACGAATAAGTGTGGGTTAGCGCTAAATGCACTTAAACCCACTTAAAAACAGGCTTATCATAACTTAATCACATAATTATCTTGGCAGCACCTTTGGTGAACCCACTAGATTCAGCGAACTTCCACATTTAGTGGAGTTAACTGGCGGACATCCAGTTTTAGTGGAGAAAAACTAGGAAATTTTGGTTTTTCCATAACTGAAGAAATTTTCAACCAATTTTGGCTCAGGAAGAGTCATTCATAGTAGATTTTTATGTTTTGGAGCCATTGGAGCAGGTTCCAGAGGAAATAGGAGACTATAACCATCACTTTTACACAATTTAAGATATTATAAAGGCCCACACTATGAAGTTGGACCAAGGAGACATAGCCCAGGAGGGGTGAAATCCTTCATCAAAAACTTGTGTATTTGTTTTTTTTATTTGTGCTTGTTTTATTTTATTATGTTGTTATTCAGCATTGAGTTTCCATGCTTTTAAGTCCATGAAAAACACTTAATCTCATTAAGTTTAATGAATTGTCACTCATAAACACTTGTATAAACCCTTGTATGATAAGAAAACCAAAGCACTTACATGTTAATTCTAAAACTTATATTAGCACAACATTAACTAACAATCAATTTCAGATCACCAAGAAATTGTTTCATTAATAGTGAAGCAGGAGCGAGAAGGAAGTTGTTGCAATTGAGCCAATGTGAGCCAGTGTTGAAGGAAGTTGTTGCAATTGAGCCAACGTGAGCCAGCATTGAAGGAAGTTGCAGTGTTGGAGGAGCTTCTATGTTGCTACCAACGAATTGTTGAATTTCAAATTTTTTTGTCCAACTGTCAAATAAATCATGCGCGATCATTTTCGAAAGAGAGAACTAAGTCATGTCACCAAACTATGAACTAAATGAAGACTCAATGGCCTGATTATATGAAAAACATCCATGCAGAAAAGTGAGTTCATGAATTATGCAGTGACCTTTCAAAAGGATATTTGTTCACTTTAAAAATAATCCATTCACCTTTTTTACTTCATTTAAAAATTTTAATGAAACTTTGAAATAAAGGGGATGATTTGTAAAGTATTTTAATGGAGGGATAAAGTATGCCTTTTAATTTGTAAAACTTTTTGAAGTAATAAGTAGTGGATAATTTTGGGAAATATAAGGAGTGGATAGAATATGATTTTGTGATCATTAAGATAATGGAGGGATGCGGTGTAATAGTTTTTTAACTAATTTTTTTTTTATGAAGGTACTTTTGTTAAAAGGAGTAGTCTCCATTTCCTTTGGAGAGATAAATGTGCATTTTTTTTAGTGGGGTGATAAGTTGAATTTTAAGAGTTTTTTAAGTGATAAAGTGAAATTATTTTTGTAATTTTGGAGCGATAAGTGTTTTGTAAATTTGGAATGATAAGGTAAATTCATTGTTGTAATCCAAATTAATGTTTTACTTTGACAAATATTGAGTCTGTGTCCATTCAGTTTTTGAAGACGAGTGGCTTCAAATGGTTTCCAGCTTGGCATTTTGATTACTTTAAGTTGAATATTGATGTACCTCGATATTTAATAAAACATAATTTTTTTTTGGTGTTTAAGTGTCCTAGATCCACCTGAAATTGAATAAGGGGATCTTAGGTACACCATGAGTATGTTTGTGATGGCGAATGCTTTTCTGTATTCTTGACTGTGCATTTTTTTGTGTCTAGTTTTGACACTATCTTTGTAAAATGCTACACATGGGTTACACAAAAAATTAAACAAATGCATCCACATAATAAAGAATACAAGCAATCAAGAAGCTGCACATAATAAGTTCTCTTCAAGCATACAAGCAATCGAGAAGCTACAACACATAATCAACATAAACAAGCAATTCAAAATCATCATTCTATAATCGATTCCACATCATTCAATCAAGGATTTCAAGTTAATGAAGTTTCAAACTCAAGAATTCCAAGTCAAAATCTACATCAACATTCAACGACACTTAGCCATTGTGTAATTTGAAAATAAATTTTTTTTTGTAAGTCAGTTGGATTGTAAGGGTGCATTCTTGGTTGAAACCGACATCCAAGTTTGAATTAATAGGAGGTTCAGTAAGTCAATTATCTTCAAATAAGTCAAGCCAAATGAGTTCACTGTTTTAAGTGAGTCATTAAAATCATTAAGAGTTTCTCTTCGGTGCATTTTCCACACCCTTCTTTTATTCAAGAAAGTCAATGAGTTCAAGCAAGTGCAAATTTCACAACATCAAGAGAGCCAGTTTGAAGTTGATTGAAGCATTCACAAAGTTCAAGCGAGCATGAAGTTAATTGAAGCAACACTCAATCAAGCGAGCCAATACAAGCGAGCGTGTCAAAATTGGAAAAGGTGGAAAACGTGTTCAAAGTGTAGAGCTGGAAATTAAAGAGTTGAAAGAGTGTAATCATGAGTTACAGAATACAATTGAGTTACCGGAATGGAAGTTGAAGCGGAATCAAAACTTAATCAACCAAATGACCAACACATTAGAAGCAGTGAAATACTTTCAACTTGAGCTTGAAATGAAATAGAAACTCATTAGCGCACTCCAAATTAAATTAAGTGAAAAACAAGATATGCTTGATGCACAGGATACAGAGAAGGTAGATGCAAGTTGCAACACTGAAGAAATCATTCAAACATCAGATGAAATTTGTGATACAAGTGACCTTATTCAGCATAGTGATGAAGGTTACAACACAAGTGATATTATCCAGCCAGTTGTACTACTTAATGATGCAACAAGTAGTACCAAATATCAAATTCATCAGTTTGATGGAGCATGTCAAATAGATGAACTATTAATGATTGATGGCCAGTGTGATAAAAAAGATTTAATAAATCAAGGATAGAATGTTAGCAACAACAACAGGTGTGAAGAACAAAAACACAATGATCTTTCCAAGAAAGTGATCACACCTTGGGAAGAAATCTCCTTCAACAAAGATCGACATGGCCTAGGTTACACCAAAGACAATAGTTTTTATATTCCATATTACTCAAAACCAGTGTAGTTTGTCAATGCGGGCTTTCTAGACAATGCTCATAATAAGTGTAATCATTTTAAGTGAAATGGCCATATGGAGAGTACATTTTTTGACCTCCATCCTTGACACCATTGTGGCAAGAAAAATCATTCATCGGAAAGATGTAGTAAGTGAAATAAACCACCTAGAGTGAAGATAAATTATGCATGGATTGATCCTTGGAAGTGGTCCTCTACAGTCAAACAATTGTCTATGTGTTATCGATGGATTCGGTCTCACATGCAGACAACTTTTCGAGTACAATGAAGATGGTGAAACTCTCCTAAACCTGAAGGGGGGAGTTCTGAAATGAAATGATGATTATTGTCTCTCCTTTCAACTGAAAAAGGAGGGAAATGATAATGAAATTGAAGGTGTTTGTGAGACTAAAATTTTCGGTAGCATCAGTAAAAGCATTTGGTGGGCATCTTCATCAGCCAGTGGGCATCAACAAATTCGCCAGTGGGTGGTCAACAACAAAAGAAAGCAGTGAGCATTTTTTGACACCAACAGTGAGAAGTTTTGAACAACATCATAAAAAGTAGCAATGAGTTATTTTTGACATCATAAAAATCATTATCCAGTGGGTGATCATCATCAACAAATTCGCCAATGGGCATTTTCAATATTTTTTCAGTGGACAAGCAAATTCGCCAGTGGGCGTCATCAAATTTTTTCAATGGAAAAATGATGCTTATTTCAAGAAAAGGATGGATGGATCCTTTTACAACTTGGCACGTGATGGAGTTGTCAAGTAAAATTCAAAGATGAATTAGACTTGCAGCTGACTCATGTTCTCTTCAGATTGGAGTTTTTTTGGCATCCAGATTTGGCAGTTTTTCAGGCAGTGTTTTTTAGGATCAACGGTTTCAGCATGAGAACTTGGAAGATGGTTCCTAGTTATTATTTTTGACTTATGATTGAGGGGGGGGGATGTTAGCCTCACTCTCATGTGATAAAAACAATTCTAAGTCCAGAATAATTAAATTAATTACTATCACAAAAGTTAGTATTTATTCCTACCTTTCTAGATTGGGTTTATTCCTCATAGTTAGGAGTCAATTTAGGTCTAGTTGGTTGAGAGATTCTCTCCAACTAGTTAGCCTCCTATGTTGGTGTATGGTTGAGATATTTTCTCATTCAAAGTGTCCAAGATAGACGGACTACCTTGAGACAAATTCTCCTCATGTATTTATGTGTATCATAAACATAATTTTAATAATGAGGATGTGAGAGTGAAATGAGGCTCTCATGCCTTTTCCCTCATGTATGGTTATTCATGTCTCTAGTATGAAATCAAAAGCTATAATAAGAGATATGAAAGTATTTGGAAAGAATTCAGATATTTTGGAATACAACATTGTGATTAACTCATACTGCAAACAAGGTCTTATGCAGGATACTTCAAGGATTTTGTTGGAATCGATGAATTCAAGATTAAATCCTTCCATTTTCACTTACAATACATTTGCAGTAGGTTATTCAAGTGAATTTAATCAACTATATGAAGGAACATGGTTTCATGCCTGATGAACACACTTGTAATACCATTGCAGATAATTATTGTAAACTAGGCAGATTCCAAGCAACGTCTGATTTTGTTATTAAAACTAAACAAACTGATAAAAATTTTGACCATGAAGAGCTACACAAAATTTCACAACACATAAGACAGTGTCAAAAAATAGATTCTTTTGTATCACTATCTTCTTTAAAGCAATCAAAACCACTTGTGGATAATTGCATTATATCGAGCTTCAAATGTTGTGTGACACGCAAGGGTGTGAACCATAGTAGTGCATATTTGAATTCCTCCAAATTTCTCTATATATATTTACACTCATTTATGTTTGTTTCTCAAGGTAACAAACATGGAGAATTATCCAATATTTTTACTTAATTTACATATTATCGTGTATCACTATTGACATGATGATCAACAAACATCATGCTCAATTGTGTCATGCATTACAACAAGTTTTCCCTCTTATCTGATTTGTACTTGATCTTTGTCAATATTATTATCTTCTTTTTTACTAGAAATGTTTGTTGGTTTAAGATATCCAACTATAGGAATTCATGACTTTTGTTTTGCTATCATGTTAGCTTTACAATTAAATCTATTTTTAAGCAAGTTGGACAATGCAAAATGAAAACATGACTAAAAAAACCAAGAAATTTAATATGGCAATGAATGTTAAACCTTTCCACTCTTTGGTGCCAATGTATATAATTGCTTTGTCTAATGCCATTCCTTGTGATTTATGTATTGCTAAATCCCATGCCATTCGAAGTGGTATATCTTGGCGTGCACTCCTTGTGATGGGGGAAATGGGTACATATCTTGGATGTGAAATGTCCCATGGTGTTCCTTTGTATTGGTTGAAGTAAACTACCATAAATGATAGAAGTTTTAGGGGCTTCGTGTCAGGTGCATAAAATATTGAAATGAATTTGCCAAGTGCACCATAAACAAGGTCTTCATCTACCCACAAGTTGCTTGCGAGTATAAATTTTTGTTCATTGCATAAGAGTACCTTTGCATCCAAATTTTCATCTTATGTTGTATAAAAATTTTGTTGGCTTTGTTTCTATTTAGAGCAAGTTGCATGTTCAATTTTTAAATTTTATCGTTCAATGACATTCAAATAACAAAAAACATATAAATTTGATTATCTTGCCATGTTTCTATCGATGCTTGATGCTAAAATAACATATATTTTGACAAGACTCTTGGTCAATAATTCCAAAATATGTATGCCTACCCCTTCAAATTTACATAACATACATATCAACATCTATATCAATGTCAATTCATTCTTACTGTGTCATTTATATGTCTTTAAATTGAATTTTTTGTCCATTTAACTATTCAAATAAAAAAAACTGAAAATCGAAGAATTGTAATACATTTTCTATGCATACATAACTCATTTATGATTTAATCTAATTTTATTATGCTCAAACTAAACAATAAATTATTTTCTCCTTTCTTATATATGCCATGAAATAGTCAAAATGTAGATAAAAACGCATGAAGACGTCTTATTTATGCACAAAACAAAGATACAATAAATGCATGTCGACGACTGATTTTAAAAAAAAATGTAAAAAACCTACTACCTCAATCGCATCCTCTCACCTCGGTGTTTCTCTCCTAAATCGTGATACCAATTCACTTCATCTTCATATCAAAACCAATATAACCGCGCGCGCCCCCCCCCCCCCCCCCCCCACCTCAATGATGAACATTGTTGCTTTCCACAAAGAATAAATAAAATTTCTACCATGCATGTTTTCATAATATGCAAAGAATCATACCCAGGTATGAAAATAAGACTTTTACATGGTATCCATTCTTTCTTTCATTGTGTGACATCTAGATATACAATCATGATGATGTGTTGCCCGTGATCTGGAACTATAAGTAGATTATCGAGATAGAAAGCAGTGTATCGGTTTTGGCGTCTTGGAGGAGAGGGACTTGGAGCCCCCACCAGTTCAGCCCTAGAGGAAGAGGATTAAGATGGATATGATTTCCTACTACATAAACCACATTGTGATTACTATTTTTTATTTCCTTGGCATTTCTCCATGAGGTGTTGCGGATGTGCTTGAAATGTTGTTTAAGACTGCAGATTATCTCACCAAGGATGGTGAAACTGACATATTTATCCCCATGCATCTCATGATCTATTGAAATCTATTGCAGCAGAAGAAGACATATGTTAATGAAAATGAATAAGTTGATGTGAGACAGTTGAAAAAGACCAGGTTATTAGGGTATTGGGGATTGAACCGGGTGGATTTTCTTCCTGGTAAATCTTTGGGACTTTGTCATAGATCTAGTTTTGTTCTTAGATCTCTCTCAAATCTACTGTTAGTGGTATTGTATGAAACCTTAGCTTGCGTATTGGAAGCAAACAAACCCCATGTTTTTTTTGTTATTGGGTTCCAACTTGTGCTTACTTTTTAGTTCTTTTGGCATTTTCTTGTAATTTTTCCTTGTCATAAGGTTATTGACAATTGTTTTATTGATGAGACATCCAATTTATCTTGATAGTGAGATTGAGTTGGTTGGTGCTCATTATTGTTGCTTATTTCATGTCTTTTTAATCTTTATTGTAATAGAGAGAGGCCTACAAATTCTTCATACCTCTATTGCATTATTTCAAGTAAGGGACGTTTTAATTTAATTCAAACTTTTATCTCCTCTCATTATAGTAAGTAAAAAAAATGGTGCAATTCGGTGGTAAATTGGATATTTAGTTTCTATTGAAAGTGTTATTTATATTATATCCAAAAGAGAGTTTAAATATTTATATATATTATTTCCAAAAAAGAGTGTAACATTTATTGCACAATCTAATTCTAACCTTTTGTAATTTCCCCTATTTTTTCTTTTGTAGAATTTTGGTTTTGGAGAATGGTTTCTAGGTTTGATATCAAATTTTGTTGAGTTAATTAATTTATTAATGTGATTTAACAAGTTATATTCCTCAAGCTAAAGAATACTCGTAGCTAGGAAGCAGTGAATTTAAAAATTTACACAAATCCTTCTTAGAAGAAAACTTAAACAAAAAAAAAAATTGACAATCTAATTATGTCCTTTTGTAATTTTCCCTATTGTTTATTTTGTAGACTTCTAGTTTTGGACAATGGTTTCTAAGTTTTCTATCAATTTTTGTTGAGTTAATTAATTTTTTAACTTGATTTAGCAAGCTATATTCCTTAATTTAAAGAATCCGCGTAGCTAGAAAGCAATGAATTTCCTTGGGCAAGGGTCCAATAATTTTGCTGAACTTAAAGCTCTCCATTTTCTTCTTTGCTGGTTGATTTCAAAAAATATGAGACAGATTCAGATTTTTGGTGATTCTAGGAATGTTGTGAATTGGTTCAATGGGACTCAGCAATGCAGGAATTATATTTTGTTACATTTACTTAAGGAGATCCGTCGTCTTAAATGTTTCTTCTCTGAGATATCTGTTTGTCACATTTACAAGGAAAGGAACCAGGAAGCAGATCGATTATCTAAAGAAGGTGCTCAACAAGATTTGGGGTCCTGGACAGTAACTGAGATGGTGAATGGGGCTGTTCATGCTAGGGAACAACCGTCCTTTGTTTAATTTCTGCTATTTTACTTCTATTATGTATATATTTCCTCTATAAAAAACTCTAAAACAACTACTTTATTGAGTCCATAACTGTTTTCCTTATGTAAGGAGGTTATGGGCTCCATTTTTGTATTTTTCTGATGTACCTCTGGGGACTGGGATAGTTTCTACTGCCAGTCCCTTTCACTGAGCTATAGAAGCTGTGGGCTTTGTCAGTGCATTCTTATCCTTCTGCTCTCATCTCTGTTTCGGTTCACCGGGAGATGATGAGCTAAAGGAGATGCATTGGCGTCTTGTGTGGTTCTTTTTTTGGTTTTTTTCTGGCTGCTATGCATCCTTACAGGTTGTAAAGCAGCTTTGTCTCCATCTCCTTTCTATATAAGGGAATGGCTCTGTTATAGAAATGCTATGCATATGTTCTGAAACTATCTATATAATAGAAAGTTCGATTTTTTTTCTGTGGGAAAAAAAGAAAGCAATGAATTTCAAAATTTACATAAATCCTTCTTAGAAGAAAACTTAAACAAAGAGAAAATAGTTGTGCTTTATGTATAATGTTTTTGAGAAACTTGACTTCTTGACATATTATTTATGCAGGTCATAGATCTTCAACTTATAAAATGTAGCCTATTTGGGGATATTTTTGATAGGACTGGCCCATAGGCCTGATATGCCTTCACAATTATATTTTAGGTGTTGCTAACATAGTGAAAACTTAGTGATTTTTGGAATGTGGACTAAACTTGGATGATTTTGGGATGATTTAAACTTGATGCGGATTAATAATACATTGTTTTGATTTACAACGAATATAGATAATTTCCTAAATGTGATAATCACCAATAATAGAAAATGTAAATGGAAATAAGAATACAAAATACATTTTGAATGCCACCATATAAAACATGAGAATTGAAACAAATTATTGAATTCCCTTCATCAGACGAAAAGGAAAAGAAAATTATTGGATGCCCTTCATCAAAAGAAATAGAGTGTTTAAAATGAGGCAAAAGTAATTTGTACCTATGGTTTCCTCTTAGTAGAAATTGCTCATTCTAGAAAATCAATATTTCTTCACAAAGGTTTTAAATATTTCATTGGTAAAATAAGTGGTAGATTGTATCTAGTTCAACCTTCATCGTCTTGATATGTCAATTATTATTTTAATTGTGTGCTACCAATTTAACAAAAATACACAAAACAACCTAAAACTAATACAATAATTATTATTTCAAATCGAAATATAAATTTCCAATTCAACAATTCCAATTTGAAAATCCTATCAGCATCTCTTTGCATCGCTTGGGGATATTTCTAGTGAATAGTCATCTACAAATATCACAACTTGGAATACCTATTTATATTTCAATGGAGGTGTCGTCTCTTTGCACCTTTTGGGGCAATTGCTAGTGAATAGTCATCTGCAGATATCACAACTTAGAATACCTATTTATATTTCAATGTATTTTTTGCTACTAATTACACTATAAGTGTTTTTAATTTGGAATAGGGTTTTCATCATCTTAATTTAATTATCAAGAATGGTATGGATTTAGCTTTTTTATCTTATGGTTTTCATAATTTTGATTTAATTATCAATAATCATTAGGTGAATGGTAGAGATTTAACTTTCGTGAGTTATGGTTTTTTGGGCATGTGGTATTGATAAGTTATGGTATTTGCCCATGGTAAATCTAGAATAAATCTTTATGATTATAAATATTAATTTATGTGTTTTTAAATGTATATATATGTTGAATTTTAGCAAATTGAGATGTATAATGAAGTTTTTTTATAGATATATGCCTATAAAATTGTAGTAACCATTTAATGATACATAACTTGCTAGCAAATTTGAAATCAAGATAATTTCAAATATAATCAAAAGAAAGTGATTGAATTTTATTCTAAATGCAGGTTCAAATGATTGATGGACTCTGCTTATCATGTTGGGTAGGTTCATGATTCTCAATATTGGGTCATCCAATACTAGTTTTAATAAATAACCCTTCAAACCTATATTTGTCGATTTTTACTTTGCACTTCCTCCTCGAATTAGCAATGGTTTGGTCTGCAAAGTAAAAAATCAAAATATGCACCTAAGAAACCAGATTCGTTCCCTAGGGGTCTTATGTCCTAAATAGGGTGAATCAGACAAGATTCGTTCAGATTCGTGTCCTTCGGGTCGTTTCTGACTGAGTCCGGTCGAGACATGATCGTGTCTAGGACGTGTCTGATCGGGACACGATCGTGTCCCAATTATGGGACACAAATCCCAAAAAAGGACTCTCACACGGCTTTAAAAGTACGATTTGGCCATTCTCACTTCACAATTAGCTTATTCTCTTTCTATGGGTTTGTTGTGGGTGTGTGTGAGTGAAAATAAAAGGGTATGGGAGAATTTTAGAGGTGATTAAAGCAACAGATAAGTGCATTTTGTCTCCATTTTTTCCATTTTTATTATAGAAATTTTCATGCACATTTTATTTACAAATTTTTGCATTTTTTGTTTTTTTTTTTATAGCATTTATGGCTCAATCAAGGGCAACAGGGAAGGGGAAGAGGAAGGGGAATAATGTCCCCATTGGATATGCCCCTCTTCTTCCAATTTCACCAGGGTTTGAAAGTGTTCCCTCTATTGGAAGTAGGGTTGCAACAACATCTTCAAATGTTAAGGGAAGACAACAACATCAAGATAAAAAATATCCCTTGTGGAAATATGTCACAAGAGAGCAAGGGCTAAGCAGCAAGATGAAGGGAGGAGGCAGTGTTTCTTGGAAATGAAACTATTGCAACAATCGTTTGATGGGCACATATTACCGTATGAAAGCTCATTTCTTGGCTTTACCAAGTTGTGGAATTTTAGAATGTACATGAGTGTCTTTAGTAAAGAGGAATGAAATGGAAAAAGAAGCCAATGCTGGTATGGAAAATATGACTGCAAAATCTATTTAAGAAAAATGATGATCTCCTTCCATTCTTGAGGATAAGCGACAACAAATTTGCATTTGATATTTCTGGTGGAGGACAAGCTACAAGGAGTACACCAATCTATCATTGTTGAAGATTGTGGATACACAGTTTGCCTCTTCATTCATCATGTTGAAGAGGTTGAGGGAGGTCAATACCACTCTTGGGGCCATGGTTATTTCAAAGTTTTGGGATTTTTAGAGAAATACATATCAAGCAGCCTCAAAAAGATTGAAGGAAACAGTATTAGATGATGCTTGGTGGGAGAGGGTATATCTAGTTATTCAAATCAAGGACGCTATCATTCCTTTGCTTGAATTTGTAGATACGGACCAACCCATCCTAGGAGAGGTTTATGAGGGATGGGATTCCATGATTGAGTTTGTGAGGAGAATTATTTTACAAAGTAAATGCCCTAAGTATGAGACATCATCATAGGCCTTCTTCACCACCATATAGGATATTTTTTTCAGCAGATGGGACAATAATCGCACGCCTTTACATTATTTGGCTCACTCATTGAACCCAAAATACTACAACCATGAGTGGCTAAATGGTGGGCCTTCCCACAAATTCCCTCCTCACATGGATGATGAAATTTCACAGGGAAGGAAAGATGAATTCAGGAGGGATTTTCAGGATAGAGCATCCCTTGATGAGGTGGAGGATGCCTTTGCAGATTTTTCCACTGGAACTAGTCAATTTGTAGGATATGATGTGATTAGAGACAGGGGGGATAAGAAGCCCTATTATTGGTGGGAAAATCATGGGGAAACAATCCCTCTTATACAACATTTAGCCATGAGGCTCCTCTCTCAGGTGACTTCATCCTCTTATTGTGAGAGGAATTGGAGCACATATGGGAATTTGTATAGTTTCAAGAAGAGAAGGCTTGATCATTCCAAGACAAAGACAATGGTGTATGTTTACACCAACCTACATCTTATTTACAGGCAAAGGGATGAGTGGTTTAAGGGAAATATGTGGGATGTATTTCCTAATGATATGGCTTTGGATAGTAGTGTTGAGTTGGAATTGGCCAACTTGGATCTTAATGAGCTAGTGCCAGAGCCTGCCACTTCTGATGATGGTGATATCATAGAGGGGCCATCCTCCGCACCAGTAGATGTAGAGATGACATTGGATACAGAGAAGGAGGATGAAATAGAGGAGAGAAGTGGTGACCATGATGATGAGTATAGTGATGCTTATTTTGATGATGAGGATTGATGACTCATGAGCTACCTACTACCTTGAGGCTTGTATTTGTTTTCATTTTGTATTTGCTATTTCTATTTTTCATTGGCATTGCTACTACCTATGTAGCACATTTTTATTTTTATGACTTAATGAGAAAACTATAGTATATTGTCTTTCTCCTATTGGATCATTGATGAATATGTCACAATTGTATTTGTAATATGTATGCATATTGTTACTTTTTGTCTTTGTAAAACTTACATCTAGATGAAGATCTATGTTTGAACCAATGAATTTTTATCATGAATGAGAATTTGTGATTCGAGTGTCGACGGACACATTTACCCCTTGGAAAAGGACACGCTTTATATTATTTTACTAATATATATCTATATATATATATATATATATATATGCATATATTTTAATAAAATAATATATAATATGTCTTGTTCCGGGGGGTCAACGTGTCTGTGTCTGACACTCGAAACCTCGTGTCCTTCGTGACCCGTGTCCCCATGTTAGGTAACTTAGATATGCATTGTTCATTTTTCCTGGGTAGGGAAACTTCATATCTGTGTGAGGCACAGTAATATTTATCTCGAAGTTGAAAGTTTCCCTCTAGCTTGTAGATATAAATTCTTGTTTATCTTATGCTTATCACATGTATCATATTGTGATGGTTGGATTTGAAAGGTTTATTTTACACCAATAATAAAGTATTGGTATTTTAATAGGATTGTATGTTGCTTAGATTTGAGAGATTTATTTTACACCAATATTTAAATATTAATATTCTAATAGAATATAAATAATAATATTTTGTGTGTGAAATAATTTTATTTGTTTACAGGGTAGAATCTTGGGTATTATAACTTTTCAACTTCCAAGATTTTTTGATAATATATTTTTTTTTTGGCCTTCAACTATCTCGAGCCCCAAAATCTCGTTATGTGGAAATGTAGCTTAGCCACAAAAGAAATATGGACATCATTGTCCAGAACAATTTGATGATGAAATTAAACATCAGATTTTCATATATGGTTTATTTTGGAAAAATATGAAATTAAATATCAAATTTCTAGTTAATTTTGGAAAAATTATAAATGTCAATAGAATATTTTATTTTATAATTTTTTAGTATTTTTATTTCACAGTTTTTCGAAAAATAACTATACATGAAAATATTAATTCAAATTGTAAAAATCTACACTCTCAAATCAAATTAAATACCATACATAAACATGGTCGTTAGGAGCATTTACACAACCATACAATAGTCACACCCCACTAGGTGCACCAATGGTGTGAATGTTTGTTTTTTCATTGATTTTTACAATTATGTTAATCTATCTATCTAACAATAACAACCCACTAGGTGCACCAATGATGTGAATGTATGTTTGTTTGATTGAATTTTACAAGTATGTTAATCTCTCCATCTAACAGTAATAGAAATGTTACCTTAAGCTCTATGTCCATCTTTTCCTACAAAGACCTTGAGGATCAATTATTAATAGTTGATCCACTTAACCTCATAGATCGTAAGGTTCTAAATGAGGGTTGAGAATAGTACATGTTGCCTCCTTAGAAGTAGAAATTGATATTGGATTTGAACTTTATACCTGGTTTCGACCACCTGGTTTTTGCAACATTATTTTAGAAATTACTAATACCCTGCTCAAGAATTTGCATGATCTCCCATTGAATCCTCTAAATACTTTATACGAATACACATTGATGCATTGGAATTTGTTAAATGTAAAATTGAATGCAACACAATAGTCGTCACCTTCACCTCTATGCATTTATTAAATGATATGGAAACTATTGGATGCATGGGTTGTTCATAGTTAACTTTTTCCACCAACCTTTCTGGGATTTTGAGATGATGATGAGAAAGAGTTTGGTATAAATAGTTTTTGTGCCTTTTTTTTTCTTTTCGGATTGAAATGTAGTTCGAATTACAATTGAAATTTTAGTTTTTTTTTTTCAATTTTGTGACTTACTGTGACAGAAGAATATATCGAAGGAGGACACTCAACACAAAATATTGAATATTTCATTCCAATACATTGAAATTTATACACAAAATGAATTGGAGATTTAATAATGAATCTCCCGATTATTAATTCTGAATTTTCTACCGTCGACTAGGAAACAACCATCATATTTAATCACATTTATTTTGCTGAAATGTGAATAGGCTTGATTATTCTGACACCTCCCTTTAATCATGACCTACATGTTGACTCACATGTTGGTCTAAGTCTCATCTAGGCTACATAATTAATATTTTCTAAAACGCACAACTTACTTCTACAAATTTCAAATTTATTCTTTCCAAGAGGCTTGGTGGATATGTCAGCCACATTTTCATTTGTATTACAATATGATAAGTCAATTTCTTTTTATCAAACTTTTTCTCTTACACAATGATGTTTTGTTTATATATGCTTTGACCTTGCATGATATACAAGATTGTTTTCCAATTTGAAAGTGTTTTGATTGTCACATCTGATTAATTTAGGTTCTTGTTGTGTTTCCTCAACATCTTCAAGTATCATTCCAAGCCATATTGCTTTGCATGTAGCACTACTTAATGCTTTATAGTCAACTCCAGTGGATGACAAGGAAACAGTTGGTTGTTTATTGCTACTCTGTGATATTTCTCCTGAACCTATATTGAACATGTATCCAGTAGTATATTTCCATTAATTTGCATTTCCAACCCAGTTAGAATCATAATAACTTGTCAACTCAACATAAAATTCATCAATATACGTAATACCAAAATTAAGTGTTATTTTTAGATATCGAAGGAATTTCTTTGCTGCTTTAGTGGCTTTCATAAGGCTTAGCTATGAACTGATTAAGTATGTTGACAGACTATGATGTATTTGGCCTGGTAATGGTGAGGTATTTCATACTTCCCACCAATTGATGATACAAGGTTCCATTCACCTATTTGGTTCCATCGTCACTGTACAAATTGACATTTTATTCTAAAGGAGTAGATATTGCCTTGAATTCAATCATATTGAACCTTTTAAGCATTTCCCTTATATATTTTCTTTGTGTGATTAGTGTCTTGTCAGATTCCCTCCAAACTTCAAGACCTAAATAGTAAGGCAATTCACCAAGATCCTTCATCTCAAATACCTGTGACAATTGAATTTTAATTTCTTCAATAAACTTGAATGCATTGTCTGTTATAATAAGATCATCAACATATACAAATATCACAACAAAATTCCCATCTTCATCTTTCTTGATGTACATGTTAGGATCATTTTTGCTTCTCATAAAACTTTTCTCATAGAAGAAAGAATCAATTTTCACATACCAAGATATTGGTGCTTGTTTCAAACCATATAATTTTTTCTTTAACCTGTGAACTAGATGCTCTTGTCCCTCTTTTATAAACCCTTCAATCTAAACCAATAGAATTATTCTTTTAAATCACCATTAAAAAATGTAGATTTTACATCTAATTGATGCATTTTCCAATTACGTTTTGCAACTAATGCAAACATGATTCTAATTGTGTTCAACTTAGCTACACGTGCAAAAGTGTCTTCATAATAAATTCCAACTTTTTGTGAATAACCTTTTGCAACCAATCTAGCTTTATACTTATCAATACTTCCATCAACATTAAACTTGGATTTATACGACCATTTGCATCCTATGTGAACTTTATTTTTAGGAAATTTTGTTCATTCTCATGTGGCATTCTTCATTATAGAGTTATATTTTTCATTCATTGCATCTCTCCATTCTTTATATTCTTTAGCTTATTCATAGCTTGAAGGTTCTACAACATTCATTACAAGAGACATTAATCCATAATCTTAATACCTTATAGGTACCTGAATTTTTTGTGATGGCCTTCTGGAGTTTTATTTATTTCATATTTCTTTCTGCTTTGCGAAGTCTCGAGTGTCATGACTACTTGATTCCCATTGCTCTTGAACCTATACCTGTCTTAGTGCTTGTTCATGTTCTTGTTCAACACTTTTTTATATTTTTACATAATCATTAGTATCATACCATACACCAATATTATTCATTTTATCACCTTCATACACATTCTCATGAAACGCCACATCCCTACTTGCAAGAAATCTATGGGAACTGGGATCAAACAACTTGTAGGTTTTTTTATCATCACAATAACCAATCAAATGATCACTTAATTGACTTTGCATCAAGCTTTCTTCTTTCATATTTTGGAATATGAGAAAATTCCTTGCAACCAAAACCTCTTAAATGACTCACTTTTTGTATATACCCATAAAATGCTTTAAAATATGTTTTAGGATATAAAATTTTGTTTGGACTCCTATTTTTCAAATAAATATCAGCATTAATGGCTTCATCCCAAAAATAATTAGAAACATTTTGACCTTGAAGCATACTACTTGCACATTCAACTAGTGTTCTTTTTTTCCTCTCAGCAACTCCATTTCACTGAAGTATATGTTGCACTATAAATTGTTATAGAATCTCATTTATTTTACAGTATTGATTGAATTCTCTTGATTTATATTCTCCCCCGTGATCAAATATGAGAATTTTGATACACTTGCTTGTTTTTTTTTTTCCACCATATTTTTGAACTATTTAAAGTATTCAAAAAAATCACTCTCTTTCCTTATAAAATAGACCCATGTATATCTAGATCTACCATCAACAAAAATAAGAAAATATCATGCTCCACCAACAAATCTACTTTTCATAGATCTACATACATCAGTATGAATCAATTCAAGTATTCCCCTCTGTTTGTTTTCTTTATGTAAAGGAAATTCCTTCCTATGTTGCTTGTTAAGTACACATGCTTCACATTCAACATGATCATGTTTCATAATAGGAAGACCTTCAACCATTGTGTTCTTTTGAAGTAACAGTAAATCATTGTGATTTATATGTTCATACCTTTGATTTCATAACTCTATTGTTGGTATTATTTTAGATGACAATGCTTGATGACATGTCCTTGTAACATCCAGCTTATACAACCCTCCAACTCTGGTATCTGTGGAAATAACCTTGTAGTGACCTTGAATGTATTTCACAACACACTATGATTTAATGAATTCCACCTTCAAATCTTGGTCAGAAATAGTAAAAACATAAATTACATTCTTTTTTATACCAAGAACATACATCACATTATGAATTTGTTTTTCTTGTCCATCAGAAAAACTCACACATGTTACTCCATAACTTTGAACTTTAAGTGATCTATTATCTCCTCGATAAACATATGTTCCAACAATGTGCTCATAATATTCATCAAACCAATCCTTATTACAAGTCATTTGAAGTGATGCACCATAATCAATGAACCAAGAATTCACATCATCAATTTCCGCAGACAATGCAACATCATAAACAAACAATCTAAGATTTTTAAAGCCATCACTGATTGAGGTGTAAGTCCACAAATTTTCCATTATGCCTTATGTTTCTTTGTTTAGACTCATTATAATTTATTTTATATCAATTTTTAGAGTGATGCCTAGGTTTGCCACAATATTAACAATCCTCATTTCTCTTACCATGAGTTGGAAATTTAGATTGTGCCATACCTTTATGTGTTTCTTGAAACTTTGCCTCTTTTTTTCTTGTTCCATGACTTTCCTTTGTATGCTTTTTTACCCTTGGCTACCAATGCCTAATATGAACTAATCAACCCCAAATTGAAATTCTTCATCTACTCCTCCTCTTGTATAAGAATTCATGTCAATTCATCAAATGTAGGGGGCTTCTCTCTAGCTAAGAGACTTGAAAAAAAATAAAATTAATAATCTTGCACTAAGCCATTTAATGTGATGGTGAATAAGTTAGTACTAGACACCTTTTCACCAACATCTCCTAACTTATCACTTAAATTTTTGACATGAGACATGAAATTTCTTATATTTTCATTTGCTTCCATTTTTAGAGATAAAATATTAGTCTTCAAAAACAAGATATGGTTTATATTTGTTGTTTCATACAAACCATTAAGCACATCCCACGTTTCTTTGGATGTCTTGCAATATTTGATGTGGGGAATAATGTTGTCCTTTATGGACATACGCAGCAACACCTTTGCTTTCATCTCTCAGTTCTCCCAATCTATAACATTAGTTGCAACAGTGGGTTTGGACTCATCCCCACTCATAATTGACCAGAAATTATTACCCTCTAGAATTTTCAGCAACTTGAATTTGCAATTCACATAATTTCCTCCACCAATTTTGGTGGATTCATTCAAATAAGCATAAACTAAAAGATTTTACATTGCTCCAGAAAAAAAGAAAAAAAAACAAATCCAATAATAAAATCTTCAAAAACACTCCTTATTTCTCCTTTTTACCCAAGGAAAAAAAAACACCACTCACAATAATCACCACAACTTAATTTTACACACCATAAAAATTTTACTAACAACTCTTCTTCCCTTTCTTTTAAGCTCCTTTCACCACTTAAAAAAATATCTTGAATCTTTATCTCTCCACATGCAATTTACTTTCCACAAATTCAAACTTTATAACCCAATCACCAAAAATTGCATGTGGAGAGACTGCATTTAAGATATTTTTATCTTAAAAAAATAAAAAAACTTTAATATACGACAACATTAATTTTAAAAAAGAAAAAGTGGACAATTGAACTCATACCTTGACTTAATGGAAAAACTCAAGCTGACTTCACAAAGGGATGATGACTTACAACACCGGCTTCACTTAATTATTCTATGGTATGATATGAAAAGTAGATTGCTCTAGTACACACAACTCCACAATGTTTAATTCTCAGCCCTGGCCAGGCTTCAATCAATTTGTAGGTTGTGATTCGAAGCATTGTCATTTGTCAGTTTATATAGGCTCCCTCAACATCAAGGGTTCGAGTGTTGAACCTAAAATCAGCACAATCCGTGGTTTGGTTCGCATGTTTCAACAAACCATGTTCTTATTTCAAGAAACTATGTTGGAGGCGAAGAAAGATTGGAAAGCTATGCTCTGTGTGTGTCATAACTGGAATGTTTGTGCTACAGATACATGTGGCATGTCAGGTGTGCTGGGGGTTATGTGGAACCCCAAACTATTGGATTTAATTTCCTTTAAAAATTTTGCAGGTGTTATCCTCTCCGGTTATGTGAGGGGCATGAGACAGAGGATCATATTCCTAAACATTTATGCACCTAATGTTGGACGCAGAAAACATTTTTGGGAAAGGATGATCTCCTCTAGCATGTTGGGGATCAATTCTCTCCTTTTGGTGGCAGACATGATTTTTTCTCTGGGCCCAAATGAGGTTTGGGGTGATAAGGCAAGGATAAATCCCCTCACAACATTCAATAGCCACTGGATGGATTCCTATGCATTGATTGAAGTTTCCCCACATACCTTGGTACCCACTTGGAGAAATGGAAGGAAGGGGGCGGGGGGGGGGGATGGCCTCTCAAAAAGGCCTGATATATTTTTAATTAGCCTCAATTTATTAGACAGATTACTAGAGGTTAAATTTAGCATAATTCATTGGCTTATGTCGAACCATCAACTGATTTTACTATATGGGAACAGGATGGGGGCCCAGAGGGTACACCCATTCAAGTTTAATCCTCGGTGGCTTAAAGTGGAATAATTTAGTGGGATGGTCAATAGGATTTGGTTCAAATAGAGTTATCGGAGTCCTTACTCCCCTATGATATAATTTCAGCAGAATTTACAAAATCTCAAGATTGAGACCATAAAATGGATCACGGATAAGAAAAAGGTGGAATTAATTCAACTATTTCATATTAATAGTATAATTGAGAAGTTAAGTGATACATTAGGCCCATTATACTTTTATGTGGCATATTAGGACAACATCATAACTCTAGAGGGGAGAAGAGGGGAGATCTTAAAGGGACATGAGCAGGACATCAGGTAGAAGAGCATGGCTCTATGGATTGAGGCTGGTGACAGGAACACCAAATAATTCTATAGACAGTTTAACCTCAGAAAGAACCAAAAGTACATTAAATGTATCAGTGATGAGGATGGGAATTTAGTTTCCACTCAAGAGGCCCTAGAGAAGGGGGCTGAGAGACACTTTGCCAAACTATTCACTGCCAGAACTCACAGGGATGCAGATCAAGCACATTTTATTGAGTTGGTTCCTCCAATAATGTCCTTTGAGGACAATGATAATTTGGGTAGGGATATTTCCAACGAGGAGTTGGTGGCCGCATTAATGGAATGTGCAAAGGATAAAAGTCCTGGGCCGGATGGATGGGGGATAGAATTGTTTCTCTCTTTTAAGGATATTACGTTACAGGACATTCTTAAAGTGCTGAGGAAATATGTTCCAATGGGTTCATCTTAGGGGAAATTAACGCAACCTTCATTTTTTTGATACCGAAGACCAAGAATTCGGTAAAATTTGCAGATTTTTGACCCATAGCACTTTTCAATTCTATTTATAAAGTCATGTCAAAATTAATTGCAAGGAGACTAAAACCTTTATTAACAAATTACATTACGAGGGAAAAATTTGGATTTCTGCAAGGAAGGAAGATTCAATAAGAAGTGGGAATCGCACAAGAGATTGCACACTCTATCAATTCTCAGACCCAACATTTTTTCCTCCTAAAGGTTGATTTATACAAAGCATATGACTGCATAGACTGGGAGTTCCTCATAATTATTTTAATTAAAATGGGACTGAATTTTGTCAATTATTAATGGATCACGACCTATGTCAAGACAAATAACCTTTTTTGTCATCATTAATGGCCTACCGTCTAAATTTTTCTTGGAATATAGAGAACTGAGGCAGGGGTGTGTGATATCACCTCTCTTGTTCCTATTGGTGATCGACACACTTAGCAGGAAAGTGAATTTTATTAAGGAGAGAGGTGTTATCGAGGGGGTAAAAGTCTCTAGACAACAATGGGTGATGCACCTCATGTTCGTAGATGATTTATTATTTGGAGGCAAGACTAGTATGGAAAAATGGATAGCCATCCACGCCACCATCAAGGATTTTGGGTCTACTTCTGAGTTGCTTATGAATGCAGCTAATACATTTTAATTCATAAGGAAGAGAGGAATATCAATATTCAGGAACTCAGTGTCCTATTAGGGGTGTCTAGTAGGACCTTAGTTGAGGGGTTTACTTATCTGGGGTTCAGGTTAAAACCCACAGGTTACAGAAATAAGGACTAGAATTGGATAGTTGATAAATTCAAAAAGAAATTAGACTATGGGACACATAAGTGGATGAATATGGGAAGTAGACTCATCATGCTCAATTCAGCCCTATAAAAGCTCTACATATATTGGATGCATTTATTTATGCTACCAAAGGAAACCCTACATCATATCCAATAAATCATGAGCAATTTTTTATGGTCTAGTGCAATATTGGGCTCTACTACTAAGCGTAAAATACATCTGGTTCATTGGTCCATCATCGCAAGACCTTTTGAGCTGGGTGGATGGGGTATTATTGAGTTGTGAAACTTCAACAAAGCTTTACTCATTAAAATATGTGGTGTGTTGTTGAGGGCGATGGTATTTGGTATAGCATCATTCAATCCAAATATCTTCATGGGTTGTCCTTCACCAATTGTATTTCTAGTGGAATCAAAAGGAAAACCTAGATTTCCTTCACTTTGAAATGTATGCATCAAGTTCTACAACTACTTATGGATTTTTTGAGATAAGATGTTGGGGATGGCGCTAGAGTACATGTAGGCTTGGATGCCATTGCTGGAACGAATGCATGTCACAGTTTATCTATGCATATTTTACACTATTTACACAGCAATTAGATTCCACTTTTGAATCAGGTTTCACATCCGAGAGTATAGAATTTAGGAAATATGTTTTGGAGGTTGGCGGAGGAGTTGGAGATGCATGTTTTCCTAAATAAGGAATGGGTGATATATTGCAGTGGCTTGAGGCATGCAGGGATTACCTTTTCAAATAGAGAAGATAAAATGTGTTGGGCTTGAAAATTAAAGAAAGGAAGGCTGGTGGTCAAGGATATATATCTACAGATGCCCTTTTTTGACAGGGGGACAGCGCTAGCAGCAAATTTCCAAAGCATTTGGAAGTGGTATGCTCCAATCAAGCTTAAATGTTTTGGATGGTTTTCTTACCATAACCGGATTTTGACTTGGCATAACCTGCAAAGAAAATGTTTACAGGGATCAAGTATATGTGTTCTATGCACGAGGGGAAGTGATGAGATTAACCACATGTTTGTGAACTTCCCATACACTACATCCATGTGGGAGGGTGCCATGGGCTATTATAATATCTCATCTAAAGGCTCCTATTCTAATCTCACTCTCCTATTACATTCATGAGAAAAGGATAGGAAATGCAGGGATTTATCACTTTTTGTGGTATGGATGATCTGGAGAAGATGCAACACCATCATTTTTTAATAGAAGAAAAAAGATGCACATATGGACATCAATAAGATGATTTCATACTTCAATGAAGTCGGAGTTGATCAGACTAGCAAAATATGTAGAGTTTTTAGACCCAAGGAAATCTGGGAAACATTCCCTACGGGATTCTTTGATGGAGCCAGTGTGAAAAGGTGTTGTGGGTGTGATGTTGTTATTTATTTGGAAAAGGAGGTTTGTTATCATTTATGGTGGGAGGGGGGTAGAGGAACAAACAATAGAGCAGAAATTATCAACTTATGGAGGGTGTTGAGCATTGTCAGATGGTTGGGTACAGAGAAAATAAAAATCTATGGGGATGCAAAAGGCATCATTGAATGGTGAAGGGATATAATGATTTTAGCCCACCTATTCTAAACAACTGGATGGTGTGCATCAAAGCATTAATTAGGACTTTCACAAATATCACCTTCGAGCATTTGTATAGGGAACATAATGGAACAACCGATCTACTCTCAAAAAGAGGTATAGGTAAGGAAATTGGTAAGATATTTTTCAATGCACATGTTCATGGATCGGTGGTAAATGCAGGTACCTTTAGCTATTCTTAAAATAGAGCGGCAAAATTAACCAATCTAAGCAGGAAGTTGAGCTTCAGATAGAGTTTTATTATGTGATGTAAATTATGTTTCTTAAGAAGAAAAGCCTCATTTTGAACACACTATGTTTAATGTAATTCTTTGTAGCAGGTTTATGATGACAAGAAGTTAACTAGTATGGGTTTCTTTCCGGATTGATAACAGAGGAAATAACTGAATATATAAGGCTGATAAGTTTCAAGACTATTGTACTAAATTTTATTTAATATAAGAAGTATCATCTTTGTTAGGTTTGTGTTATATTCTTTCCACGACTAGTCACACGCAGGCGGACCCGCCCATGGTTTTGTGCATGGGTTTGCACATGGTTTTGGGCATGATGGTTTTCGGCCCCTAGTATTTTGTAGATCCGGTCAAGGGAACTATGGTTATGTTCTAATCCAAGGTTAATGGATTGGGGTTTATGTATACTTCAACATGTATATATATGTGTTGTAACACATGTGTTGTAACACTAAAAGGAATAAAAATGAAAAATCAAGCTGGTCGTCCTGATTTGGGATCCAAGGGAAAATCTCTGTGTTTATCTATTTTATGTTTTATGCTCTCGATATTGTTTATTTTCTGTTTTAAAGATTCGTTCATAGATAATTTCTGTACAGGGTTAAAACCTACATTTGGTATCAGAGCAGTTTCGGCTTCAAGGGGACGCATTTGCTGCTGAGGGGTTTTTTGCTCGGGCCTGAGGTAGACCCTGTTCAGTGGGAGATCTATGGGATCGATTCTTGCAGTGAAAGAGTATGGCAAGCGGCGGGAAGATAGAGATTGAGAAATTTAATGGTCAGAGTTTTGAGTTGTGGAAGCTCAAGATGGAGGATCTGTTGGTGGATAAGGACTAGTGGATCGCGGTAGATCCGGGTACTAAACCAACGACAATGTCAGATGAAGACTAGAAGAAACTGGATCGGAAGGCAAAGAGCACAATACGGTTGTGTGTCTCAGATTCAGTATTTTTGAATGTATCTGGGGAAGCTACGGCGAAGACCTTGTGGGACAAACTTGGGAGTTTGTACCAATCTAAGTCTCTGGTGAAAAAATTATTCCTGCGGAAAAAGCTGTATAACCTGAGGATGAAGGATGGAGACTCGATGACATAGCATCTGAATGCCTTCAATACTGTGGTAATTCAGTTGTCATCTTTTGATATTAAAATCTCAGATGAAGATAAGTGTATCAGTTTGTTGTGTTCTCTACCAGACTCGTGGGACAATCTAGCTATTGCAATAGGTAGCAATACAAATACCTTGAATTTTGATGATACTGTCTCAGCATTGCTGTCGGAGGAAATGAGACAGAGAAATATGGAGGGCCAGAATGGAGATGCCTTATCTGTATGAGGAAGGTCCCAAAATAGAAACAAGAATAAGGTTTCGAGTGGGAGATCTAAATCTAGAGGGAGATCTAAATCTCCTAGAAAGTTTGTAAAGGTGTGCTGGAAATGCGGAAAGGAAGGACACTACAAAAAGGAATGCAGATCTAAAGCTCCTGAGAAAGGAAAGGGATCTGATGAAGCTCCTTCTGCAGAGGCAAAAACCACCTCGGATGAAGGTGGGGATGTGTATTTGGCTTCTTCTTCAAATACAAATGTAGATCATGAGTCATGGTTGATTGACTTGGGTGCATCCTTTCACTTCACTCCTCATAGGGAGTGGTTCTATGAGTATGAGAAATATGATGGTGGTGATGTCTTCTTAGGTGATGATAGGAAGGCCAAAATTGTCGGACGTGGAAAAGTTAAGCCGAAGCTCTAAGGTGGAAGGATTAGAACACTTCTTGGTGTTCTGTACATTCCTGCATTGGCCAGAAATCTGATTTTGTAAGCAAGATGGATGATGCAGGTGTAAAAACAGTGTTAGAGAAAGATTCCTGTAAGATGGTTCGGGGAGCACTAGTATTAATGCGCGGAGTTCAGATTGGAACTATTTACAAGCTTCAGGGTAGAACTATTATTGTTGGGTGCAATAGTTCTGTGGTTCCCAAAAGTGGAGCGGAAAGCCTAGCGGTCTCTGGAGAAAAGACCATGCTTGGCATCAAAGGCTTGGACATATTGGAGAGAAGGGCCTTCGGATACTGCATGTAAATGGTATGGTAGAAGGTATGTCTAATAGCTCTCTGGATTTTCCGATGGGAGGACCCGCCCATGGTTTTGTGCATGGGTTTGCACATGGTTTTGGGGCATGATGGTTTTCGACCCTTGGTATTTTGTAGATTTGGTCAAGGGAACTACGGTTATGTTCTAATCCAGGGTTAATGGATTGGGGTTTATGTATGCTTCAGCATGTACATATATGTGTTGTAACACTAAAAGGAATAAAAATGAAAAATCAAGCTGGTTGTCCCGATTTGGGATCCAGGGGAAAATCTATGTGTTTATATGCTTTATGTTTTATGCTCTCGCTATTGTTTATTTTCTATTTTAAAGATTCATTCGTAGATAATTCCTGTATAGTGTTAAAACCTACAATATTTTTCTCCTGAGAAAAAAAAAACAAGATCCCTTGGATGGCCTTGCAAACATCGAGATATCCCATTCACAACTTACACTCAACTCGACCTCAAAAAATGGAGGGTATAAAAAACTAGCCACTATCCTCCACATGACCGCAACACCACCAAGCACAAGCCCATCTCCACAGCCAGCAACCACAATATACGCCAACAAAAATGTGAGAAACACGTATTTAAACATAAAATACTAAGATATAGATCACACACAAGTAGTACCCTCATGATAAACTGATTTCACCGTAATAGAATTATGTAGCCATCTCAAATTATCAGAGATCCTGTCATAACAACGTGAACCCGAGCTCCACACAACAACAAAATAACGCGGAAAAACTACGAGGAATGTTATCACAAGGAATAGGGGTGATAGAGTGGTGTGAGGGTGATTGAGTGGGTAGGAACAAGGGTGATTAGAGTAGTTAAATTTCTTGGGATAATTTAATTCCCACAAATTTGATTTCATTTTCAATCCTTCCTAGTGAGGTTTGACCTTGAGACCTTGTGAGTACTAATCCCCACTCAAACCAGCTAGTCTATACCTCATGAGTACCACCTCTATCTTAAAAATTGCATTATGTTGTGTCATATCAATTCATTTTTCACCAGTTAATGAGAGGCTATTATAATATATATTAAATTTAGCTTTATTGATAAGTAAAATCAATTAATTATATTTTATTTGGAATGATGAAAAAAATTAGTAATCATAATAATAATCTAATTTTTAAATAATGGTCAAAACAAGCACTAAATTGATGTATGAAATGGCCTTGTTTGTAGAACAAAGAACCACCACTATATAGCAATTTGATAGCTAAGGCTTAAAGTATACATTCTCTACTCCCTTTGGATTTGAACATGTGACCTCTAATGAGAAAACAAGACTATACAAAAGAGTCTAAATATTTTAAGGTTTGAATAAAATTTGTATCATTAATAAAAATATACTTTTGAATATATAATAAATATAATATTTTCAAAGATCTCTCTTACACTTAAATTCAAACTATAAATTCTAAAATACTCATATATACAATATACAATAATAATAATAATCAATTCCTACATGAAAATATAATTCAAAAAAATATAAATTATAATATTTTAAATGATACTTACTACCATATTCAAAAATTATATTATTATAAGAAGAAGCTTTACAACATGGAACCAAGAGGCTACCAAAAATTTCTTCTAACTTTATTCCAAACCCCCACCTACACCTCAAGCACGGGTTGCATAAGGATGCCAAGTCTTGGCTCAACCTTTGGGGGATTAAGGAGGAGGTCATCATGGGAAGCAAGGATAGTATCAAAAATATTATTACATCTAATTTTAAGGGCAAGATGTGGGATGTTAAGGAGTTGAAGGGTAAAAGGAAGCTAATATACTATAAGGAAGTGATCAACCCCACCCTTGATAACCATAATTATCTCTCTATGCTGACCAACACTAATAAGAAAATTAGCATCGCTAGGATAAGAACTAATTCTCATGAGCTTCAGAGTGAGACCAAGCAATGGTCTACTCCCAAGATTCCCTAGGACGACAAATTTTGTCAGATTTGTGATACTAAGAAGGTGGAAGATGAAAAACACTTCTTTCTAGACTGTTTGAACCTTGCCCACATCCGCTCCAATTCCCTATCATCAGCCACACCTCCAATCTTCTTGGATTATTAAGCCAACCCAACTATAGTGATATTGGAGTGCTTCTTTCCCTTCTCTATGATCACAGAAACAAGATTTTGAAGAATGACAATTAGACTCTTTTCTTGAGGTCCGATAAACCACATTGGTCTTAGTGAACATTAATCATCATCGTCACCATCAATAAGTATTTTTATTATATAATTTTTCAATTTCTACTAATATATTTTAAATAATACTTATTATAATATTCAAATTTTATATGATTATTAATATTTTAATCATATATTCAAAAGGTGATTATTTTATTAAAAAAATTTCCGCTACATATTTTGATAAATTTTAATTTTATAATATTTCATAATAATATTTCATAATAATAAATTAAATCTTTTTATTTGTTGATTTTTAAAAATTAATTTACATAATTAAATTAATTTAAGAAATTAAATGTTGTACATTAAAAACAAAAGATTATTAAAAACCATTTAACCAATCCAATATTTGATAGTAAACATCACATGTTAAGTTTTTATCCAATAGATTTTTCTCTTATGAATCTAGATATTTATCAATCCAAACTACCTAGGCAACTCTCTTTATCAATGTTTCAACAAAAGTGTTCCTTGAATTAGTTGTGGTTGTTTGTTGTGGAATAATGAGACTAAATATACTTGTAGTTGAAGATAATGGAGAATATTGTATTATTGGAGAGAGTGTGTTTCTTAGTTGTACAAGTGTCCCTAGATTAGGATTAGTTCCTATTTTCTAGAAGTCAATTCTAACCTCCCTAAATTGATGTAAAACTATATATTTTTTATTTGATGATTGATGAGAAAGAGAATTCTCTGCTTGGGCAGTCTCTAGGTGCATCTTGCTCACCTGTGAGCTGCTAGTTTCATATTATAAGTTTTGTCTTCCTTAATTTTTAACATGGTATCAAAGATGATGAGCCTTAGTGGCTGGTGAGTGCCTTAGTGATTGAATTGATTGCCTTAATGGCTGAACTTCATTAATGGATGAATCGAGTGCCTTAGTGGCTAGAGTGCCTTAGTGGTTGAATTTAGTGTCGTAGTGGCTAGAGTGACTTAGTGGTAGAATCAAGTTCCTTAGTGGCATAATCAAGTGCCTTAGTGGATGGAGTGCCTTAGTGGCATAATCGAGAGCCTTAGTGGTAGTAGTGGAGCCTTAGTGGCTGATTAATTCGAGAGCCCTGGTGGATGGGTGTGTCATGAGCCTTAGTTGCTGAAGCTTGGAGCCTTAGTGGCTAGAGAGACGCACATTGGAGCAATGCGAAAATTCGTGAGAGGAAAAAAAATCTCCTTATTTTGTGCTATAACGCACCTTCCAGGTTATACACAGGGCATTATAACATAGTCGGGTGTTAGCAATCACCGTGTTACAGTGGTAAACTTAACTTCCTTCGTGCAGTACGCGGGTTTCTTGAAGATTTGTGATGTTGCACAACACTAACGCAATTCTATTCAATGAGCCGAGTGTTAGTGCAGCACTGACATAGTTATATTTGACGAGTAACAATGTCTAAATTAATAAGACGTGCATTAGTGTAGTGTGTTTCCCAATTGATGTGGTGCGGTGAGCCTTGGAGGCATGAGCAGCAGATCCATTGGTGTAGTGAGAAGATCTGTGGAAGTTGGGTTGTGTTATAGTGTTGCTACGTAGATCGTGGTGAGCCGAGAACTCTGTGTTGGTGTTAGTTTCTTTCAAAATTTAGATCGCCTTGTTGTGGAGATCACTCCTTTATCGATTGTTGGAGATTGAGGATCTCGAGGCAGATCCATAGATCGACCTATCACAATGAATAATCATATTACATAAGGGTACCTAAATGAGAACAATAAGCACGATGGGCTGAATTACACCAACTGGAAGTTCAAATTGCATACACTGATCGATGGGTCGAGTGTGTGGTCAATCACAAATGGGGATGAAGCTAAGTCAACCATAGCCAAAGGTGGAATAGCTGCACCAATCCAATATTGGGAGAAGAGAAAAAACAAAGCAAGGGTGTTGTTGAAGATGTCAGTGAAGGACAATATCATCCCTCACATCAAAGAATGTAAATATACCAATGATATTTGGGGGACTCTCAAGGATCTGTATGAGACAAAGAACACAAATTGAGTATTGTCCCTGAAGAGTAAGATTGTATCCATCAGAATGGAGGAGAATGAATTTTTTTTTTCATACATCTCTCAAATCAAAGACCTAAAAGACAAGCTAGGCGATATAGGGTAGAAAGTGTCGAACATCGATCTTGTCACGATTACCTTGAATGGTATGATTTATGGTTATCATATGTTTAATATAGGGCTGTAAGCGAAGGATAATTCTCTCACCTTTGAAGAGATGACAAGGATATTTATTGAGGAAGAAGAGAGGAGGAAGAATCTGAAGCCTCGGATTGCAGATCTTGCATTGATGGCGAAGAATAATCCTTTCAGAGGGAAACCCAGAGCAAGACAAAAAGGTGGTGGGACACCTCAGAAAAGGCCACTTCAAGGTATGTCTTTGAATAATAATGATTCAAGAGCAAAGTGTTTTTATTGTGGTAAATCTGGTCACATTTCTAAACATTGTTTATACAAATAGGGTTGACGAAGCCAAACATAGATAGAAGAAACATATAGGGAACTTTGCTAAAAATGACCAGAATCATGAACTAAAATGGTTTGTGTCTAATTCTTCTCTTTCTATTCAGATTGATGAGGCTGAAATATGTTTGTGGATTCTGGAGCATCCACTCACATGACAGGTAATAAGCATTGTTTTGAAACTTTTAAAGAAAGCAGCAGTGGGGCTAATATCTACCTTGGTGATGACAGAGCCTACCAAATCAAATGATATGGAAACATTCCTGTGACACTACATGATGGAAATATCATGCGCATTCAGAATGTGATGTATGTACCAGGAATTAAAAATAATTTGATTTTTTTCTCCATGATTGCAAACCAGAACTTGAAGGTAGAGTTTTTTAAAACTTACTATGTCATAAAGGATTTGCTGGATAAACAGAAACTGATTGCATCTGGAATATGAGTTGGAGGCTCTTACAAGTTGAATGTCACAAGCGTGCCACACCAAGATTTGACTTCAATAACAATGACTACAGAGAATATTTGGCATCAAAGATTCAGACACATCAATCTTCATTACTATGATTGCTACTATAGAAACAAGGTATGGTTGATGATCTTCCTATTTTAACAAATTCACATGTTGATTGTGAAGAATGTGCACTTGGAATGATGCACAGGGATGAATTTCCCTCAAGTTTAAATAGAATAAAGAGAGATATCCTTAAACTTTTGCACACTGACATATGTGGACCAATGCAGGCAACATCATTATGAGGAGAATATTATTTTTTATTATTTGTTGTTGATTCCACAAGATATACTTGGGTATATTTTCTCAGAAAGAAAAGTAATACCTTTGAATATTTTAAAGAATTCAGAAGTATGGTTGAAAAGTAGACAGGGAAGGACATCAAAATTCTCTACTCAGGTCAAGGGAAGAATACAAGCTAGGAAAATTCATCAAATATTGCAAGGATCATGAGATAATTCAGCAGTTTATAGTACCCCACACTCCATAGCAGAATGGGGTTACAAAGAGGAAGAACCGAACTCTGGTGGAGTGTGCACGCAACATGTTGAAAGTTAATAACCTATCTAATGGATTTTGGACAGAAGCTATTAATATTGCAGTATATTTAAATAATATAAGTCCAACATTGTGTCTTGATCACAACACTCCATTCAAGGCTTTATATGGTTTTAAGCCTGCAATTAGTCATCTAAGAGTATTTGGTTCAAAATCTTTTTCTCATGTTCCAAAGGAGGATAGGAAGAAATTGGATGTTAAAGCCATAAAATGCATATTTGTAGGGTATTGTTCTGAGTTTAAAGCATATAAATTGTTTAATCCGTCTACTCACAAGGTGTTTGCGAGTATAGATTTCATACTCCATGAATAGGTTGATGAAGGGAACAAAGAAAAAGAGGAGTGGCACATGCCTTTGCTAATTGAAGATAGCATTGAGGAAATTAAAGAAAGCGGTGTGCAACAACAGCAGTGAAAAGAAGAAGCAAGTGATGCAGGTACAGTTAGCAATCCAAGTCCACTAAGGAGTGAGCAAGACATATTTGAGTCAACTCCGTTACCAAGGAGATCATGTAGGTAGAATCATTTTCCAACAACGTATAAAGACTATGCTCTTATGAAAAGAATTTTAAATGTTGTTGAGCCCTTAAATTATAATGAAGGAAGTCAATATGATGTATGGAGGGAAACTATGAAAGATGAATATGAGTCAATAATTAAAAAAAAAACTTGGGATTTAGTTGAATTGCGGGAAGGGAAAGAACCTAGGTTGTAAATGGCTATATAAACCCAAGTTCAAAGAAAATGGTAGTATAGACAAATATAAAGCTAGGATGGTGGGTAAGGGGTATTCACTAAAAGAAGGTATTGACTATGAAGAGATATTTTCCCTTGTAGCTAAGTTAAACACCATTAGAATGTTAATGGCCTTAGCTACGAAACATGATTGGAAGATACACCAGCTAGATGTGAAATCTGCTTTCTTAAATGGTGAATTGAAAGAATAAGTGTATTTAACACAACAGGAAGGGTTTATTGTACAGGGGCAAGAACATTTAGTCTGCAAATTAAAAAAGGTATTATATGGATTAAAACATGCACCCAGGACATGGTATGAAAAAATTAACTCCTTTTTCTTGCAACATGGTTATAAGAGGAGAAAAAACGACCCAAATCTATATACTGTGTTTGATGAAAATGGGAATTTTTTTTTCATTTCCTTATATGTAGATGATTTAATTATCATTGGAAATTTTGATGTATTAATTAAATAAATCAAAGTGTAAATGTCATAAGTTTTTTAAATGAAAGACCTCGGAGAATTACACTATTGTTTGGGTTTGGAAGTTTGGAGGGACTCTAGTTACACTTTTCTCACTCAAGGAAAGTATGTCAAAGGATTATTGAAAAAATTCAAAATGGAACAGTTCAAAGTTGCATTAGTGCCTTTACAGCAAAACCTTAAACTTCGGCTTAACAATAATTCTAAAGAGGTGGATGCCACATTGTATAGACATCTAGTTGGGATTCTAATTTACTTTACTACAACTAAACCTGACTTAGAATTTTTAGTTAGTGTGTTAAGTCAATTCATGTCAAAACCTCTTGAGAACCATTGGGTGGCAACAAAAGGTATGTTGAGATAGCTTCAGGGAACCATTGATTTTGGTATTATGTACACTGATCTTTATTATGTTAATTTGACAGGTTATTCAGATTCAAACTGAGCAGGAAAATTGGATGACAGAATACCCATAACAAGTTATGCTTTCAATGTCTAAGCTGGGGCAATTGCTTGGAGCAACAAGAAGCAAAGTATTGTATCATTATCTTCTATAGAAGAAAAGTATCAAGAAGTGTGTGCAACCATATGTGAGGAAATTTGGTTGAGGAGACTCCTCCATGATGTTGGATAAGAACAAAATACAACAGTAATTAGATGTGACAACCAAAGCTCAATAAAGCTGGCGAAAAATCCTGTGTTTCACAAAAGCACAAAACATATTGATAGTCAGTTTCATTTTGTTAGAGAGGAGGTTTATTCTAAAGAAATTTTCATTGAATATTGTAATATTTGTGATAATGCAGTAGATATTTTTACCATGCCCCTTGGGAGGATTAAATTTGAAATGTTTAGGGATATGCTAGGAGTAAAATTGAATCCTTTCTCCATTAAGGGGGAGAGTTGAAGATAATGGAGAATACTGTATTATTGGAGAGAGTTTGTTTCTTAATTGTACAAGTGTCCCTAAATTAGGATTAGTTCCTATTTTCTAGGAGACGGTTCTAACCTCCCTAAATTTATGTAAACCTATATATTTATGATTTGATGATGAATGAGAAAGAGTGTTCTCTGCTTGGGCAACCTCCAGGTGCAGTTTTCTCACCTGTGAGCTACTAGTTTCAGATTATAAGTTTTGTCTTCCTTAATTTTTAACACTTGTGTTGGATTTGCTATGTCAAGAAATTAAGGAAGTGACTCGATGAGGTTGTTTATAATCCTTTACTCGTTGACTTGAATTTGAAAAAGAAAATATGTCATGTAGGGTCAAACTCATTCGAAAAAAGAGAAACAATCATGTGAAAGAACACGTTGCTACGTTGTAAAGAGAAACTAAATGAAAAGGATCAAGAAAAGTTGTGAGAATCAGTGAAAACAAGCTACCAATTATTAAGACAAGAGGTTTATTCTATAGCCTAGTATAGGGCGATGTGTAATTCATTGTGTTTAATATGGAGTTGACACGTGTATTTCTTAAATAAAAATAAAAGTAAAGTATTTTTAAATGGAAAAGTAAAAAACAAAAATGAATATGTTATGCATGTTTAGTTATTTATCTATAAGGTGTAATATAATTTCATGTAAAGTAATTAGAGTAAAAAAACATGTGAGTAAAATATTTAAGCCTTATACTTTTCAAAAATATTTCAACATGGGATTTAAATAAACTATTTGAAAATCTATGTTGACTAATTTATTTGGATATCAATTTCATAATATTTATTAAAATAAGATATTTTAATGTTGTATATAATAAAATATTCAATATCACTTATCAATAAAATATTTTAATACGAATTAATATTTGCATATACTTAAAAATATATCAATAACAAAAAAATCATTTTAATGTGTGTTGATGAATTGTTTTGATGCACATATTATGTAAAATTACACACTGTATTTTGCATTCTAAAAGAAGTTTGTACTTGAAGAAATTTGATCTCTCTAGGCTTTTGTTAGATCTGTGCTTAAGATAGATCTATACTAGTACATAAATAGATGAATATTTATCTCGTTGTTATAATGCCCTTGAAAAAAATATTTAACCATATTTCATCTTATGCCTTGGATAGTCTATAAAAGGGATAAGACATTGATCAAGTGAAACCATCTCACCATCTTCCAAAAAAAAAAAAGTGTTAGAACAATGGTTTTTCTAAATAAATTGTTCAATTACCAAGTTTCAAAGCTTCCCAAAAAAATGATTTTATAGAAATTTAATCACTCTCAGGGAGGATTTGGAGCTTCAAATGATCTCAAAATTATTATTTTTAATATAGATGGCATGTAAGAACAACTTTGAAGGAAAAAGGAAGTTATATAATGGTTATATATACAAAGGTACATGATAGAAAACCAATGTGGAGAAGCTAAGAGTCCTTGTAATAAGGATTAAAAATATTTTATACATAGAATTGAACAATGCAAAGAACTATTTAGATGCAATACTACTATGCATGGTATGTAAATTTGAAATCCATATTTCAATGTTGTTGTAGATATTGGTTGGACGTTTAAAAGGAATGAGTTTAATGGGATGGTTAGGAACGAGGTCAGGTGCATAATTATCTTAGGAAAATGGTTGTTAAATTTGGTGCCAAATGATTAATAGGGTGTCTATGAAAATCAGTTTTAAAAAACACGTTGATATTTTTTATTTATTGCACTATAATTTGTATGATCAAAAGGTGTAACTTAGGGACATAGTGTACTCTAGAGGTCTAGGAAATGGTTTATGATGGTGTTATATGCGTTTATTGTAAAACCTCTTTCTAATTTCAACTCAACCACATAAAAATTGAAATAATTTGAAGAATCCAATTTATTGAATTTCAAATATATTTAAAATGGTATTATTTTTCCCTTTTTCTAAATTCATGTCATATGGTAAAGTGAAATCTAAATAGTGCTTCTACTTGGACTTGACAAATGTTATTGTGATTAGATAATAAACTTTAGTTTTTTTATAACCAATTAAACAAGTTTTTGTTGTCAATTGGGTTTATATTGGGTGGTTGGGAGAAATTATTGTTATCCTCCTATCCAAGTTCAATTCCTACAAGCAACATGTTGAGCTCATATTGAGTACACTATTATAACAACTTCGAGCCTTGTTGTTAGATAATATTGATCCTTGAAGAATATATTATGCTTACCTATGGGTTGGAGAATAAAATGCTTAGTTAAATTGAGGAAAGAAACAATTAAAGCAAGTTCCAATAACAAAATTGTCATAATACTAATTTACTTAAAATTTTAAAAATTAATGTTTTATTCTAACATTAGTGAAACTTAGAAACTAGAGGTTTTTCTTTCTTTTTTTCTGCTCTTCAAATTCTAAGGTTTCTTCTATATAGTCGTTTATGCTCATCTTTTCCCCCTCTTTTATCCAAATCGTTTCAAGAGAATAATCATTTTGTATATACGAGTATTCCACTTTAATCTCCTCATATTCAACATCATTTCCATAAAGCAGTTGGATGAACTGGGATTTTTTGTTTCACAACAAACCCTTTGTCAAGTGCATTATGGCAAGCTATAAATCCAAGGCATTGTCCGCCAAAAGTGATGCAATATCCAAAATATTGAGGTTAAATCTAGCAAGATCGATGAATATATCCAATATGTGCAGGATCACAATTTGATATTCAAATTTATTGGATTATGGCCCTCTAAAATGCCTCTAATTGGGTTGATTTGAAATAAATGGAACCATCGGGGTCAAATAGAATTGGAACTAGGGGCCAAAGGTTTCTTGAAAATAATTTTCTCTAGCTTGGAGAAAAAATCAAGGGCTTTTGAAGGAGGGTCATATTTTTTCAACAATGCAGGGCTCTTCACGCAATTCTAGAATGAGTGGTATACTCCGGAGAAGTAATATTTCATTATTTCCCCAATGTGGGTTTGTCTCTTTTCTCTTCCCAATGAATATTAGGAGGAGGAAACCTTTGAAGGCATCATCAATTCCATCGACAAATTTGTCAAAGCATTAGAGGATACTAAGAGAGGTAGGTACACATCATACACTCGAATATATTTTTACATGAATATCTCCTAACCTTTTCCAGACTCCATAAATATTCATGATTAGGATAGCTTGGAAGTAATATCTAGATTATAAACATGTCCCTTTTAGATGTAGGCGTTGTCATGAATACAGGAATCTTATTAGCAACTATCTAATGAATACCAAGAAATATTTTGAAGAACACCCTTCTCAAAAAGAACCAAATGATTTGTGAAAAATACTCCAAAGAAGAAGAAATTTGAGTCTTCATGGTACCTCAAATTCAGACTAGATCCCTAGATCTAGGAATAGGTTTGAGTCTCTTTCCTCTCCAAAGGAGTCTCCATAGAAACAAAACATTAAATAAAAGTATAAATCTATACTAAATCCTACAAAGGTCATGCAAAAGTATCTTGAAGAGCGCGAACAAAAACCATCACCACAAGAAATGATTAGCTTTCCTTCGAAAGAAGCTGAAGTAGAAGCACTTTCAAAATATATAGATCTAGATGACCCAAGAATAATTCCCCTTTTATAATAATGGCATGAAAAATATGTGAAGGACAAAGCATCTCATTATGCTAGTATTTTGTATAACACCTATCTTCAAAGAAATAAATTGGGGTCGAGTTCTTCACAGTCCGGTCTTAGGGTTCAAACAAAGTATTTCAAGGTGGTCTCCAAGAAATACAAAGAAGCCAAAAAATGAGGCCACAAGAGCAATAAGGTATTTATACAAAAATAAGGTGAACAATTAGTCAACTCAGGGAAAGTCATGCCAATTTCAAAGGAATTCCCCCCCTTGAAATCTTGAATATTCAAAGAGCTTTCTATGTAGTCCTTATTATCGTAGCCAGTTTCTGATTGTTTTTTATTGGTAAGAAACTTGTTAGTCTCAATTATCTCTTGGATTTTAATACTCTTTTAGAAATTCATATTATGTGTAACTTTCTCTGATTAATAAAATGATCCAATTACCCAAAAAACCAAACATTAATAAATTAATATAAATTTTATTCTAGCATTACTAGAGTTAAGTATAACTTTATATTGTTGAATAAATACATAAGTTTTTATTCAATACTAAACTTGGAGTTATGAAAATTTCACACCAAAGTAAATTATCTTTCTTTAATTTCTTTTTTTGAGCATGGAGCATCAATACGTTATTTTGTCCAAAATGAAATAGTGTTGCTTCTATGGGATAGGGGAGGAGGAAAATACCACACCTACTCTTCACCAAAATCGGCTAGAAAATTCCTTGTTAATAGGGAACTATAAAAGAAAGCTAGAAATTTTTTCTTCCATGAATTTGATAAAGAAAATGTTTTTTCCTCTTTGGAAAAATTTACTAACAAACTCCGCGCATCCCATTTGTGTGGAAAACTTGTGAAATTCATGCTTGAATTTTTTTATTAAACCATTAAAATATGATCAAATTAAAAAATGTCTAAAAAGACTAAAATAGCTTTAAACGAATAAAAAATAGTAAATTAATTAAATTATATTTAGAAAAAAAAGAAGATTTAATTCTTATATTATCATTAATAAAATAAACCATATGGAGGTTTTATATAAGATTAATGATTCATGGAGCACTGGAAATGGTGGACGAAACCCTAGCTAAGCATAAACCCTAGTTGCATCACGGTGGTAACAAGTGCGAAGTTTTACACCATGAAATGGTGCTCTCTGTGCAGGGCAGTGGGTTATGTTTTTGTTTTGTCTGTATTAATCCTTTTGCTGAGGTATTGAAGGAATCTCGGGTTTCGCAAGCGGAGGGATGTTTTGTTTGTATTAACCTTCGACCCCTTACTACCTGCCAACACAAGGATTCGCTCGATCACGTGGGAGTCTTTGTTTACTGCAATGATCACAGATTCCTTGCAGGTGCTCAGCTCAGGATATACTAACGAACCCAACAGGCCAACAATGGTTTATCATTATAGCTCTGGGAATCTACCTGGACCCCAATAGATATGGTGCACAACTGGAATTACTATGTTATTCCTCAGAACAGGGAAGGTCTCCACAGTAGGGTTTGAACGAACTCGGAATGGGGGTGCACACCTGCCCTGTGAAGATGACATACAGCGAGGTGGAATACACATCGGATCACTTAGACCCATCACATGTTTGGGTTGGATTAACTCCATAGAAAACAAGTGGGTCACCTCATGAGGTGGAATTAGGTGGAAAAGAACATGTGGACATGGATATTGGGGAATCATCACTGTCACCTTTCTCTTTGGTGGAACCACTCCTGGCAACAAAGGCATTTTGTTCAAAACCTTTTTTGGCGGCACTGGCCTCTCCGGCATATTCCATCCCTTTGTCATCGGTCCTCAAGATGTGGGAGCATCAAGCACAAGTTACGCCGGACGTTATGGGTCTGATAATCGTAGGGTTAGGGGTTAGTGTCGGTCAAATGAAGGGGTCATTTGGGTTCAAACATTTAGGTATCAGCCATGGTGAGGAGAAACTTACTCATACGACCGGTCTAGAGGAACCTCCTTATGTCGCGGCTTCAAGATGCTTTGAGGGCATCACTCATTTGATCATACCTATGAAGGAAGTTAGAACATCAGATTCGGATGATACACCAGAAGCCAAAGGAAATTTCCATGACAGGACGACCCACAGGACCAGAAAAAAGAAGCACGGGTGCATAAAAAGCAGAGAGTTGAAGAGGGATTTGCTCTTTGTTGAAGGCATAGGAATGGATAAAATGGAGCACACCTCACAAACCATTCTGGTTGGGAGGGTATGAGGTAGCTAAAAATCTGGACTACAAAATTATGGGGGAAAATTCTGGAATAGCTTCTCGGGGTCCTCACGGTGAACAGGGGATGGTTCGCCCTAATATTCCCCCACCCGGATATGGCCAAGTGGGTGCTCACCAAATATTGGCACATTGAAATGACCCATGTGCTCCTGAAGAGATGGACACCCATTTTAGACCCCGACAAGGAGAAGATGGGTACAAGGCCAATATGGGTCAGACTTTCGGGTTTACCGTTGCAATTCTAGACTGAGGAAGCACTCAGATTCATTGGAGAGGATTTAGATATTTACTTGGACCACGATATGTCTTACCTTGAGACTGGTAACATTTTGGTGGCCTAGATTCTCGTCCACCTATATACGAGGGAAGGTCTAGTGGAAGCCTACAATTTTCACTACAAAGACATCACGAGATGCCAGATACTGGACTACAAAGGAGTCTCAATTAGATGCTGACGATTTCATGAATTCAGACACATGTACAAGGAGTGCCCTCTCATATTTGCGGCCAACATTGAACCATCAAATATCTCGGTGCATGTGGGGACTCAAACAGTTGGTATCGGAGAAGAGGACATGGATAAAGCAAGGGATCTTATCGAACCAGTGACGCGAACCACTTCTAGAAACCACTAGGATCACCATGCACCTCTAGATGCACAGGCTTGCACTGCCCATCTCCAGGAGGGGGGCACCACTTTGATTTCCCTTGATCTCAATTCAAATTTGAATCGTATTGCATCCCTTGTAATTTCTATTGTTACTTCAAAAATTGTTTTAATCAGATGCAATTTGGATCCCCTTATCTGTCCTGTTGCAACTACCCCTCCCTATGTCTCTTAGCCCAACCCTCATACCCTTGTGGGTGAGTCTACTCCCATTCCATCTCGGAATTTTCAGGCCAATCTGATGGCCACCATTATAATCTCAGATCCACCTATAGGGTTGTATCCTCCAAAAACTATGGCCTCGGTTCTGAGATCAACAAGTCACAACCCAAGGCGGCACAGGGTAGACCATCCTCCCTATCCAAGGCCATTAGAAGGGATGGTATGGAGGTTGTAGCTGGGACACAAACTTCTATTGATAGGGTTCTTAGAGCAAAGAACATCTGGCACATTGGTGATCCATGATTTTCCTTTCTTTCAACTGTAAAGGTTTGGCCAGTCTGACAAAAAACTGGCCCTCAGATGAATTTTAGCTCTTGATCGTGTCGACACACTTATCCTTTAGGAAACGTTGGGAGAAGGTGATTACATTTCAAAATTACTATCCTAACTTCTCCCTGACTGGAATTTCTAGACCTTGGATGCTAGAGGGAGATCTAGTGGTTGTGTTATGGGTTTCAACAATAGAACCATTCAAGTGAACAATTGGTGGGGCATGGACGAGATTTTGGGAGCCGAAATTACCACTCTTAGCTTTGACTTGCCCATTTGTTTGATCAATGTTTATGGCCCCTTCCAAAACAGAGAGGAATTATAGGACAAGTGGATGTCCACCTCCATTATGAAGGGAGATCACATTTTCATGGGAGGGGACCTTAATTTTTCCATAGGCCTAGCTGAATCCTGGGGGCTGAATGCAGTTCCTGATCCCAAATTAGATTTCTTTGAACGAATGATTGATGAGGCTGACCTATTGGATCTGGCTATGCCCAAGAAGCTACCAACCTAGAGAAATAGGAGAACTGGGGAGGCTGCATTGGCTATAATATTGGGCCGATACTCGATCAAGGCCAACCTAGCTGACGGGTTTGAAAAATCCAGACAATGGGTGGGAGCGGGTGGCTCCTCGGACCACTACCCCATCTATCTTGAGATTTTTATGGATAACCACAAGCCACGCTCCCCTTTCAAATTCAATTCTAGTTAGTTGGAGGAGCCTGAGTTCCATAATCTGGTTAAGAAATATTGGATCCACTATGACCAAGGGCCTGAAACAAAGCCGACTCGTGTACACTTCAACAACTTGTTTAAACTAAAGACCCTTACCATAAGATGGGCTAGAGGGAAGAAAAAACAGGATGAGGAGACTTTAAAGAAAATTGAATATGAACTTGGAAATATGACTGCACCGGACGATCTCGGCTTCTTGTCCTCTGAAACCAAGGACCACCTCATACTTTTGGAAATGGATAAAGCTAAACTAATGAGGAAACATGAGGAAGAATGGAGGCTCAAAATTAGGGCCATTTGTCTCCAAGTTAGAGATTATAACAATTTTTTTTTCCAACAATGCGCCAAAGGCAGAAGGAGTATTAACACCATATGGGAACTAAAGGATTGGAATGGGAGGGTGGCAAAGAACCATGCAAAACTTGTGGATATGGGGATTATACATTTCTAAAATATTTACAGGGATCCCAGGGATGCAAACATTACTGAGATAATTCAGATTTCCAGGTCAATGCACAAATTTGTGGAGGAATATGACATGGATGATCTTAATGCGTCGGTCACCTTGGGGGAAGTGGAGGGGATTTTTAAGTGGTTCAACAAGGACAGGAGTCCTGGACCGGATGGTTGTCCCATTGAATTCTATCTCACCTTCTTTGAATTCATGGGGAAGAATCTTCTCCAAGTTATTGAGGCTAGTCGGACCTATGGTCAAGTCTATGATGGCTTCAATGCCATATTCATCACCCTCATACCCAAGACCAACAAACCCCTATCTTTCAATGACTACCATCCAATATCCCTCTACAACTGTATTTAGAAGATCATCTCCAAGATCATTGCAAACTACATTAAGCCTGTACTTTCTCTGCGCATTGATAATGAACAATTTTCCTTCCTTAATCAGAGACAAATTCATGAAGCGATAGATACTACTCAAGAAGTCTTGCATTCCATTAAGCTCGAAAGCCTCAAGAGCACCATTCTCAAGATTGAATTAGCTAAGGCTTTTGACTGTACCAATTGGAGTTACCTTCAACTTATCCTTCTACATATTGGCTTTCCCCACTCTTTTACAAATTGGATAATGGGATGTATAACTAATTAATATTTCAACTTACTCATCAATGGAGCATCATCTGATTTCTTCCATGCAGTTAGAGGACTTCAACAAGGATGCCCACTCTCCCCATTACTTTTTTTATTAATTATGGAAGGGCTATCAATCATTCTTGCAAAAGAAAACGCAGAAGGGACCATCAAAGGAGTCAAATTATCTGATTTCATTCAACTAACTCACCTGCTATTTGTGGATGATGTACTTATTTTATTGAGGGTACATGCCATGACAACACCAGCTTCTTGAATATACTGAATATTATCTGCAAAGCTCCAGGTATGGACCCCAACCACAATAAATCTACTATCATTATGGTTTTATGCTCAGATCTTGAATGCAAACATGCCCTCGACCTCTTTCACTTTGAGCGCAAGGAATTGGTGGATGGTATCAAATACCTCGGCTTTCACGTAAAACCCAATGACTACCACATAAATGATTGGAACTAGTTAATTGCTAAAGTGGAACGAAGGGTTAACATCTGCAGCATAGAAGGTTCTCCAAAGTAGGTAGACTTGTAATAATAAAATATGTTCTGGATGCAATCTCGGTTTATTGAATGGCTTTGGCTTGGATTCCCAAAGGTGTGACTGCTAGAATTCATAAAATTTTCTCAATATTCCTTTGGAGGGGCAAGAAAGATGGAAGGAATTTTACTTGGATTTCTTATAAGAGGATTACAAAGCCTAAAGGCTAGGGGGGATGGGGACATAAAGACCTCAACATTTTTTCCACAGCTTTAGCTGCCAAAATGGGATGGCACCTAATTACTTCCAAGAGTTTATGGAAAGAGGTCACTTATTATAAGTACATTTCTCCTCAGTCCACAATGGAGTGGATTAGAGGTCACACCCTTCATTCCCAGATCATCCATCATATGGTGAGCCATCACTAGATCTATCCACATCATCCAAAAAGGACTAGCTTGGAGAATCAGAACAGGGGAGCATGTTCAGATCAGAGTGGATGCATGGTCAGGTTGTGGACAGACATATCAATTACCATTGGACATCAGACAACATCTAGAAAATGCAAGCATTCACTACATCTCACAAATTGATGACAATCGTAATTCCACTTGGATCACACAAGCTTGGAAATCAGCCCATGAATTAGATATCTCGGACATTTTTCAGCCGACCTGGAACCAATATCTCAAAGCTCTTCAGTCTACAAACATTAGGATCACTGAGAGGGAGTATGAACTTTTATGGGCCTTATCCCCCAGGGGTTGTTACACTCCAAAGGAGGGATACACCTCTATGAGAAAAAACAAGAACCACAGATCAAACAATGGTGGTGGAGACATCTCTAGAAATTAAAATCCCCACCAAAATCCATATTATTCATGTGGTGTATTCTCACAAATCGTATACCAACGGAGGACAACCTTATCAAGAGGGCTATATATGGACCATCTAGATGTTTTTTATGCAAAATTCAACCTAAGGATGTGGACCATGTATTTCTCACATGTTCTGCAAGTAAACACATATGGCTACTTACTCTATAGTCCCTAGATTCCACTCTACTTTGGCAAGGAATTACAGTCCTTGATGGTTGGTCAAATTGGTGGCATTCAACACGCTGCCCAAAAGAGATAAATATCCCCCTCCTAATTTTTTTGGGAATATGGCTTGCACGCAATCAAGTGATCTTCCAGGGCTTAGTGGCGTACTGGGTCAGTATCCGCATTTCTATTGTATCCATCTATCACTCAATCCTAAGCGATGCTCCTACAACACAAAGCAGAATCATCACTCCTGAATTAATCGACAAGTCCATCCTTTGGGCATATTTTGACGGGGCCTCAAACATGCATGGATGTTGTTGAGTAAAATAATCTTCATTAGATTACAAACATAAATTATCAATCTGATATATGTAGGACTTGTGAGACATACATGCATAATATATGGTAGGGATTGGTTTAGATCAATATAACTATAAATAACAAAAACCAATTCATCTAATCTATGAAATCAAATAATGAAAATGAAATTCAACTAACCTATGAAATCAAGTAACGAAAAGAAAGATGACAAATTAAACTAATCTATGAAATTAAATAATGAAAAGAAAGATAATAGTTTCAAAATAAAATATAGCACACGTAATCACACTTTCAGGAATTGAAATCTTAATCTAACACACTTGCAAGAATTGAAATTTTAATCTAGGATTTCTGTATTGAAATCAAGACAAGTAAAAAGCATTGTTGTATATCTCTATGCCCAAATCCAATCCAATTGGAAAATGATAGAAACCACTTTCTTGAGATGATTTAGTTAGCACAAATTTACACAGTTAACTAGAAATTCAATCTAAGAAAGCATTTCAAAGCATGTAAAGAAAAAATCAATTATTGCATAAGTTAAATACTCAAGCATCCAATTTGGAAGTATGACAAAGTCACCTTCTTAGCATGATATTTAGGAGCATCCAATTATACATTTAACTGAGGATCTAATCTAGGAAAGCAGTATACATTTAACTGAGGATCTAATCTAGGAAAGCAGTATAAAGGCATGTAATGGAAAACTCAATTATTGCATAGGTTAAATACTCAAGCATCCAATTTGGAAGTATGGCAGAGCCACCTTCTTTGCATGATCTTTAGGAGCATCCAATTATACATTTAACTAAGGATCTAATATAGGAAAGCAATATAAAGACATGTAATGGAAAACTCAATTATTTCATAGGTTAAATACTCAAGCATCCAATTTGGAAGTATGACAGAGTCACCTTCTTGGCATGATATTTAGGAGCATTCAATTATACATATAATTGAGGATCTGATCTAAGAAAGCAGTGTAAGAACATGAAAAGAAACTAAACAACTGTGAGCTCTATTGCCTCAAACATAATCCAACTGGAAAATAGAAGAATCTAGTTTCTTGAGATGTTCTAGGAAAGCAAAGATTACACAGTCATTCTAAAACTAATATTAAGAAATCAAATAAATCTTAATCTATGAAAGCAAATAAATCTCACACATTGTAGATGGCCAATCCAAAAGTATAAGAGATGGTAAGTCGAGATGCTCCATACGTAAGCAAAACCAAGTCAAAGTGAAAGAACACTCATGAGTAAGGTGCCACAATCTAATTCTTTATTCAAAGCTTGAGCATAACTCTAAATTTACACATGACATGATAGGAGAAAGCTTCCCCTATTTATACAAAAATTAAGGATATATACTCAATAAATGTAGATCCCTTAAATATCTACTAGATCCACACTTGTCTCAACTTATCCCTAAATTCTAGATACAAATCGTATGACACATCAAGATCTCCATGATATTTCTCCTTGGAATATGGTCTACCTCTTGAGTTGAAATTCGAATTTGATCTTGGGATGCCAAGGAAGACCCTTCTAGAATCTCCAAAATAGGCATACACATATCACAAAACTCATAACACATATATAGATATATGAAACCATGTTAATTTTTTAGTTTTTAATCATAAATTCACTTTAAATACATAAAATAAATAACTTTGGAAGGCAAGGATCCTAACCCATATATTTATGAAAATGGTTACTTGATGTAGGGTTCTAGGTTAGATAATTATGAAATGAGAGTTGAATGGTTATGACATAATGGAAATACATGTATGAATATGGAAAACAATTTTGAGAGTCAACATACCCCCCAACTGAAGTTTTTGCATGTCCTCATGCAACTATTGTATTGATTCATTTGTCCATGAGTTGATCTTTTATGAGTTTTGTCTTGTTGTTGGCTTTAGGGGTCCTGACCCAGGTTCACACGTTAAGGTTTGCCAACAAACCCCTATACTACTGGCCCTTTCGGCAATGACCTGCGCAAAGTCTCACCCGAAGCAATATGGGAGGGTGCTAGAACCAGGTTTCCGCACCCAGAAAGAGAGCAGGTAAGCCAAGTCATGCACAGCGCACAGATCTATGGAAACAGAGCTAGTTCGTAGGCTTACACAGTATTACAGATCTAGATCTTAGGTCCGCATCCACGTGTGTTCAACCATCAAGGATATAAATTACAGTATGTGCAGCAAACCAGACAACATATAGTATAGATAAACATAGCAGATAACACTAATCATTTGTACCTTATCACAGATTTAGCACAAAGCGCAGAATCATATAATAGATAGATCCAGAACCAAATACTAGCAATACTTCTCATATATTATCAACAGAATCTTACATAACTGCAAATCCAACCAACTCACACAGCCAACAGGGTCCGCACATAGCAGGACAAAGGATCTCCGCGCACACAGCCAGCAGGAGCCTGACCCCAATACCCGAAACCCAGAACTAAAAATCCACACTTAGCATTCATTTCTATTCATTTTCTACGTATCAACTCAAAAAGACTTACTATTTATACCAATTTAGCCTAGACTTACCATGGTCCGCAAACCGTGGTTTTCGGACTCCTGGTTTTACCTATTTACCCGCTTACAATGTATTGGGGCTTTTATCTGCCCTATCACCCCCACGCTAGACTAAATATAATAGAATTACAAAATTGGACCAGCTTTCATCAGTGTGGGAGACCCTGCTCCAACAGTCCCCCAACACAATCTTGTGACTCGTCCCAAGTCACTGCGGTGGTGGAGCCTCCACCTGCGCGCGTAATGCCTCAACAACTGCAACTAGTGGGGCCAAGACTTCTAGGCTCTACGCCACAACATTCTGCGCAATATCTACTAAATTTTGTGATATTGGACCTTTTGTTGCAGCGGTGACACTCTCTAGTGTCTGATTGAGTCATTTTACCACAGTATCTGCGTCCTGAGAGAGTGGAAGGGCCTCGGTAGACCATGGCTTCAATCTCTTCTCGATGGCGTCCTTCTTGTGGAGAAATTCCTCAATCTTAGCTTGGAGGACCTCGCTGGTCCTTAGATGGGCGATGCGCTGTGCTGGGATCAGAGTGGTGATGGTACCCTCGATCTATTCACATTCTTCTTCCTTCTGAAGGAGCTCCTGATTAACTTGTCGTAAGCTCAGATCATGTTGAACCTTTGTCCAGAGCTACAAGGTTGTCTCCAGTAACTGCGTACCTTGAGAAATCTATCCCGTAATGGTGTTCGTGGCAGCCGTGACTAACACAGCCGGTTGAGCCCTTACCTCCGGAGGCGTCTAAGGTTGCAACTTGGCTTGAAGATCGCGGATTTGCTGTTCCATCTGTTTCTTGAAGGCCTGCAGCTCTGTTCAGGAAGCCTTCAATGCAGTCACCAGTGCTTCGATTTTAGCTCGCGGGGTGGAATCGGGTGATACGTCGGCTGCTATGTCCATATACACCTGGTGTATCGTTGTTTCCAGTTCGGCTTGCTGGGACACCGCGAGAAGCACGTCGGTGTTTTGTTGGGCTATCATTTTCTCGGCCGTACATAGTTGCTGATGTACTAGTTGGTCTCGATGGTAAATTTCATGGCAAGCCATCGTGTCGATATCCCTTACTAATTCATGTGGTAGCTGGGTGAGTGTTAAGTCCCTATATTAATAGTGTAGCCCCTTATTATGTTAGTGTAGCCCCTCTTATTGTTATTATTGTACCTATGCTTATGTTATTATTGTGCCCTTAAGTGTGGTATTGGGTGGGCTAGGTTACATTGTGACCCACTAGGATACATTATGGCCCCATGGACTTTCTATATATAGAAAGGAGGTTTTGTAATTGTATCATCCAAGAATTGTTCATTTATGTAATGTATTGAAGGTTTCCCCCTCGAAGTGGCTTATTTCTAAGGCGTTGATATCTCTTTTCTTCTATTTTTGGAGCTGGTTACACAACATTTGGTATCAGAGCTTTGGATTCTAGGGTTTCGCTGCTCCAAATAGGTCATCGTGGTATTTTTTGCTGTAACTTTTTCTACGAAGTTTTAGGAACTCGAAATTTTGAGGTCCCGAAGTTAACATCCTGAAGGGTTTTCTACAAAAATTTCGAGTTTGGTTCTGGCGTTACGGAATAATCTATGGAAGTTAGGTCTTTTTTCAGGCTCCTAAACAGGTCATCGTGGCATTTGCGCTATAAAAACATTTCTACGAAGGTTCAGAATCTGAAATTCATATGGTGCGAAGCTGAAATCCTGAAGAAATTTGTCAAAAAATTTCAGAGCTTGGTTCGCAATATTTGTGGAGATATGATCTGTGGAAGGTAGTGCTTTTTCAGGCTCCTGAATTTCATCTCAAAGAGGTGATCGTGGGAAAAGTTCAATAACTCCCTCTCTGAGCATCGGATTGGAGTTCCGTAAAAATTGGTCACAAGTACACAGCCTGTAGTTTCTTGCATATCAATTTCAGAGACAAAGAAAAAAATAGTGACACGTGGCAAGTCGTACAAATTCGCACTACTGAACCAGTCCATAATTAGGTCATTGTGGGAGATTGGACACAACTTTGTCTTGGAGAATCCAAATTAGATCAGACCTATGGCATTTGAAAGAAGCTTAAGAGGGCTACTATAGGGATGAATTTCAGATATTGAATATTTTCAATTACAGAGATAATTCAATTTCAATATAGAGCTCCTCAAAGCAAGTAAAAGGTGTGTATTTTTTTCCGAATTGCATAAGTCGTGTTTGAAGAATCAGTTTGAAGTGATTCCCAAGGGCCTATTGAGCATATATTTCAGTATTGCATTCTGAAATTCCACCTAAAAATAATTCAACACCCACTAAGCCCTCAGAAATCTATACTATGATGCATGAAGTGGAAGAATTGCAGTATGAGATATCAAAATTACGGTACCAAGTGCAACAAGTTTCAATCTTACGAAGAGAAATTGAAGATGAAATAGATGGTTTAAAATCAGAAATGGAGGCTAATTTGGATGGTTTGAAGGATCAAATAATAGCAAATATGGATGATAAATTAGTGGAAGATCACATCGAGCATCAACAACAAGTTTTCCAACTCTCAAAGGATAACCCAACTTTGGTGCAGAATATAATGAAACAACAGGAAGATCAACATCACATCGAAAGAAGTTATGAAGCAGTCATAGAAACAAGAAATCGACAAGTACGATCAGTTTCAGAGTATCTCAGAAAGTGGAAGAACTTTCCTATAAAATATTTCACATGGGAGGATGAGAATTTTATACAGAAGCATCAAGAAATAATCAAGCGTTGAGGACAACACTTGTTTGAAGGAGAGGGGCATGTTAAGTCCCTATATTAATAGTGTAGCCCATTATTATGTTAGTGTATCCCCCCTTATTGTTATTATTGTACCCTTGTAACCCCCATTTTGTTATTATTGTGCCCTTAAATTATTATTGTTAGGTCGGCTAGGATTACATTGTGGCCCCTAGGATTACATTATGGCCCCATGGACTCCTATATATAGAAAGGAGGTTTTGTAAATTGTATCATCCAAGAATTGTTCATTTATGTAATGTATTGGAGGTTGCCCCCTCGAAGTGGCTCATTTCTAAGGCGTTTATATCTCATTTCTTCTCTTTTTGGAGCTGGTTACACAACAGTGAGATTCAGCTGTATGCCTGATCTTGCTGGGAGATGCATTGTCGGGTCCAACGGATCCAAGATAAGAGTAGCATTGGGGATCACACAGAGACGCCTTTCCTCTGTAACTAGTGTGGGTTCGCTTGGAGGTGGAGGGTTTCTTCGTTGGGTGATGCTTTTCTGCAAAGTATCAGTTTTTAATTGTAGAGTGCGCAGTTCCGCTTGAATGGTGTCGACTGCATTTTTTTGTTGCTATGCTAAAGCTACCCATTTCTCTTCTGTGGCCAATGTAATGGCATCCAAAATATGCTCAAGATCTCCATCAGTCAAGGTGACTATTTCATCTCTCTCTGGTCGTTGGGGCCATTGCTTCTTCTGAGTTCCTTGTACCGGATCTCCTATCCGCTTGGTACCCCTGGCACTGATATCCTGCAGTGCGGCCTGGTTGGGAGCTATAGTATCCTTGTTGGGAGGTTGCGTGGAAGGAATGGTCAGTGGAACTGCTATACCAGCATTCGTTCCCGTCTGTCCGCTTGGACCTGTAACAACGGTGCTGGTATCTGCAGTACTCTTCGCAGGGGTTTTGAAGCCGATCTTCCAATCAAGTGGCCATCGCGCAATCACCTCATCAATCTCCCGCTCTGTTACCATATAAGGAAGAGTCGTCTAGGTTTTATTCTTAAGACTACAGATTTGAATATGGTGCATTGTGACCTGGAACTTGGCAATACCCTTGTATCTGTCGTATATTATAGGAGATAGTCGTGGGCGAAAATTGATGGCTATTGCTACATTACCCTAGAAAAGAACCCAGAATACTTGGTTATCCTCCAATCGCTATGCATATTTGGAATCCCATAAGTGAGCATACCAGGCTCCTTCACACATGCCGAGATTGAGCAGGGGGATGACTGATTCCTTAGGTGCTTCCGATGCGACGAGGGCGATAAGAAACATCAACCAGGAGTAGAAAAAGGCGTTTCCTTGTTCTTGTGATTCACGGACATTGGACAGAAATTCATCCCGCAAGTGTTGTGCCCAATTGAAGCAACCCCCTTTGGCACACTGACCTGCCACCCGTATGACATACATAGGGACTGTTGCAACCTGGCATTTTCGCATTAATTTGTAGGCTAATATCTGGGTACCCATTCGCGTAGCTGGTTCACTGATGGAATCAATGATAAAACCCCTCTTATTTCTCTTTACATGGTATGCCTGTCGTACTTCAGTCACAATTTCCCCCTCATATTTCTTACCTACTTTCTCCATGGGGTGTGGTCCGTGCATGGGGAGACCAGTTATTCTGTGGGTTAATGCAACATCAATGGGGACTCTTTCACGAATCCATAAACAGTCGTCATGAATCAGGGTGAGAAACTGCCGGGCTAACTGGTCTGTGACGTTGTAATGGCCAAATTGGGGCATTCATAAGAGGTTCAAGATCCCAGATTTGGCCAATCCAGATACCCATTGCTGAGGGATGACTGTGACTCCGTCAGGTGCATGGACTGTCTCAAAATACAACACGGGAGCCAGATCAGGGAATGCTGCGTAATTTTTCAAGTCATGATCATCAAATTTAACCTCATGGAGCTTTCTGCAAGGATCACCAATGACCGAGACCCCCATATGGGTCAGCGGTGTTTGTAATTAAGTGATCAAGCCATCTAAATTTTGTGGCGTTTGAGTCGATGTCCTTCGTGGTCGGATAAATGGGGGTAACCAGTTGATTGGATTAGCTGGGAGGACCTCTTTTGGCCCAAGCGGGGCATGAGAGGACTTGGGTGTTCTTGGAAATGTCCTCGGCTTTCCCGCGGCCCATTTTGCAGTCTTAGGAGGCTTTCCTAAGCATTGGGCTGGTTCTTTTCCTTTTCTGGTAATTGGGGTTATGGGTACGTCTTCTTCCTCAGACTCAATCTCCATGACTTCGTCGCTTGCTTCCTCCATGGGTACCAAAGATTCTGAGGGGCTAGTAGCTGTTGCTCTTGCCTGGAAGATGAATTTAGCTTTTGGTTGGCTACTTGCAGGGGGGTTTCGGGTAGGCATGATTGACGTAGTGTAGATCCAAATGCTCTGATAGTTTATGGATACTGGATAGAAGTTATGCAACTGAGATAGAATTGTGCCCTGGGCTGTCCCAGTGGTTTTATAACGTCTTTCGTTATCCAACGGTTGGGTAAACTCTACGTAGGGCTTAGGACTTTCCCTGATTTGCGCTATTAATTATCGAGTGACCGTTGCCTCTAACAGTAAATTCCTCTTTTATAATGCTAACGGTTAGTTTTCGCAACCCCAGTGTGTTTGTCACTTCTATTGACTTAATCATCTTGAGCGATGGTGCATCCTCCTCCAACACAGGCTTGTTCCCTCGGGGTTCTAGGGTCAAGGATCTGTATGTCATACTCGTGTCATCCTGATAAGCTAGTGTTGCAAATCGTAAGACCAACATAGTTTGACATTCTTCACATACCTAGAAGATTTGCCCATGTAGTCCCCACCATTGTGCTGGCGCACCCCGTAGTGTCATTTTAAGGGCTCCCAACCTACATTCCCTCGGAACCATGGCTTCAAAGGATTGCAGGAAGTCCTCCACATATCCTGAACCATCAAACCGAGGCAGATATCTTACTTTAGCTGACATGCACCTGATATTTCTGGTAATTCAGAGGCATCGTAACATGCAGGCATTCTGTAGTCGGTGTTGCCAATGTTCCAGCTCCTCATCTAGATCAGAAGGGTCCTCATTATCTTAATTTCCAGCGGTGGTACCCCTGGTCGCAGGGTTGGTTTGTTCGCCATCCTGCGTGGATAATCTGTAGAGGTTATGTAGTTCTTCATTCCCGTGGACTGTTTCTGTATACCTGTCCCCCTCGGTAGGGTATAATGGGATGATGACGCGTATTCCGTTATTCTCGAACATCGTATTTCATTTTTTTAAGTTGATGATACCTCCCATGTTGATTGCCCAATCCAATCCCAGAAGGGCTGGGTAGGGGTCTGTATCTTCTACTGTCTGGATAACTTCAAAATCAGCTCATACCCTGACTCCAGCAATGTCCACTACTACTTTTGATAATATTCCCAACGATACTAACTTCTGTTGATTAGCCATGCGTAGCTGTACAACGGACCATTCGAGCTTAGGCTCACCCATCCACTGCCAAGTCTACTTAGGGAGCACGTTCACATCTGACCCTAATCAAGGATAAATTGATCTATTTCAAAGTCTCCGATCTGCACTGTCAGCCGAATTTCCATCCCGTTCATTTCTTCTGTCTATATAGCTGGTGCACACTTTGTATTTGCGTGCTAGAAGGGGTCTTCTTTGTGCACCCATTGATCATCTCCTGAAGACTTTCCATGGCTTGTTGGTTGCGTAGTAGTTTCATACACGCTTGCAAGAATGGTTTGACCTCCACCCTTCGTTCAGTGTCATACGCTCCTCTTCTGCCATGATCACCACCCATCCTGATCACAGGGTTGAGTTCTTTTGGGGGATGTTCCTCCTCTATCGCAGCTTCTTTTATTGACCCTTCTTGGACTGATCCTGTCTCACGGGGTTCTATTTTCATCCTCTACACATTTTGCGTAGGGTTCTGCTACTTCTTATGAACCCTTGCTACTAGAATCGAGCAATCCTCAATCGAGTGATCCCACTGTCTACAATACCGATAGGTCTACCGAGTTGGGTTTAAACAGTCTTGTGCAAAATGGCATACTTCCCCACAGTTGTAGCAGATCAACTGACCTCGTCCTCGACCGGCGCTACCCTTGCAGCCCCTACCTTGGGCAGGGGAACTCCCCCTTCCCATGAGAGATCTGGGCGAAGCTGGATCAGACCGAACCCATAATATGCTTCCCTGTTTAGTCAGTAAATCGTATGTGTGGCAGGTCTGCTCATCATGGCCAACTGATCTGCAGAATCGGCACCATGATTGGTTAACTTTCAGATTGTATGTGGTCTTGTGAGGGAAGTGGCTATTATTGTGTAGCCCGACAATGCGGCAATCATCACAGCATAACATTGACCCATTGGATCCCATGGCCTCCCTAGATCGCAGGGGACTGGGTGCTCCAGTCTGTACATACGCAACAAGTAATGGACAGTTATCCTTGGTGTGAGTATTTACCTGGCATTGGATGCACCATTTTTTGGGGCTGGCTTTTGGCCCTCTCTCCTTGTGCAAATTCTGGATCTCCATATGCATTGTTTCCAGCTGACCTTGTATCTCTTGTACCCCTAGCTGTGTATCATCCCTTGGGGCAGCTTCTAGCTTCATAGCTACTTCCAATGCTTTCTCCTGTGTTTCGATAGATTTTTGTCCCATAGGTACCCATAAGTGAGGTAGCAGCATAGCGATGAACCATTCTATGAGTTGTCGGTCATCATACTGGAATTCGCCTTCCCTGATTGCTTTCTTTAACCTCTGGTCTACTTCCCATACAGATTTTGATGGTTCTTGCTTGATGTCTTTTAGTTCGTTGACTATCTGCGAATAGGATTTAGGTATTTTGAACTGTTACCTCAGTGCCGTTTTGATCTCATCAATAGTTGCATTTGCATGTTGTCCAATGTATCCCATATACCAATCTAGAGCTCTTCCTTTGAAAGCCAAAGATAGTTGGGCCTGATTCACCGAATCACTTGTGATGTTTTGCACCGTCCATACTGATTTAGAAACAAACCAGAACCTATCCATATCCTCATCACCCGCACCCTTGAAGGTAGGTAGTTTTAAATTCACAACCATATCTACCTTCTTTTGGCATTCTGGCGTTACCTGACTGCTCTTTCAAAATGCTGCTGGTCCTGGAAACGGAACCATTTGTTGGCTTTAGGGGTTTTGACCCAGGTTCACCTGTTAAGGTTTGCCAACAAACCCCTATACTACTGGCCCTTTAGGCAGTGACCTGCTTGTGTAGGTCAAAGTCTCACCCGAAGCAGTATGGGAGGGTGCTAGAACCAGGTTTCCGCACCCAGAAAGAGAGCAGGTAAGCCAAGCCACGCACAACGCACAGATCTATGGAAACAGAGCTAGTTCGTAGGCTTAAATAGATAACTGGTGTACACAGTATTACAGATCTAGATCTTAGGTCCGCATCCACGTGCGTTCGACCAGCAAGGATATAAATTACAGTACGCGCAGCAGACCAGACAGCATATATTATAGATAAACACATCAGATAACACAGATCATTCATACTTTATCACAAATTTAGCACAGAACACAGATTCATATAACAGATAGATCCAGAACCAAATACCAGCAATACTTCTCATATATTATTAACATATTCTTACATAACCCCAAATCCCACTTGCGCATATAGCTAGCAGGGTCCACACACAGCAAGATAAAGGATCTCCGCACAGAAAACTAGCAGGAGTCCGACCCCAATACCCGAAACCCAGAACTAACAATCCGCACTTAGCATTTACTTCTATTCATCTTCTACCTATCGACTCAAAAAGACTTACTATTTATACCAATTTAGCCTAGACTTACCATGGTCCACAAACCGTGGTTTGTAGACTCCTGGTTTTACCTATTTACCCGCTTACAACGTATTGGGGCTTTTATCCACCCTATCACCCCTACACTAGACTAAATATAATAAAAATACAAAATTGGACCAACTTTCATCAGTGTGGGAGACCCTGCTCCAACACTTGTATAGATTCTTTCCAAACTTTGCTTCATGATATTTTCCTTTGGCAAAGTATAAAATATTTGATTGCAATTTTATTTTTTTGGTTAGTTCTTGTGTGACAACTGATTTTTAGCAATGGTTCTTATGTAACAATGCTTTATTTTCTTTTTTGCATCAAATTTCATGAAAAAATTTAGAATCAAATACATAATAACTCATCAATGAACTAATAATTTGCAAAGCATATAATCTTTTGGAATCATATTGCAACAATAGTTGGTTGGGAAGTATATTCGGGTTGGAATGACATGAAAATGTGTGATAGTGTATGACATGTGAATATGAAATGATTTCCCTTCCATAAAAGAATAATTTTTTGAAGGACTATGGATGAAAATTTTTGCAGTGGATCAAGGTTTATTTGACAAAATGAAAATGGAAATGGAATGAATCATATTTTTAGAGGAGCTGAATGGTTTTATTGTTGGGTTACAGGTTAGTGAAATCAAGGCAGGAAAATATAATGATTGTGAAAAAAAATGAGCAGTGAAGGAAAATGAGACGAGGATTTTATTGAATGACTAAGTAGAAATGCAATAGCGAATGTAAAGGGAAATGAGGTGAATGTTTTATTGACTGAGGAAGCATGGATGCACTGGAGACACTAGCATCTGAAAGGCTTTCAAGTGTTGGATCTAATTTGCATTATGATGTGCTCATGAATTGATGTTTCTTTCTTTGTTGTTGATCACCTTCTTGTAAAATAAATGTGGTCTCTGAGAGAGACATTGTTCGGTTGTAGTCATTTTTCCTTCCTCTTGGAACCTGCAAAAAACTAGTACTTCTTCTGCAATGGAATGTAATATTATCAAAATAGAGAGGTGATCAATCTCTCTAGTTATGACATTTACAAAAAAAACTGAGAATTGGCACTAATAAAACAATTTTACGAAGAAAAACCAAAAGAATTTATAACTGCATCAAAATTAGTGTCTCAAGTTACCTGTTGTGTATTTTCAGAATTTATTCATTTTTACTATTTCAAACTTTGATGATAGTTTTCTCATTATGTAGATCTTGTCGAGATATTTTCAACGATGCTTGAATCGTCGAAATCCAATGTTGGATGAGAAAGTTAGGCTAATTTGAAATTTGGGTGAAACAGTGAAGTTTTTGAGACGCAGAATTGATATTTAGCTATAGAATTGCACAACCGCGCAAAATTGCACAACAAATGTAGAATTGCGCAATTTCTGTAGCTAAAACTTTTGAGCAGAAATTTAAGTATACACAGTTATGCATTTTTCATGATCAGTCCAATCTTTGAATTAATCAATGCCTCCTCCAGAAAAACGACCAAATACCCTATTTATTTCATTGATGCATAATATATATATATATATATATATATATATATATATATATATATATATATATATATATATATATATATATATATATATATATATATATATATATATATATATATATATAACAACAAAAGTGAAATTTTAATAATAATTGAAAATTTAAACCAGCGAGTTGCATTCTGTTGTGGATGATTTTGTCACCCCCCTAGAGACAGCCTAGAGTTGCCATAGACCAGTGCCTAGGACATCTTAATATAGCAAGGAGCCCTTTATAGTTTGGGTTGTCAGTCCAAGGGGCTCACCTACTATCTCTTGTTAGAAACAAGGAAACTAAATATGAATGGGACCAATCTCTCTCAGAAGCTGATACACAAATAAGAATAATGTAGGAACATCAGGTAAAACTTCAGCATGAAAGCATCAGACAGTTAAGAGACCGCTTACTATAAAGAGGGCCGATTCAAATAATATATCACAAAAGTCAATTGTCAGGAAGTGAGTGCAATGGGGAAACATAAGAAGATATTACTGGCAGAAGGGCGCACCAATTTACGAATCCTTAAGCCACTAATATAGCAGAAAATATGAAAGAGTGAACATGGAACATCATATCACTTCTAGGCCTATTTAAAGTGCTTGACTAATTCCAGAAAGGGCACCACTTAAGATGAATCCTTACTGCAAACTAGTGAGCCACTCGCATTCTAGAACATGATACAGGAAGATAATTTGCATGAAAAGAGATAATGTATTAACAATTAAGAAAAGTTACATACTGTGAGATATCAAAGACCAGAATCCTCAATACAGTTATAACCCCTCCTCACTGAGACCCTACGGGCGTTGAAACTTCATACAGAAATATTACAAGATGAATACAGTAGTCTTTTCGCTGCACAGTTTACTGACAGAAATCTGGAACCCTTACAATGCCTTTCTTTCTAGCTTTTATAGAAGAGATAGAGGATTCTAGAGGAGGCGGTAGACAGAGAGCATTTAATAACTTATTTTGAATCAAATGGCGGAAAATTTTCGCGCCCACACTATGAAATGACTGAATATACTTGTTTGTACATTGCAATTTATTTCTGTAATGAATGCTGGAAATGAAAATCTATCTATACATAGGATATAAATAATAAAATATGTGGCGCTTCGGCCTTTTTCTGGAGGAGGAAGATCTGCGGCTATAAAACCTTGAGGCGCCTGCTCTTGTACGTGGTACTTTCGATCTTCAGATTTGGAATTCAAATTCGGAACCTCCTTCGAGATGGACTCTGAATTCATTGCTTCTTTATAAATACTCTATCACTGCATTAATGTTTTCAACTGTCCAAATGTGTTCCTTTTAATTTTATCTCTGGAGAGTTCCATGGATCGAAGTACCTTTCTTTAATGGAGGTCACATCATAGTGACTACTGGATCCTTTCCGCTAATTTTGTTCCCACCAGAGGTTCCTGCAAAAACCAAAGCTTATAGAATAAAACTGATGACACAGAAGGTGGACACAGTGAGACTGATGGAGGTGATGGAAAATATATGAGCGGATTATATAACGACACAGGGAGGGGACTTTTAAGGAAAGCGCGAAGGTGTGACACACGACCAGAGTATGTGAACAACAGAGAAAACGCGCATGGCATGTAGGCGTACAACGAAGATTGGGGGGAGGGTACTGATGATGTGGAAACTCGGAAAACTAACCTTTAGAGGAGTTACAAAGAAAGAATGCGACAAGACAGCGGAATGAAGGCTTTACGGCGGGACCCAGAGAGCGTGTCGCAGGATCGCAAGAAGGGAAAATGCGACAAAAGGAGGATGGAACGGCCAAAATTGCGCACTTGCGCTATGCGATGGGCGTGGTGAGCGCATATCGCAAAAACGAGAAATGTGATGATGGGGAATGATGTGTGAGAGAAGCCGCGCTTTTGCGATGGTGCGATGGTGAGATTTTGCGATGGACACTTAATGGGGCGGTGCTTGGTTATATGTAAGAAGGCGGGTGCGAAGGGGGCTAGTCCTTATATAATCTTTAAAAAGTGGACTTTAGCCCTCTTTAAATGTATTTCTGATGCTGGGAGAGGCAGCGGTGAAAGAGGAAGAGAAACTATATCCAAAATCCAAATGGGGGGGGGCTGATTGGTACAACACATTCCAAGATTTCCGTCAACAATTTTAACTGATCCAAACATTTACCGAAATATTAGTGTATAAAATGTTGAATGAAAAATTAAGTTGCTTTACTTGATTTGAACTCTTGACTCACCTCTTTCAAACTCAAGATATTACCATTATGCCAAATATTTCACATGTGTTATAAAGTTGTGAAGTTAATTTATTAAAGTTTTAAAAATTCAAAAGTCAAGCAACAACTAGACTGCGAGATCTCCGTCTTTCTGCAAATCGATATAAACAGTCAGGCATTACAATCATATTGCAAACACGTTGCAAACATGCATTGCTTATTGTAAACCACTCCCGATGTTTTATTTGAAATCGTTTTCTTCATGTAAAAAAGGGATCTTTCCAACAGATTTTTACTTGCATACCTTCTCTGAAAGAACATTGTTAATATCATCATATGCATAAATAAGTGAATATATTCATGTTTTACAAATTCATAACACTAACCTCATTTGATGACCAAAATCCCTCAACTATGACAATGTCAGTGAAATGAATAATCCACAGGAAGAAAAAAATAAAAAAATAAAAATAAAAAATAAAAAATTATTTAAGCAGTGGAGCAATCACCATGGCTGTGTACAAGTGGACCAACATTCGTGAGATGAATTAAATTGGATTTTTCATGCCATGTGGAACAATCTACAAGAGATTTTGATTTAGATTCGAATTCTTCCCCCTTCAATGTGCCATGTTCAAATAGTTCATTGTGTAAAACAAATCATTTTTCCCTCACACAGTCTACAAAACGGAGCTTCAAGGATCCCTGAACATCTCCCAAACACTCAGGAACAAGTGCCCTTAATTAAAAAAGTGTTTGCTCAGATTGCAGAAAGAAATCAAAAAATGAAGGCAAGGATGGAGGCTCAAGATAAGTATCAAATAACCCCAGATCAAACAAGATTGATAACTGCAATGGATCTTGAAAATGATCAATTTAAGATTTCCCTTTCACATCCCTCAGATATGTCTATAGGTTCATCCAATAATTTTAATACTGTGAATCTAACTGTAGATGTAAAGAAAATTCTATTGCTTGACAAAGTAAATCTATATATGCAAACAGGTCAACTGATTGTGAATGACTTAACCAAAACCAATGCAATGGCACTCAAGGCTGAAAGCATGCTTGGAAAAGTGATCAAGAAATTAAAGTTAGAAAAAGCCAATTCCAAGGCTTTAACAATCCAGAATGAAGAACTCAAAAATATTATTGTGAAGATTGGGGTAGATCCAAATGACAAGTCCGTTGTACAAAAGCTGCTGCAAAGTGCCGAATCAGAAATCTCTATGTTGAAGAAAAAGTTGAAGTTGCCTACAGGAGAGCACTCTATGGCAGCAGAGGTTGCAGAAGAAGAAAATGAGAAAGAGGAACTTCTTGAGAAGCTCTTGCAGAAGGAAGACGAAATCACCAAATTGAAGCAAACTGCATTATCATTATAGAATCACATTCAACTCATACTTGTACTTTTTTTTTACCATCTAGTAATGAATATCCAGTAGCTCAAATATCTCAATTGACCACTGAATTGAAGATGGTAGAGAGAGATCGCAAAAAGGCACAAACTAATCTGGAGACAACAATGAAAATAATGCAAGACAAAGAGGGGGAAGTCAGTAAGTACAGATCATATTTCCAAATTGCTGATGCTGAGATTAAAAATCTCAAGGAAAATTTGAAGGGAAATATATCCCTAATACAGGCTAAGGACATCATCTAGAATGATATCATTGAAGAAATGAAAGCATTTTGGGGTTTTCTGACTATTGTAGCAGAATAAAGAAGTATCATCAGAGATTTTGAGGAACAGGTTATGGCAGACAAGCAAAAGACAATTAACATAGCAGTTTGGGCAAGAAAATTCGTTCATTTCGTTGATTCCAAAACTAATCAAGAGTTGGAAGAGAATGAAATTAAATACAAGATTTTATATGTTGTGGAAATTAATAAGATGATTGTTAAAAAAGATTGCAGGAAGTCCACAGAGAGGAAGTTGATAGAGCTTAAGGAAGCAGTGAACACGTTTGATAATTTATTTGATAAAAGAGCTAGGGCTGGTTTGCCATCATGTTGGGGCCTTGGAGGCATTCTTTTATCATGGGATTCTTATGAACCATTACTGGCGTTGGAAAAAAGCAAGGTGGACAACACTCATGAAAAGACTCAGACTCTTAAAGGAGCAACAATGATCAATTTCCTTCAAAGGAACTTTCAGCTATTATGGTTAGTGAAGAATTTATTTACAGAGAGTCCATCATTCAAAAAAATCACTGCCTTTAGATTGGAATATCACAAGTTGGTTCATTCACCTAAGACAAACATTGAGGTATGGAAGAAATGCAGAGCCTGGATGACAGATCTACCGAAGGATCCCTCGACTTCAAAGAAAGATAAACCAACTAGTCAGGGAAATGCAGCAACAACATCATCAGTTCACATTCAACAAATAGACTGGGTTTTAAGTTTTATGTTATTTTTCTCTTTTAAAGAGAACGTAATTGTAATAAGACATTTTGATGACATGTAATAGGTAGTTTATGAAGTCCTAAGTAGTTGAAGCAGTTAGGATTAGTTTCAGCATTTACAAACTTCTTTCTATTGTATTTAGAGAGATATACAAGAAAGAAAAGGGTTTTGAGCTTTGGACCTTCAGACTGCGAATTTTGTACTCAGTTTTCAAATGATTAATGAATGAAAAGCAAGATTCTGGCATTTGTTGATATTGATATGTTTTCCAGTATACATTGTGTATTTTCTATCCTTGAATAAAATGAATTAATGAAGCTACAGGTCTCTTTTTACATATGTGAACAAGAGTTAAAATCCTTAATGTGCGCTCCTTCATTTTAACTAATCTTTTGTCTTAAAATTCTTCTGAAGTTTAAAGTGATAGATACTGTTTACCAGCATATCAATTTGGGATTCCTTCCTTCATATTCTTCTCATCATTCCATTTAATATCAGCAGATAAAAGCATTTATTGCATTTGATTCTTGAGGGTTTAATAAAAGTATATCTAAAGGTGTTTAAGCAAAGACCCTTGATATTAAAATTCTGTGACATACATGTATAAATGTCTTAAGCATTGATTCCTTAATACAACTAAGGGATTGTCTCTTAAGGTACAACAGGGCCAATGACTCATATTTGAACAAGGACAACAGAAATATCTGTATTATCATAGACCCTTCATAGAGGATATGGAGGGTCAAGGCGCAATTTAGGCAGACTTCACTTTTTGGAGATTTTTTTGGTCATACTGCTTATATTTTGTCATTTTGTAGATATACTTTTTTACATTTTTTACTGTTATTACAAGACACTTATGTAAATGGCTATATTTGACTCTCTATAGTACTAGTTTTTACATGATCTATGTATAGATGTATATGTTGTTGATACAATGTGTAATTTTTCTTATATATAATGAAAAATTACGAATTTTTTCCTTGGAAAAAAAAATAAAGCATACGGATTTGTGTTCTAAGAGTTTGAAAAAGACTTTCTAGTCCTTGCTTGATGGTAGCAAGAACTATTATAATTGGTATTCTACTTTTTTTCATAACCTTGTATGCAAATCAACATTTTTTTCATTTTATAATTTAAGGTTTTTGTAAGCCTATATAATTTTTCTAATAATGATAGTTTATATTTTAGTTTTAAGTTTTAAATGGTTTCATTTGACCTTATATTAAAGTCAATTTCATATGTCAATTTTTTTTTTTAAATTTATCGATATCATGTGTCAAGTGGCGGTGTGGTGATGTTTGGCAATGGTAGTTGGCATGTTGGCCATTTACCATAGTTTTGTAACATTGCGAAGGCAACACCATCACCAATCCTTTTGGCTACACTTTAATGAGAACCTCTATAGGTATCAAAGGAAGGTGTTCCATAACCAAGGAAAAAGACTTCATCATGAATAAGATGTATCAAGTCGCAACTTTTCTTTTTATTGTACATGTAGGTAATATTATCTAGTACCATAACATTAGTGTCTCTAAAGAAACGACATGTACTTCATGAAATTTGTTATGTAATTTAACAAGTAGGTTCCCATACTCTCTGACTATGTAAGAGTTTAAATTGAGAGTTTTTGAGGTTAATATCCACGAAGGTAAGACTTTTTATTACCCTAATGCAACAATTATCCGACAAATAAGCAACATTATTCTAGACAAACTCAAGAATGATCATTTCAAGGAAAAATTTAGAAGAATACTTCATTTGAAGTAGCTCCCTTGACACCATCTCTTAAGATACCAAAACTATAAGAGATCTATGTACTAATGCTTCAATTCTTCCCTTCTGCAACCTCTTAAACATAGTGAAAAGATTTGTAAATTAGCTATTTAGTTGACCCATTAACACTAGTAAATTAGCTCTTTTAAGCCTTAATTGCATATTTTATATCTAACTTGTAGGTTTTCCCCATATGGCTCTTATTTAATTTTTCATGGACAAGTGAGAAACCCCTTGTAATTTTCATTCATTCCCCCAAGGTCTCTTTAAGGGAATAGGGTGTCCTGACCCAACCTCCAAGATTACTTTGTGAAAGCGGTATTATCAAAATTTATCTTCCTTCAACCACCTTAAATATCCTTTCTAAGATCATCATCATCTTCAGTTCATTGAGAGATTTCTAATGATATAAATTTCATCCAAACCTTAGTTATGGACACAAAATTATGCCCATCTAAAGAACTTACATTCAAAGAAGCATGTCAATGTCCATACCAATTCCATATGGCAGACATGTGGAAATCCTTTGGCCCCTTGTCCCTATCGTACAATGCCACATAAAGTACACATGGAATTAATTTCCCATGTCACTACCACAAAATTTTAGTTTGTTGTGTATGTGTTATATTCTTTGCATGGTTATTCCTACACATTGTACATTGCACCGAGCATAGTACGAGGTCATAGGGAGGGGCCTATTCATGGGGGTTGCAGGAGGGAAGCCCCCTCCCCCATCCACCCACCCACTCGTACTTAAGGGTTTATAGAGGGGTGAAAGCCCCCTTGCATAGGTATTCGAGGGCAACACGCTCGAAAGAAAATTGGGTAGTCTTTGAATCCATTTCTAGCAATTTTTGAAACATGATTTTTGCTAAAAGGAATATTGTAGAGCATGGTGGTTTTGCCCATGGTTTTATAATTTCTATTAAGGAAATATTGTTTTATTCTAATCCAAGGTAAATCAATTAGTGGTTCATGGATGTCATGGGATATATATGTTGTATTGTAATATTGTACAGTAGAATATTTCAAAAAAATCTTGTTGACTTTCCTGATTTAGGTTTCCAAGATAAAATATTTGTGTTAATGTGTGTTTTTACCATTGAATCTTTTATGTTTTATTAAGAATGTGTTTGCAACAATTAATTGTACACGGTTAAAGCATACATTTGGTATCAAAGTAGTTTTGGCTTCAAGGAGATGCTTTTATGGCTAATGGGTTTGTCTTGGGCCTATGGTGGACCCTATTACAGTGAGATATTTTTGAAAGTGATACTTGTGGTGAAAGGAAATGGAAAACATTTCAAATATAGAGATCGAAAAATTCAATGGAAAGATTTTTGAGTTGTGGAAGCTCAAAATGGAAAATTTGTTGGTGGACAGAGATCCTTGGATAATTATGGATCCAAGTTTGCACAAATGGGGATGTCAGGAGAAGATTGGACCAATTTGGATCAAAAGGAAAGAGAATAATATGATTGTGTCTCTTAGATTCAGTATTATTAATTATTTCAAAAGAAGCTACATCAAATTCTTTGTGGAACAAATTAGGGGCTTTGTATTAGTCTAAATCCATGGTGGAAAATTTTTTCCTATAGAAAGAGTTGTATAGCCTAAGGATGAAGGATGGAGACCCGATTATAGGTGCATATTGATGTGTTTAGACCTGTGTTGGTTCCATCACTAGGAAAACAGGTGTACTATGTCTCATTTATAGATTGTAGAAATTATATAACTGATATGTTATACATCTGAGATTCTCCTGATCACACACTATTTGACTTCATGCACAATACAGAATCTCTTCTACCATTGATCATTAATTTCAGAAATAAAATCAATTGCATGCACACATTAAAACCATAACAATTCACACATATGAACACAATAATTTATGGGAAAGCTTAAAGCTGAAAACCCCCAACTATCTGTATATTATATGTCATAGAGATCATGTAACAATCATCATACAAATCTCCTCACAAGTTGTCAGTACAATTTCCAATTGCTACACACTAATCAGGTTCGATCTAGCAAATCTCATGCTCCAATCTCTGCCACCTACTAGCCTGCCTCTACTGTGCAATCACTGATAAAGAATGGCTCTAAATGAACTCAAATGGTCTAGCCTTACTCACGTAATCCTCATTGACATCTCCAACCACTGTGTGTTGTAAATCATGCAACACTATAGTCACAACTGATAGTCACACTGCTCTTTCACCTACCTCTTCACTGGTCTCCACTGAAACTGTCCATGCACTGTAGTTAACTGATGTATTCTTTAGTTGATTAATGAGTTAATAATTAATGAATTAATTAATAATTAATTCACACCACTCTCACTAGTGTATCAATCAGTTAGACTAGATACAACTAGCTCAAATATGTTTAACTCAGTTAAACTGAACACAACTCCACCAACTACCTCAATAACTCCACCAAACTCTGTCACATGAGTTCTAACTGAAGTCTCCATGCAATAGCTCCACTTAACCCTCAGGAATAGCGTAATTCCTTCTGTCATCTCCTGTGCCACATATGTGCACTTAACTAAAGTGCTCCAAGAGAATAAGATAATGTTTATAGTCCAAATATTATTAAGAGCTAATAATATTCGACATATCTATTTTTAGACTGGAAATATAAAAATAGATTCCACCCGATATGTCTAAAAATAGAAGTCCATATATTTTTTCCAACTTGACCAACCATCCAAAAATAGCATCCTGCAACTCATAGAATATGATTGACATGTCTAAAAATAGACATAGTCTAAAAATAGACTTGCGCCAAAAATAGCATGCGGGCCCACTTAGTGAAGGCGACTCTTTTCACTAAGATCATCATCTTGTTGCAATATCAACACTCCCTGTCAACAAGATATGGATTATCTGCCACCCCGATCCTGCCCTTGTGGTATTCGAATTTGCTCCTGGTGAGCGCCTTCATTAAGATATCAGCATCCTGATCCTCCGTAGGAATGTAAGAAAGTAACATGATCTTCTGTTGCACACAGTCTCTGATATGATGATACTGGATGTCAATGTGTTTAGATCTATCATGAAATACTGGATTAACCAAGAGTTTGATGCAAATCTGATTATCACAATATATCACAGTAGGATCTAAGTGTGAACCGAACAACCCGACCAGGATCTTCCTCATCCATATAGCCTCGCATGTAGCCAAACTCACTGCCATATACTCGGCCTCTGCTGAACAGAGTGCCACGGATCTCTGCTTTCTGCTGTACCAAGAAAATGTTGTCGACCCAATACTGAAAATCCGTCCAAATGTGCTCTTTCTTTCCGTTGGGCTCCCTGCAAAGTCTGCATCTGTGAAGCCACACAGCTTCACCTCATCCGACTATCTGTACCATAATCCATATCCCGATGTGCCTCTGAGATATCTCAATACATGCTTTCCTTCCTTCCAAAAGAGCTTGGTAGGCTTAACCATAGCTTGTGAAAGCTGATTAACAGCATAGCATATGTCAGGTCGTGTATTGACTACATACATAAGCGACCCCACCATCTGTCAGTAAACAGTGGCATCCACTACCTCTGCCGATGTAGCATCCTCTTTCCTCCATCCACCAGGAAGAGGAGTGTCGATAGGCTTGCAGCCATGCATGTTGAACCTCTCCAGTATCTCCTGGGCATACTTGCCTTGAGACACAAACAATCCATCACTGCGCTGCCAAATTTCCAATCCCAAGAAATAATGAAGGAGGCCCAAGTCCTTCATCTCAAACTCTTTTGCAAAATCAGCCTTGCATGAGAGTATCAACTGTTCATCACTGGTCAGTATCAAATCATCTACATAAAGTACAATGATCAGCAACTTACCCTCAACCACTATCTGGTACAGGTTGGGATCCACCTCGCTCTTGGTAAAACCAAGTCCGGTGAAATAACTGTCAATTTATGTGTACCAAGCACGAGGTGCTTGTTTCAACCCATACAGCACTCTTTTGAGCCTGCACACATGTGACTCGCTGCTGAAGATCTCGAAACCTTTAGGCTGCTCTATGTACACCTCCTCCTCAATCACTCCGTTGAGGAATGCAGTCTTCACATCCATCTGATGAATGTGCCACCCCATATGCATTGAGAGAGCAAGAATTGTCTATATGGAAGAATACATTGCGACAGGTGCAAAGGTTTCCTCATAATCGATCCCCTCAATCTGTGAGAAGCCTCAGGAAAAAAATCCTGCCTTGTACTTCTCCACACTCCTGTCAGCTGCTTGCTTCACTTTTTAGATCCATCTCGAACCTACCACTAATTTCCCTTCCGGCCTTGGGACAATTTCCCATACACTGTTTTTTACAATCGAATCATACTCTTCCACCATGGCATCTACCCATGCAGGGTCCTCCACAGCTTCCTTGAAAGAGGATGGCTCTGTCACGATACACTTTCTCATCAGAGCCATGTATCTAGTATATTGGTCAGGTGACTATCTCTGTCTGCGCTGTGATGTAGGTGCTCCTAGAATCTTCTCTACATTAAGAATCAGTTACTCAGCTTCTGTAGTGCGCTTCCGCCCTCTGATGGTTGGCGCTGCATGAGTGTTTTCTTCCACTCCATGAACCTCCTCTTGTGGCTGATCCACATCCTGAGGCTCATCCTTACGAACTAATAGCTCCTCATCTGCATGCAAGTGTGGCTCCCTCTCAAGCGAACGCTTCATGGCTTTCTCCTCATGAAATTTGATATCCTGTCGCACAACAGTCTTCCGATTGTCTGGAAAATACACACGATAGTTGTGGGGTGTATTAGTGTACCCCACAAATATCCAAACCTCTGCGGTCAAGTCCATCTTCTTCCTGGCATCCTTCGTCACATGAATGTAAACAAGTGAGCCACAAATCTTCAAATGAGAAATATCAGGCCTCTTACTAGAAAACGCCTCCTCGGGTGTACTCATGCCAAGTATCCTATGAGGACAACGGTTTTGCACATAAAACGCAGTATTACATGCCTCATCCCACAAGTTTATAGGAAGCCCCTGATCATGCAACATCGCCTGTGCAGCACCCACGATCGTTCTGATCTTTTGCTCAGCGACCCCATTCTGCTGTGGGTTATGAGGCGCTATGAGCTCTCTTCGAATTCCTTCTGCGCTGCAAAAGTCCTTGAATTCTCCAGAGATGAATTCACCACCATTTTCGCTCCTAAGAGCCTTCACATTCTTCCCCAATTCTTTCTCATCTAGTGCCTTGAACTTACAAAACTTTGAGTATGTCTCGCTCTTCTTCTGCATGAAGAAGATCCAGCACTTATGAGAAAAATCATCAACAAATATCACATAATACCTGGCTTTGCTATCAAAGCTACTGAGAAAGGTCCACACACATCTGTGTGAATTCTCTCAAGGATCATCGTGGCACGACTATCCTTCTCATGAAAGGTGGCTTTCACAAATTTTCCCAAAGTACATCCCTTGCACTGATCTGACTGCGCAAGTGTACCTTTGGGAAGCCCGGTAGAAATCTGCTGCAAAATTTTCAAAGCACCATGGTGAAGATGGCCCAATCTCTTCTGCCATAGCTTGCCCTCATCCAAACTCACCACTCCTTCTGCCTTTCCTGCCATTTCTGTGCATCCATCTACCTGCAATTGATAAAGGTTCTTAACTTGAACCCCTATCCTCCGAGTTTCACCAGTTGCCTTACTGCGTAGGAAAGCCTTTCCCTTTCTAAAGACAACATCATATCCCTTGTCTTCCAACATGGCCACCGATATCAGATTCTTCTTCAATCCTGGAACATGCATGACATCCTTCAATATGAAAGGTTTACCAGACTCCCTCTCAAAGGAAATGGTCCCGATACAAGTCGCATTGTATTTACCATCATCGCCCATCTCGATGTGCACTCCAAGATCCTTCTCATCCAAATCACTGAACAAATATTTGTCTCTGGTCATATGAAAAGATGCACCACTGTCAAGAAACCACAATGATCCCATCACACTTGAGACCAAGCATGCGATCAGAAAAAAATCTAGCTCAAATTGCGAGGCTAAGGCCTCTCCAGCTGCAGATCTAGCAACCTGCTTATTTTTCTTCTTCTATGGACAATTTGTGGCGTAATGTCCGTGTTGGTGACAATGAAAGTACTTCACCTTGGACATGTCCTGCTTCTTGTCTTTTGCACCGGATTGAGAAGCATTCTTCTTACTCTTCCCCTTCCTTGCTTTGGCAGCCAAAGTGAAATTTTCTTCATTTGCATTCTTCGATGAAGATCCGTCCCTGGTACTCTGCCTTATCTCCTCTTGCACAGGATCTGACCAAATTCGCTCCCATCCTGGCAATTTCTCCCGACCATTGACAGAGTCCTGATAGGAATGCCAACTCTTTGGAAGCCCAAGGAGAGCCAAGCTCACCAAGTCCTCGTCATATACAGTAACCCCCACACTTCCTAGCTCATCCCTGCACTGGAAAAACTTCATGAGGTACTTGGGTATACTGTCTCCTTTCTCCATTTTTATGTTCCTGAGTTTATCCTTGAGCACCAACTTCCTCTGGTCACTCTTGCTTTGGAATAAGTTTGTCAACACTTTCCACATCAAGAATGGAGAAGCTTTACCATGAAGGTTGGACACTATGTGATCCTTCACACCTTCCAACAGAATCCTTCGACATTTTGTTGTCTTCTTTTGCCATGCGTCAAGTGCGGCAACATCGCTAGAAGCAGGTTTTGGAATTTCTTCATCTATGAAATCCTTCAACCCATTGTCATCCAGCACCACCTCCATCCTATCCTTCCATGAAATATAATTCAAGCTTCCCTCAAGGGAATACTCCAATCACAATCCGTTGAAAGACATCTCAACTTCGACACCAAGAAAACACTGCTGCAAATTCGAATTCCACCAACACAAAACTCAACCGCTTCAATGTTTTGCAATTGCTCCAATGATCAATATCGCTCTGATACCATGTATAAATTACATAACTGATATGTTATACATCCAAGATTATCCTGATCACACACTATTTGACTTCATGCACAATACATAATCTCTTCTACCATTGATCATTACTATTGCGGAAATAAAATCAATTGCATGCACACATTAAAACCATAACAATTCACACATATGAACATAGTAATTTATGGGAAACATTAAATCTGAAAACCCCCAACTATCTATATATTATATGTCAAATATATCATGTAACAATCATCATACAAAGCTCCTCACAAGCTCTCAGTACAATCTCCAATTTCTACACACTAATCAGGTCCGATCTAGCAAATCTCATGCTCCATTCTCTGCCACTTGCTAGCCTGCCTCTACTGCGCAATCACTGTTGAAGAATGGCTCTGAATGAACTCAAATTGGTCCAGCCTTGCTCACGCAATCCTCATTGGCATCTCCAACCACTGTGTGTTGCAAATCATGCAACACTATAGTCACAATTGATAGTCACACTACTCTTTCACCTACCTCTTCACTGGTCTCCACTGAAACTGTCCATGCACTGTAGTTAACTGATGTATTCTTTAGTTGATTAATGAGTTAATAATTAGTGAATTAATTGATAATTAATTCATACCACTCTCACTAGTGTATCAATCAGTTATACTAGATACAACTAGCTCAATTATGTTTAACTCAGTTAAACTGAACACAAATCCACCAACTACCTCAATAACTCCACCAAACTCTGTCACATGAGTTCTAACTAAATTCTCCATGCAATAGCTCCACTTAACCCTCAGGAATAGTGTAATTCCTTCTGTCAGCTCCTGTGCCACATCTGTGAACTTAACTGAAGTGCTCCAAGAGAATAATATAATGTTTATAGTCCAAATATTATTAAGAGCTAATAATATTCGACATATCTATTTTTAGATTGGCAATCTAAAAATAGATTCCCGCCCAATATGTCTAAAAGTAGAAGTCCATCTATTTTTTCCAACTTGACCAACCATCGACAAATAGCATCCTGCAACTCATAGAATATGATCGACAAGTCTAAAAATAGACTTGCGCCAAAAATAGCTTGCGGGCCCACTTAGTGAAGGCGACTCTTTTCACTAAGCTCATCATCTTGTTGCAATCTCAACATAGATAACTTCTTAATGAATACATATGATGCAGGAGCATCCTACTCAATTGTCATTATTTATTTGGGTGATTTAGGGGATGGTGTTTTTTTTTTAATTATTTTGTTATCACCCAAAAAATTTCAAAAAATTATTTTGACAAGGTTACAAAATTTCATGGATCAAAATAGGGTTTTAGGAGTCAATTTAGGTTTGATCAAGGGAAGGTTTTAGATTTTTTATAGTTTAAAGCTCATCCTAAGGTTCAAATAAAGCCTTCTTTAACGTTTTTTCATGTCAAACATTCATCATTTTCCATTTGTATTTCATTTCCCAAAGTGTTTGTGCAAAAATTTCCTAATAAGCCAAGAATCCATGTTTTCATAGCACATCCAGTGTAAAAAAGGTAGAAAGTGCTACGAAACTGCTGAAAGTTGTGAAGCAAAAACTTGGTTTTCTCATTTTGAGAAGTAAACTTAAAAGGAGATTTCTGAGGAAAAAAAAAGTATTTTAAGAAACTAAGAGAGGTTATTTTCCAGAACATATCAAATAAAGATAACCTCTCTCACTTTTCTCACAAGTGTTATCCATTGGGAGATACAAGGCTTTTTTTGAAGCCCTATTTTCAGAAAACAGAGTTTCCCTGTTTTACACATGTTTTTCAAAGGCAGTTTCTGGATAGCAGCAGATGTGTTTCAAAAAATTAAGAGATTTTTTTATTAAATAAATAATGGCCTACAAAAACCTCCTTAATTTTCTCAAAATACATCATGGATTAGGATATATAAGCTCTGTCCCAAGACCTATTTTTCAGGAAAAAAACAGGAGAAATCTGCAAGAAATGCCTCAAGAAAGCTAGAATGATTGTGTTTTTAAAGTTGATATGGTTTTTTAAATGATGGAGAGAGGTATATTTGGAGTTTTGGGCATATTTACGGTTGACACTTTGAAATTTTTTGACAAAACTGCATACTCAGCAGTTTCGTACCACATTCAGTGTAAAAAAGCAGAAAAGTGCTACGAAACTGCTGTAGAAACTTTTCTTGCTCATTTTGATCAGTTTTTGAAGGGTTGAAGAATGAATCAAGGATTGAAATTTCTATGGAGGATGTATGAAAGGGTAATCAAAATAATATTGGAGGAAAGAAGGGAAAAAGTTGAAGAATAAAGGTTGAAATAACAGTGCTACGAAAGGCGCTATGAAATTGTTGTGTTTTCGTAGCGCAGAACATTACAACATTTTGAGAAAGGTTTTAAAGTGGTTTTTGAAAACTGGAAGCTAGGGAGGAGTTATGGTATGTGTTATGACAACTCCCAATATCCAAGGACCACGAAATGAAGATTAAATGATGGTCAAAATGTTCAAGGAAGGAAAATAATCTTATGCCTAAAAAGCAGGGTATGGTTTCCTGCTTTTGTGGAGGTCAGCAAAGTAGTCATGAAGGAATTAATCTCATTATCAAAATTCAACCATGTGATGATACACTTGTCAATGATGTAATTTCAAGTAAATAAGGTTGTTAGGATAATTTTGTTAAAGATAGTAATAAGGAGTTTGAGTCCTTTTTGGAATAGGACTGTTTAAGTAGATTAGGTGTCTTTTTGTAATAAATTCCTTGTCTTGTGGTTATGCAAGGTGTCAATAGTTATAAATTCGATGTATCTAGCCTAGAGGCAGAACATCTCATGTTGTAAGAGGTCTATTCAAGGCCAAGAGGTCGAATTTATAAAGGGTTGGAGACTTTTTTGCAAAACTGCAGCTTTATGTAATTGATTGTGATCAGTAATACAGAGAGGTTTTCTTCTTGACAGACCTGAGATTCTCATGGGGTTTTAATGTTTTATTGATCTACATATTATTTTTAACTACTTGTAACATATTTCATTGCTATTACTCAGAATTCATAACTCTATGCTCTGACTTCCTTTAGTAATCAAATGATTGTGTTGACCTATGTTCTTGAGTGAATTGTCTTTGATAAAGACCCCTATTTGCCTTAACTTCCATGTCAAGAAAATTTTCCACTGAACCTATTGATTTGTTGACTCCATAAGCCCAATGGTATTATTAGCCTTCATCTTTTCAACCTGCAAATATACAAAATCAAGACTTAATTCATAGAGTTAGCCATCTATATTTATCATTAATCAATATCATTAACCCTTGAGATATCCCTCTCAAGCTGAGGAGGCTAAGCCTCAGTCACAAGATTGATTTGAAATAGTTACACTGAATTTGTCTGATCAGCAGGAAATCAGGTACGATTTTGTTGATAACATATTTTATGCTTTATGTACATTTTAAATAAATTAAGAGGAAAATCTGAGTGTGAGGTTTATTGTAAATATTCTCTTATATAATTGAGAATATGAGAGGAGTTGGGTTGTATAGATATCTTAGGGATTATGAACTTCTTAAATAGAAATTAGTTAAGTCAAAGGAGGGATAAGCTATTTTAGGATTTGGTTGAGTCATTTTTGGAGGAAATTATGGATTCAAATTAATCCACAATTATGTATAAATATGAGCTTTGCATGAGGATGGAGATAGATAAAGAGGATGGAATAGAAAAGAAGAAGAGAGCGTAGAGTAGGAATGGTGTGACGAGTTGTAAAGGCGAGAGCCGAGAGGCCCACAAATGTAATATTCGGCAAAGAAGGGTTTGAATCTGTAATTTTCTTGTTATTATTATATGCAAGTATTTTTTTTGTGTTTGGCTCTCTGTTCAGTTATTGGCTTAACCTCTGCTACACAATGTTACACTAAATATTTGCGGTAGATACTACCATCGAGTTGCAGGGTTGAAATTCTTGACTGCGATGTATGTTAATTTTGAAAGAGTGTGGAGACTGTGTGATCAAGAGAGCAACGTCAAGGGCGTGTTGTAGAAATTAGTTTGAAACTATCGCAACATGACATCTTAGCCATGTAACATATCTGAAAGAGTGGAACTTGTGAAGAAACAATGTGGAGCTGACCTACCTGCGTATCTGCATTAACACGGAGCAGAGCAACGAGCCTGAAGTAAAGGTTCAATCCAACATATGGAAGGAGAGGCTGATGGAAGATCGTGCTAGAATTTGGGATTCGATAAAGCCGGAGAAAACGAGGATTCGCCTCCTAACTATTCAAGAAGCAGAGGAGTGTCTGTGCACTCAGATTGGTGAGTTTGAGGCGGAATCTGTGGAACGAGCACAGGCTTGCAATAAAAAGATCATTTCTCTCACGCAACACCTCAAACAGGTGGAACATCTCATTTCTGTGTCCAGTGATGAGTTCCAACGCCATCACTGAACTCGTGTATATGTGACCATGTGTCATACTTCGTTTTTTTTTCTTCAAACCAAAATTGTTGTGTAGAACAAATTTGAAATATATATATATATATATATATATATATATATATATATATATATATATATATATGAACAATCGGTGAGGTGCATATGTATAGATTTAAGAATTGATAGAAATTTTCTACATGGAGAGCGTTGTTGTATACTTAGAGAAGTTCAAACAAAGTCAGTACCGATTTGGAGAAGCCAACAACTAATGTGGTGAAGTTGCGTGGTGGAAACAACGTGGACTAGAAGAGCTCGAGTACGATTTCTATGAGTTTTCATGCTATGCAACCAATGTTTATGATTAATGAAAGGGCACATATCAATTTACTTCTACGTGTTGGCTAACGTGCGGTGGGTGCATCTCAAATTGTGACATGTTGGTGGCATCCCTAGAGCAAGTGGTGAACCCAACCGCAGCGGAAGAGTGGTGAGCCAGTGTGATTGACAACAGAAGCCCTTGTTCACACTTGGAATCTAATTTTCCCTTGTTCACACTTGGAAGTGTAAAACCAGCTCCTAAGGTGATCTCCTTCCTTACTAAGGTGGAATTTATTCATATTTTTATTTTCCATGGGCTTCCTTACCGATTTATTCCTTTCCTAGGTGAAAGTAGCAAATCTAATATTCCAAATTGCTATGTGCAAATTTTGGAATATTACAATCCTCCCCTCCCAAATGTTGCTTTTCCTCAAGCAAATGCAAGGATAGGACTGAATATCATCCTCTTCTCCCCTGTAGCAACCTCATAAGATGAAAGCCTCCAAAGATCAAGGTGCTGCATCATCAACATATCTCCAAGTTTCCTCTCCCAAGTGTGTAGGTTATCCAAATAGCTGGCATTATGTGATAGTGGATCATTCATGGAGGCAAAAATGGGCTGTTTGAAGGTCCTCTTGGGGCATGAAAGCTGATATAGATTGGGATTCATCATCCCCATTTGAAACTCTCCTCCCCAAGCTATCAAACAAACAAAATGAGTCACCCTCCAGATTGGCAACTCATGAAGGATCTCTTCCACCTTAAGCTCATGCAGAATAGGTGGGCTAAAAATCTGAATATGGTAGGCAAGATAGCCTACCCCACGCTTTCTTCCCCTCCACTTAAGATAATTTTAGAGAATTTACTGATCTTGGGCTGCCATCATGTTGCCCTCAATTGGCAAGAAGGAAGCTAGACCTCCAAAAATCCCTCTCCCAGTGCTGTGCATCAATTTGGCCCAAACCATCTCATACATGATGGACAAGAAATTACCACCATATGGCATCCCATCAATCTCATGGCCCTCCTCATTAAGAAAAAAAGATGTTGTTGTAGAGGCCATGTCCCTCCCATGCTCCCCTTAGAGCATGCAATGCAGAAAGTGTGGGGGTGCTCCTCCCCCAAGAACACATCCACTCCATGTGTTCCTCCTCCAATCATGCTCCTCATATAGGTAAGAATAATATCAGCAAGTAGGATCATGATAAGCATAATAATGAAAGAAATACTGAAGGTTTTATGTGGTGTTGGAAGGTACCAACAGTCTCCCAAGTGGTCACGGCACAGTTTTTCCCGCTGCAACTTCAGGCAATAGCATGGCAAGTTGTTTCTTGACAGATGAATAGTTGTGTAAGTCACCACAACTACTATAAAATAGTGGATGGTTGAATATATCAATTGAGCATACAAAGAGTAACCAAATACTTTCCCCAGATAATATAGTAGATAGCTATCTCCATCATAATGGCTGGCCAAAAATGGTCCATGGAGCCTAAAGAGAAACTTGCCCCTTTGGAGAGAAATGCACTGCAAGGAAATGGTAAGAGCATGCAAATATTGTGTGGTACAATCAATAAATGCAAAAATAGAATTCTTACCATGTAATGAAGACAAGATGGTGACAAGATCCATAGATGAATCCTCCATAGTGGCATGACATACCCATATGAAGAGGAATGAACCACATGCTGCATGAAAATCCTCCTTCTCATGCCTGGAAATCCAAGTAAATGAGAACACACCACAATACGTCATGAGTCCATTCATCACTCTATCAATCTCACCTCCTCTATGCCTACCAAGTGCATCAAATATGAAGTGATGCTGGGAACACTCCATCAACAAGCTCATGCTCCAAAGTGACAACGTTTTTGGCCTATGAAAATAGGCTCCTGCCAACTCATAAATCCATCCTCTCACGTGTTCAATGTCAAAGACTCGTCTCATAATGTTGCCATCTCCTCTCATTGCAACATCATGAAAAATGTGAGAGAAACTCTGCCCTTGTTGTCTCTCAATCCTCCAAAGTAACAAATGTCTTCTCTACCCCATCATACCTCCATCATACAACTCATGTGGTGAAATCATAATGATTACATCATCATAATGCATCCACACTCCTTGCTACCCCATGATGCAAGTATCCTGCCAAGTTCTTTCCTCCCTCATACCCTTAGAAGAAGGATATGTTCCATGATGGCCAAACTCTCCCAGGAGTAGCCAACGCATCTTTGCATTTTGCTTCCCTGTGTCATAAATTTGCAAGTGGCTCACTAGCCTCTTGCTCTTCCCCCACATCCACTCAAACCCATGTGGATGCCTTCTGTCATTCTTCACCTTGGCATTCTTCCTATGTGGGCTATCATCCTCCACAATCACTTCCTCTTCTCTGCATGCCATGAAATGCTGCAATTTATTTCCTTGGAGATCTCTTAGAGAAGGTCTCATGTCCATGGCTATCTTGAATCCATCAAGACCCAAAGGTGATAAAGGTAAAGCCCCCTCACTGTTATTTTTTGACAACACTGATAGCTTCTCCCATGGTATAGTTGCTGCCTCATACTCTATCTCAAGGTTCATGACTCCCTCCAAAAGATCACACTTCAACCTCAAGGGTTTTGTGCCACTCAACAGGGGTCCATGAGAATGATGGTTCATCTGCTCCTTGAACCAGTCAAGCTTTCACAGCGCAGTGCAATCCTGCTGCTCTACCTCAGCAATAGTGTTTGATCCTAGGCCATATGAATACATATTTCCACAACTTTTAGAAGGATTTTCTTCAATAATTAAAAGTGGAAATCTTCCCATCCCTTGATGAGATGCGGGAGCGTCATGTAGTGCTGCAAAGGCTTCTCCCACCAATGTAATGGCTGCCCTAACTGTTGATGTAGAAGGCTGCTCTTCTAAGGCTGTGGCAGCGCTGGTACATGTCTCCTCCCATGGTGGTGTGGACCCTCTCTCCTCTGATCTTTCTCCATTAAAGGTTATGATCAGCTCTTGAGTGAATTCAAAAAAATAATTCACTTTTGTGTGGCTTAAGTGATTGTACCACCAAGCATTGGCTTCACCCTCTAGGTGCAGCACTGTAACTTCTGCTGCCTCCCTCTCTACCACTGGATGAATAAGGAATAATGCCTCAAGCTTTCTTGCCCAAGCTCTAGCTGTTATTGACCCATCAAATTTAGACAATAGGAACCTATTGCCTTTAATCTCTCCTTTGCTGTAGGGTCTTATTTCTTCTCTCAGTTGAATAAACTAAGGAAAATCTAGGGTCTCTTTGGAAGCCTTAGGTTGGCACTTGTATTCTGCCAAATACCCACTTAGGATTTCATGCTCTAAGTGGTCTCCTTGATCTCCACTTCCTCTATGAGAACAAGAAGTGCATGCATCTTCTTCTGCTTCTTGAAACCTTCTAGAGGTCTCACTACAACTCTCTCCTCCTTGAAACCCTCTTGGAGTTTCAATGCATTTCTCTTCTTCTTTCTTCTTGGATCTGAAAATGGATGAGAGTAAGCTCATCCTATCCATAATTTTGTTCTCCTCTCCTTCTTATATTTTGATTGGATCTAAAATCCATAGGCTGAGCCAAGATGGTAGCTTTGATACCACTGTAATATCCCAAATTGGGAACAACTACACTATTGGGAATAATCTGAGTTATTACCAATGTGGAGCTTCAACAAATCATGAGCATGGAAATGTAGAGCAGCTCATTAGATTTAAAATAACATCATACCAGTAGATGAAATAACCTCAGCAACAAGATGGTCTATATTCTCCTTCCTGGGTGGGGAAATGCAACAATATAGAGCATAAAATAGCTGCCTTCAGAAAATAACGCTATACAAGTGAGAAATGGTACTTGGATCCATTAGAAGACATGATATACAACTCACATGCAGAATTATAGGTGAAACAAATCACTCTAGCTCATATAAACAAATCTCCCCAAGTCAATGCAGCTCAAATAAGCCCAAACCCCATAGCCTAGCTCATGTAGAAAGTACTGAAGCAAGGAATGTGTTATTATAATGGGAGTTTATGTAGAAAATGATGAAACAAGTCTGATATAGATCTTATATTAATCAAATAGCAGAGAAATGGAGGTTTAACCTCTTTTATACAAAGAAAAAGACACTCGGCAAGGGTTTCCAGAAAAATGCATAAATAACAAGCAGCACTACAGAAAATAACGCATTTACTACATATTTGTATTATAAATGGCTGAATATGACATAATATAGCTGAAAAATATAGAAATAAGGCCCTAGGCCCTCTTATTAGCGCTCTCGGAGGGAAATGAGCACCTCCTCCTCAAAGACTAGCATATAATCAAAGGGTGCGACCCTACTGCTGCTGCCCCTCCATAAAATATGCAGTTTTCTGAAGGGAACTGCGCTATGGGTGAATGTGGATGAATGGCCCCAAGACAAATGCTAAAATGAAGCTCAAATCCTTCCCTCTTGATCCCTTAAGCAAGCTGACCCAAAGAGAGGATAGAATTCCCGCACAGGAATTCTTTGCACTAAGCAGTGTAGCAACTCCGACTAAATAGATGAATACATGAATGAATCCCTTTGATGCTATTCCTTCCTTTTATCTTTGGTGAGCCTCCTCACCCCAGACCCCACATAATGTTGAGGTGACTTCCTAGTGAAGCTTCCTCATTCAAAACTGCACTGCCCTAGCTAGCTTCCCTCCTCTTTGTAGTAGTGCTGTTGACTTGGTCAACTGGAACTAATCCACCTGCAATGCCTCTTTTCACACTAAGGGATCTTCAATCTGGTTCTCATATGTGTGTCTAGGCTGATCCTTGTTCACATTGAGCTAGTTTACTTGAGTGATTTCTTCCTCCTCAAGAATGGATGTTGAATTAGTTAAACTTGACTATGTCTCCATCTAATTTTCCCTTGTTCACACTTGGAAGTGTAAAACCGTCTCCTAAGGTGATTTCCTTCCTTACTAAGGTGGAATTTATTCATATTTTTATTGTCCATGGGCTTCCTTACCCATTTATTCCTTTCCTGGGTTAAAGTAGAAAAATCTAATATTCCAAATTGATGTGTGCAAATTTTGGAATATTACAAAGGCCATATACACTTTATAAGTGTTTCACCAGAATTCATGAGTGGGAAGAGAGATATTTTAAGAGAGATAATGAAGTGGAGTGATAAGTATTTGAGTGTGTTATATATATAATATTTTTATTTAGAGTAATCACATAAATTTGGAAGGTCAAATTAATATGTCAAGGTCAAATGAAGAAATTTGTATAGCTTGAGTCAAGTTAAAGTCCACCATTGAGTTATTGTACAAAAGGGTGCATTTTTCGTCCAAGATGAAGGGTTGATGTCAAGTCTGGAGTCAAAGAGTCTTAAACCAAGTCAAAGGTTTGAATGTAATTGGGTGCATGATCGGCGGAGCCCGACACCCAAAGAGTTTGGTCATTGTAATACAAAAAATACTACAATTATTGTTTGCAGCAAAAAGGAGTAAGAGAGTTGCCCAGAACATGATTCCAAGATAGAGAACCAAAAGATACCAAGCGCAGGAAAACAACTTGCATTGTTGGATGGAAAGTATGAAGGCTTGTTGAAAAGGGGATTGAATTTAATCCATAAGTGAACAGATGAAGTTCACAAAGAAGGAAAAAATGATAGTTGATAGTCATTTCATAGGTTTTGTGAAAGACCACAACAGAAAAAAGAAGAAGGAAGATGCCACGGAAAATGGCATATGGAAGAAGTTGACTGATGAAGAATATGAGAGGAAGAAGGCTGAGATAACAGTTCATCTTGAATTATTGATGTAATTTTTGCAGAGAAATAAGAAAGACCAGAGACATGGTTGGACCATGAAGAAGAAAGTGAAACGACAAAGACTACAAGTAAAGAGGAATCAATAGGTAAATATGCAGTTAACAGAAGAGCTGAGAAAGCTCGAGCAGATGATGAGTGTTCAACTGAGATGTGAAGAACTCAGAGAAATTGAGTTGCAAATGGAAGTTTCCATTTGTGGACTAGAACAGGGTGAAATTCTAGGTGAAGAGGTTAATGAGAAATATCTCATGGACTATTGGAATAGTTCAGAACAATTTGAAGATATGTTGACAAGGGAAGCAGATGAGGCTATGAAACCTTGTATTTTTAAATCTCATAGTTTGTGTGTGTTTGTAGGATGTGCAGAAGATGATGGAAAGTCTGGTGAAATTGTCACAAAGATGAATAAAGCTCTTGAGGTGAAGTATGATGGAGAATTCCTTTTATAGGAGGAAGGTACTGATTTATTGCAGCAGAAAGAATTCATAGATGAATTTATGTTTGGTGTAAGACAACCAGTTGAAGCTGTTATGGAGCAGAAGCATAATGAAAATGCTATAGTGATATTCCAAGGAGGTAAACAAATGAATTTGTTTAATAAAATTGATGAAAGAATTTTGCAATATGATGATATAGAAAACAGGATAACTCAGGAGGATTGCTAGAAGAAGAATGAAACTGAGAATGAAGGTTGTGATGAAATGCTGGAAATATTGCACATGGAAATAGAGTTCTTGGAAAGATGGCTCAAGGAACCTGAAGGAGAAATGAAGCTTGCAGAACCTGATAAAGAAGAGATTGCAGTTACCGTGCATGATAATGATGAAATGTTTCTAATGTTTATAGAGTTAAATGAATGTTTTGACTCTTCAAATAATAATGTGGTTGTAGGTATAGAAGGAAAAATTAATAAATATGATGTTGAAATCATAGGAATTGAACATAAATTATTTGAAGATGAGATGAAAGATCGAGAGAAATAAGAAAGTTATGTCCATGGAGACATAAAGGAAATAGAATTATTAATCCAGCAGGATAAAGATGAAAGCAGCTAGCAATTCAAAAAAGGATCTGTTGAAGTCCAGAGAGTCCATGATGGGAGATTGGTGTTTGAAGCATCAAAAGAGGCTGAAGGGTCTTGTATTTTTAAAACTAATAAGTTGTTGATGAATGCAGGTACCGCACCGAATGAGAAATTTATTACTATAGGGACAATCAATGACTATAGTTGTGATCAAGGAGAAGTTCTTGATTATTCTTCATTTCAGAAAGTGGAGTGTTCAACGCAATTGGAGAAGGAAGCAGCAGATAAAGAGCCAGAGGCTGAAGAAGATAAGACCAGAGAAACTGTAACAGAAAGAGGAGAAGACACTACAGAAAACATCAATCGTATTGATGTAATTGAAAAAGAGGAATTACTCCAAGGAATTGGTGGAAGTAATTGTTGTAAAGGCCGATGGAATCCAGTTGACAGAGTGAGTGATGTGGGTGATGATGAGCTTTCTGATTTAGCTCTTATTAAATTCAAGACTACCGAGTCAGTTGATAAACCTATGAATGCTGATGTAAAAATAGTTCGAGATTCTTTCAAAGTTTGGAGACCAGAAGAATGGGTATCAGTGTTTCTATTCAAGTCTGTATTTCCAGAAATAAAGATGGTGTGGTATGGAAAACCGAGAGTTACATTCAAGAGTTTTCTGAAAAATTCTATTCTGGGAATTCTATGCAAAATTACAAAATGGAGTTGATACTTTAAAATACCAGCGACAAAACAGAGTTTGGAATCCTGGAGGTATAAAGTCATTGAGACTTGTGGCTGTCGCACTATTATAGAAAAGTGACAGACCTCATAGACAGGAGTCTATGGAAACGTTTCTACACGGGGAGTCTGATGCAGGAGCATCCTACTCAATTGTCATTATTTATTTGGGTGATTTAGGGGATAATGTTTTTTTTTTTTAATTATTTTATAATTTATGTACATTTTAAATAAATTAAGAGGAAAATTTTAATGTGAGGTTTATTGTTAATATTCTCTTATAATTGAGAATATGAGAGGAGTTGGGTTGTATATATATCTTAGGGATTATGAACTTCTTAAATAGAAATTAGTTGAGTCAAAGGAGGGATAAGCTATTTTTGGATTTGGTTGAGTCATTTGTGGAGGAAATTATGGATTAAAATTAATCCACAATTATGTATAAATATGAGCTTTGTATGAGGATGGAGATAGATATAGAGGAAGGAATAGAAAAGAAGAAGAGAGCGTAGAGTAGGAATGGTGTGACGAGTTGTAAAGGCGAGAGCCGAGAGGCCCACAAATGTAATATTCGGCAAAGAAGGGTTTGAATCTATAATTTTCTTCTTATTATTATATGCAAGTATTTTGTTTGTGTTCGGCTCTCTATTTGGTTATTGGCTTAACCTCTGCTACACAATGTATACACTAAATATTTATGGTAGATACTACCATCGAGTTGCAGGGTTGAACTTCTTGACTGCGATGTATGTTAATTTTTAAATGGTGGCTAATTTGAAGATTATTCAAGTATAATTTAACATTCAAAGAACTGGTGGTCTCTATTTTCCGCGTGCATTCTGATTTGTTGCATAGCCGCTGCATCAACATATATTTTTTCCCTGATGAAGAAATCGGAAGTATTTGACAAATTCAAAGAGTTTAAGGATCTTGTGGAAAATTAGACAGAAAATAAAATTAAGGTGTTGAGTAAAGATAATTGTTGATATATTTGTGGGAATGAATTCAAATAATTCTATAAGAAGTACATTATAGCAAGGTAGAAGGCTACTCCATACACACCTCAACGAAATGGATTTGTAGAAAGGATGAATAAGACATTGATGGATAAAGCAAGAAGCATGCTTAATGTTTTCAGGTTAGGATAATAATTATGGTTAGAGGTAGTAGACACTGAATTTTATCTAGTAAATAGATCAACTTCATCTATGTTGGATTACAAGACTCCACATGAGGTATGGACTAGTAAGAAACCCTTAAACATAGCAAGGTATTTGGCTATGATGCTTATGTACACATTCCAAAGGAGAATAATATTAGTTGAATAATAATTCTATAAAGTGTATCTTTATTGCATATAAAGATGGTCTAAAAGGTTATAAGCTTTGGAACCCATAAACAAATAATTTTGTGTATAGTAGAGATGTGGTATTTAGAGAAATCAAAGATATTGTCAAATAGAAAATTCTACCAAAGGGAAAAGAACCAGAGAAGATAGAGTTTGAATTGAAGGATGATGAATCAGACTCTATAAAATAATAGGAATTACAAGAGGAAGAAAAATAGACTTTGGCACCGATGAGATTAGTTTAGGAAAGGATGCATATTGAAACATATACTCCACCTAATTTCCATTCAAATTTTTATTTCTTTGTTATTGATGAATATCATAGAAATGCTAGGAAGGCAGTGGATTTAAACTATTGAAAAATCTAGAAAAAAGGCCATGTTGAAAAAATGGAAACCTTTGAAAATAATGAGGTTGGGTATCTAGTGGAATTTTCAGCTGGAAGAAATCCCATTGGCAGCAAATGGGTGTTTAATAAGAAGTTGAATGTGGAAGGCAGAGTGGAAAAATAAAAAGTTCAGTTAGAAAAGGTTTATTCCCAGGTAGAGATAATTGACTTTTTTTCACTTGTTTCCAAGTTAAATTTTATTGGATTTTTTATATATTACTATTTCTTTTTATTTTGAAGTAGAATATATGGACATGAATACAACATTCCTACATGGAGATCTAGAATAAAAAATCTGCATGAAGCAACTAGAAGGATTTGTTGTGAAAGGAAAGAAAGAGTTGGTATATGCTAAAAAAGTTCCTATATGGATTAAAGCAATCACCAGATGTGGTATCAAAATTTTGATACTTATATTTTGGGACTTGGCTTCATAGGGAGCAAAGTAGGTCACTATGTGTATTTCAAAATATTTGGTGATCATATTATTTAATTTTTCTTGTATGTGGATGATATGTTGTTGATTGAGAATGACAAGGAAATCATAAAGGAAGTGAAAACTCTATATCCTCTAAATTTGACATGAAGGATCTTGGTGCTGCAAATTTCATCTTTGACATGGAAATTAGAAGATAACAAGCAAATAGGAAACTTTGGTTTAGTATGAGGAAGTATGTCGAGACAATATTGCAAAGGTTAAATATGAAGGAATGTAAAACAGTAAAGGTGATTATTCCTATAGGTGTAAAGTTATCCACAGATCAATGGCGTAAGACAAAAGAAGAGAAAGAGGACATGTGTCGCATTCCATATGTCAGTATGGTTGAAAGCTTGATATATACAATGTTTTATACTAGATTGAACATTGTACTTGTGGTGGGAGTATTGAGTAAGTATATCTCAAAACCAAGGAAGGAACCTTAGATAGTAGTAAAGAAGACTTTTAGGTATTTGTGTCGCACTAATGGCTATGGATTATGCTACCAAGGAAGATAAATTTTGGACAAAGTGTGGACATACATAGATTTGTTGTTGCAAATTAAGATAGAGAACTGGACCACAAAATATCTACAAGTGGGTATGTGTTTAACCTATTTGGAGGAGAAATGAGTTAGATGAGCAAAATATAGTATGTAGTGGTACTCTCAACTACATAAGTTGAATACATGGCAGCTATTCATGCAAGCAAGGAGGCAACATGGTTATAGAGATTATATTTAGGTATTAGGTTAGGTACAACAAGCTATAAGGATACATTGTGATAGTCATAATGCAATATTCCTGGTAAATAAACTAGCTTATCATTCGAAGACAAAATGTATTGATGTTTAATATCACTTCGTGAGACATATGACTGAAGACAAGAAGGTGCTAGTAGAAAGGCTAGAAAATTTTAAGAATGTTGCATATTCATTAATAAAATCTGTGAGCACTAAGAAATTTTCTTGGTGTAGTGAAACAATGGGAATTATTGCCCTGTATTGTTGATCATGTACACATGCGACCCATTGTGTGCAAATAAAACAACATGTGGGAGAATGTTGGGTATGTGTTATATTCTTCGCATGATTATCACTATGCATTGTGAGTTGCATCAGATGCAACAAGGGGGATCATAATGGAGGTAGCAACCCCCTTGCTTTGGGTGGTCGTTTGGGGGTGGTTTTTTATGTCCATTTCTAGTGGTTTTGGGTGCACATTTTTGTTAAAAGTAGTTTTTTGGTGCATGATGATTTTTCCCTTGGTTTATTAGTTTCAGTTAAGGAACTATGGTTGTATTATAATCTGAGGTAAATGGATTGGTGGTTCATGGATGCTATGGGATATATATTTGTATTGGAATACTATAAAGTAGAATATATTGAAAAAATCATGTTGTTTTTCTCGATTTGGGTTTCTAGGATAAAATTTTCATGTTAATGTGTGTGTTTTCCATTGCATATTTTTTGTTTTATCAAGAATTTGTTTATAACAATCAATATTTTAGGGTTAAAAACTACAACATCCTCATGAACACATGTCATTTATTTCCCACATCCAAGTCTATGATTTTCCATAAATCCTTTTATTATGGTTTTTTTAGTTTTGGTCTTCTAGAACCAGAATTTTCCTTTTCCCTATTGTATTGTTCCTTCTTATTTTGGATTTCCACTCAATAAATAGTCACATAAAATATGAGAAAATATAAAAGTAACATTTAACTAAAAATTTGGATTTGTACTAGACATAATATTTGCTAATCCATGTCATTTCCATGGGGATACCACCTGGGCTTCCATCTCAACATCACTACACCTCTAATCCAATTCAACACTTGCCACATCAACTTGGTTCCAAGGGAGTTAAACTCCTAGTCATTCGGATATATGGAGTTTTATTTTTTAGATCCAGGAAAACCCAAAAGGGGTAATTTCACAAAATTCTGTATTATCAAACCTTCGAATTCGATCTCACATGCCATGACAAGTGACATGTCAATTGCCACATATACTCTCTTGTACTACATTGACACATCATCATGCCATGACAACATTCCACATTAGTCACATGTCAACATGCCACATCACCCAAAATTTCCCTATGTGCTGCATCGTCAAGTAGTGTCAACACCCAACTACCCGTAGGATCCCAGAGTGCTCACATGAACACCACATAACCCCCACGTGATATATTATGTTAGAATAAAATACATGTTTTTAAATAAACCCCTTCTTTTTTATTTTTTAGATGCCTATACTTATGCTCCCTAATGGACTATAGTTGTCTGTCTCCAACACCTAACAAAATCTAGTTGTCCATCTTTGACACTTAATATAATCCAGTGCGAAATATGTGATTCTTGATAGATTTCACATTTCATCCCATTAATCAGACCACTAGAAAGACAAAACATCTCTCATTTGATTCAGTATGGTATGATTAACAAATTATCAACTAACAAATTTTTTTTTCTTTTCAACTAACATTCCCACTAATTAGGCCACCTAGATTCATACACCTATCTCTTATGACTTAAATTTGATATGGTTAAGGGACCAGTAGGCCACTAGCCACTGACCTTGCAATTGGTTTGGTTAATGGAATTATACACTTAAGCCCATTTTGTGGTTTAGGTCTCAATCACAACCCCCACTAGCACATGTGACCAAGGGTTGAGGCTAAAATCTTCAATCCTAAAATTTCCAAACTCAATCCTTGAATTGTTTAAGGAAAAATATGGGATTTTTCTAAATTTTCTCATGTATTCTCAAAGTTTAAAAGAGAATCCAATAGGGTATAAACCTATCTGAAATTTTCTTTTAGCTACATATCTCTTCACTAACCACGAAGGCATCCAAAATCCTTCATTTCATAACCATTTACAAGACCCTTCTTCCAAGAAGTCAAATAGGTCATTATTCACAATTTTCCCTCATTTTAGGCCTTCAAACCTTTTATCCCAAATAGGGATACAATTCAACTGATCAACATTCCAATCAAGGATACATTAGAGCCGTTCAGTCCCACAACTGGACTAATCAAGGAAAATTACAATCACTAAAAGGCCACACATGCCCACTTCAATTCCTTCAACAGAATTTCCACCAATTTAACAATTTTTCAATAACTCTCTAACACTATACATCAGATGCTCTATGAAGGCTCTATCTTATGTGTCCTCACTTCACAATAAAGGTTGTTACTCTTGTTTATAGGTCCATATCACTAACAAGACCCTCTAAACATAAATAGTAGGATTTAGATCTTCTCCAGTCTATCTAAAGCAGACCAATCTCCCTAGATTGAGACTCTTTAAGAGGCTTACACAACCAATCAGCCATCATGTATATTTAAGAGGCTAAGGAGATAAAATCCCACGTCTTGTCAACTATAACATATTACTTGCTAAAGGCCTATAACAACCATAATTATTAAAAACATTCAAGACTAAATTCTATCAAACCCATGCTTTGATTATAAATAACACATCAAAAGAGAACATTAAGATCCATATGCAGTCATATAAATATCACATAGTTATCACAACTAGATTTTCCACTTCACCATGATCATGTATTACACATACTAAAATATTTATTCAATAGGAAAGCACATAAATGTACATGATTTGTCAATATAATTTCTAGTTCAATGAATATTATTTACATCACAAATTTAAATTCCAAAAGGATACTTATCTATTCAATATCAAGGTATATGTGCAATAGATGAACGATGAACCACTTCCCCCCCAACACTAAAAGGAAAAGAACCTCTAGTGGAGGTTTTTGCATAAGCCCCTATAAAAATAGCTCAAAAATTTGTTTGTAGCGGAGGTCACTAGCGAAGTTGGACAGGCGGATGTTTTAGCGGATGTTTTTTAATGGTGTGTCTATAATACACTAACGCACCATTGCGTTACTATAACTAGATGCATCGATGCTTAGTAACATATGGTGTACCCTCGAAAACTTATTTGAAAAAAAAAAAATGGTGTGTGAAGTACATTAGACGCATCAGTGAGTATACTACTTGATAGCACTAGAAAAGGGTTAAATTTTAAAAAATATCGGTCATAAAATCCATTTTTCCCAATTTGGTTCTATTCTCTCATGACCCCCTAGTGCTAAACCCACATATAAACACCCTGGTGCATAAACAATATGGTGCACAGTTCTAGGGTTTTTAATTTAAAAATAGAGGTGCACTTCTTATATTATACGCATTGATTTCATTAATTGAACTGAAGGCCCCGATGCTTAATAGAAAATGGTGCACCATTGCAACGTTATTTTTTATACTAATAAAAACAATGGTGTGCTATGTATATAAGGCACACTGGTGCATATACTACTCGTTAATATCAGATAAGGGTTAAATTAAATTATTTAAAAAAAAAAAAAAAAGAAGAAGAAAAAGATCTCAAAATTCATTTTCAGCATTTCGGTGCTATACTCACATAAAGAAATGGTGCTTCCCCTTTTTACAAAAGCCCTAGTGCATAAAAAAACACAATGCACCATGGTAAGGTTTTAAATTAAAAAAAATATCGGTGCACTACTAAAATAATAAGCATTGTTGTCATTAATAAAATTGTGCATCCCACTGCTTAATAAACAATTGTGCATCATTCGAGGGTTATTTTTGTAAAAATAAAAAATAATGGTGCACTAGGTAAATTTGAAGCACCGATGCGTATACTACTCGATAGCACCGGACTAGTGCTAAATTTAAAAAAAATTCAGTCGTAAAATTCATTTTCACCATTCTAGTGTTATACTCTTGTTATCTCAATTTAGCTTCGAAGTATAAGGTTAATTTTTTTTTTTTTTCAAAAGCTTCAGGCACGCTCATAGTTAAATTCTCAACGCTAATTTGAAAATGTTGAATAAAGGCGTTGATGGTTGAACTATTAGCGAAAATTTAAAAAAAAAAAAAAATAAACAACAACAACAACAACAAAATAAACGCATTGACGGTGGATTGTGGGTGTGGATTATATATATATATATATCAAGTTTTAAGGTGTTGACCCATCAAATGTCAGCAAATATTTAATTTTTTGGACAAGTGAGTGCTAATAGTTAAATTGTTAGCGCGAATTTTACTCTGTTTTTCCTTATAAAGACAATAAATTTGGGCGTGGTTTATGAATAGATGGAAATGATTTTTTTTTTTTAAAAGATGATTTTTATTTTAAATGGAACCATTAACAAAAACCTCTCTCAGGTTTTACACAGGTGTATACTAAGGAATATTTGGAGCCTATTTTTAAGGAATTTGCTAGAATGATTTTTTCTATATTTAGAAAATGCCTAATCAACTTTCAACTGGAGAACCACCTCATCAAATTTGACTTGAGAATTCAATAAATAGATGGCAATCAGATACACATCCTCAAGCAACATCTTAGTAATCAAATGCACAATTTTGGTGAAGGATCAACTCCAACATTCGAGACTTTTTTGAAAATAAAACTAGATTTAGTTTAATTTTAATTTATTATTTGATTTTGTTTCAAGAAAGATAGAAAGAGTTTGGGATATTATTTTTAATATATAATAAAGGCTATGTAATGCAATAGGGGTTGGGATTTTTGGAAGAAAACCTTCTTTTGTACTATGTGTGTGTGATCAAATATTATTATACAACAGTTTTATGTGAGCAGTGGTAAAAAATCATGTGTTTATGACTCCCTGCTTGTTTTCTGAGTTTTATATGTTTTTCAATATTTGAATACAAAGTTGCTGAGTTGGAATTCAAGGTTGTGTGCTCCAGATCCATTTATTCAGGTATTTATTATTTGTTTTTCGTCCAAATATTATAGTAGTTACTAATGGTACTATTTCATTGAGGTGTTTTGTTATTTTCTATTATTCTCTTATTTCTAAAACTTGTCAAAGGGGTTGTTACTATATTTAATTTGCTTATACAAGCTCACTGAACATGTGGTTAACAAAAAACTTATTAGGTTAGACTCCATGCCCAATGGTGAAATTTACTATAGTCCAACCAATCTTAGTCCTTCTCAATCAAATTTGTCCAATGAGCTTATAAACAAACTGTTGAGGTGAGACTAAGTAGTTGAGTTAAGGAGGGATCGCTCTCTGGAATGAAGGACCAAATTTCAATCCAAAGTGGTTAGAGGTTACCTTAGATTTTTCCCTCTACATCTGGGGTTATCTTTTAGAGACAACATTTTGGTGTTGTTGTCGGGGAGGCGAAGGCTTCAAGTAAATTTCCCGGTAGAACGACAAAGATCTAGATCTAACCATTGATGGTGATGATCCAGGTGGATATTGGTGGCCACCCGCCTATTCCACTTGGACCCCCACCATTTTTTTTTCAACTTTTTGAGTTTCCTTAATTATAGCACAATTTACTACTTTTGGCAGCTTTTCGAGTCCTGAACATCCAGAGCCGTTTTGAGGCCCTAAACGATGTATTTTGGGCATGAAATGGGAGGAAAATATGAGTCTCCCAAACTTGATACTCATTTCTAATAGTTGTATTCCTTGGATAGATCTTTCTAACGATGTATCATGTGTGTCAAACGGAGATGGTATGCCAAATTTATGACCCCGGGAAATTGATCTACCAATTTACCCCAACTGGGCCCATAGTCTGGTATTTCATCTCCTAGGGTTAGGTTTTTGGATGTTTATGGTTTTACATTGTTTCTCAATAATAAATAGGCCTTCGAGCCTCATTGTAACACAGTTCATAGGCAAGTAGTTGTTAGTAATGGTGATGAGGTGGCAATGAATCAATGGATACATAATGTTTCAGCTTATGATTTACTCAGAACGTCCCACCGTGATCACCATTATGTTAGGTCCCCATAATTTTCTAGATTGATTGAGATACAAATGGACAGGGTAACATCAAACCAAGCTTTGGAATCCAAGGACCTAGACTTCCAGGATTCGGAGAGAGATCTCTCTAGTAGGTGCAAAGATGTGAACTTGTTTGCTGATTAGGGTTGATTTTAGGCTAGATGTTAAGTGTAGGGAATTTTGATTGTTTTTGGTTGGGTATGATGCTCAGATGGATTTAGATAGAAAACATGGAAGATTTGTTTAATTCATTGGGCAATGGAGTCTAACAAGGTCATGATAAGTTCATCAATGGTTTCAAGATCATTTGCATGGCAATTTTAACTTGGTTGGTGGATGTTTTAAGGTTGTGAAGGGTCATGAGGTGAACATTAAGCTTGGGAAAAATAAGCTAATAAAGGGAAAAAACTAAATCCTTTATGTACTTGTAAACTAAGAGAGTTAGCAAATTTATGAGCATAGCAAGAGAATCAAAGACACAAGAAAAACCTAATCCATTTGATTTCAAACTGAAAGCAGATAATCAACTAAGACAAACATCTAGATGAAACATAGAAAGGCAAGAAACTTATTTAACTTTCATAGATTTCATCATTAAGAGCAGAAAAACATTTAAGATGCACGAGTAGTTATAGCCATAGAAGAAGAGAAAACTCTGAACATCTAAAGTTACAGCTGTGAAGGTTCCTTGAAACAAATTTAACTAGTAAAGGCAAAGAGCATGATTCAAACAAACTTCTTTGACAAACCTAAGCAAAGCTACTTTAAAGAGGTGATTCCAAGGACAGAGTATTTCAATGGCCACAATATGCAGGGCTAGCCATAAATCATACTTGACATTAACTGATCTAAACCATTCAAGAAATGGACAAGCTAAGAACTTCTTAGAGAGCAAGAGATGGATTCCCTAACATATCTTGACAGAAGAAAACATTGAGGCAGTGAAGGACAAACAGAATTAAGGTGCCATTAGAAAACATAAGTCATCAAAAATCCAAAAAATACATAAGAGCCTCATGCTCTATTTATGGAGCAAAATGAGGAGCTGGAAACCCTAAGAGGATTACAGAAACCCTAATTTAGCCATAAATGTCATAAATGTGCTTAATGACCATGCAAGGCCCAAGACACATAATATTTAAGCTAATAAATAAAAAATATCATAACATAACTCCTCAATCAAATCTGGAGTGATTTTCCCAAGAAAATATTTAAAAACCATTTTGCCATCAATTTGTGTGTTTTGTTGACTTTTGGCACTTTTGGTCCTCTGTGCGTAGTGCCAAAACATCAGAAAATAGGTGTACTTGCAATCTGGTTTTGACCCCATTCTTGGTGTTGGATTTTGCTCCGTGATGGCTCGTTGGAAATATTGTCAATTTGGCTTTCCAAATATATCTTTTTTTTTTCTGAATGAAGGCCATTTTCCTATCCAAAAATCCATTCTCCCAACACTTCTCGGTGCGTAGCGCCACCTTCAGCAAAAATTAGGCTCTGTTGTAGTCAAGTTTTGAACCACTTCCCGATGTCGGATTTTTCTCTGTGATGGCTCGTTGGAAAGCTTAATGAGTCCTCTTTCTAGATATGCCTTCTTATTTTTTTATTGGGTTCCATTTTTCTATCCAAAAATCCATTCTTCCAACACTGCTATGTGCATAGCGCCACCTTCAACAGAAAATAGGCTCTATTGTAGCCAAGTTTTGGATCACTTCCCGATGTCGGATTTGGCCCCGTGATGGCTCGTTGAAAAGCTTGATGAGTATAATTTCCAAAAGTACTTGATTTGTGCTGAATGGATTCCATTTACTTTCTCAAAAATCAAATCTCCCATGACTGCTCTGTGCGTAGCGCAAGGCCTAAAAAGGAGGCAGAAAGGTCAATTTTGAGGTGTTTTTTGACCTTTTGAGGGGGCAAAAATGCTCCAATTGATCTGAAATTTTGTGAGTAGAATTTTGGTGATGTAAAAAATCCAAAAATGTAAACTTTGAGAGCTGAGGATGCACCAATTTTGTGCGTAGCACCTAGGGTGCTGCGCTCCTAGGGGTCAAAATTTGGAAAAAACAAAATTTTATCCAAATTGCCTCAAAATTGGTGGAGAGGTCCCTCAAGAGGTTTGAGAAGCCTGTGGAAAATATCAAGCCATGCCTTTAATTTTTTCTTTGTCTTTACCTTCTTTGAGTGCTCAAATTTCACTGAAAAGGGTATCCTCATTTATCATAGGTGGATGACTAATGTTATGGCTGTCTTCTTGGCTACCTTGTCTTTTGCTTGATGTATCATCATGGTTATCCTTTGTATTAATGCATTCTTCTTCAAACTCTGTCATTACTATTACTGCTAGATCTTCCATCACCTTGTGCATCATTATTTTTCCCATTGGGAGAGCAGTGAGCCTTACTGTTGCCTTCAACACTTTCATCATTGTCACCGTTTTGCTATCTTTAGTACTGTTACCTTGGTCTTGGAGTTTATCATCAACCTTTGCATCTGCTTCACTTTGGCCTTGTACTCCATTGATTTCCTCTCAGTGGAATTCTTTTATCATTGTCTCCTTCATCAAACCTTATTTGTGTCTTGCTATTTTCCTCTTCTTGATCTGCTATTTCTTTATTTTCACCTTCTTTTTTCTTCATGTTCAATATTTTCATCCATATTTTCACTTCTTTCACTTCGACTAGCCTTATTTTCATGTTTATGCACATTTTCCTCTTGACTGTCTTGTTTATTTTCTTTGCTGACTGTCACCCCCATCATTGTCTTCACTATATTCTCAGCTTTCACCTTTTCTCATCAGCAATACCTCTTTTTGTACTTGGGAGTGATTGATGTGTATCATCACCCTCCCTGTCTTCACCCAAGTGCTTACTGCTTTGTATATCTTAGAACATAATGGTTTTTTGGCTTAGTGAGAGCTTTAGGTTTAGGGAGGACAGATGTGTGATGTGAGGGTATATTTTTAGCAAATAAGGTCAAGAGAAGTAGGCTTAGGACAGTTTCAGAGTTTTTAGAAGGAGGGTTGTTGGTACTGAGTGTCTTTAAGCTAATGACAACTTCAAAATGGTATTTCTTGCCCTAGAAGGTCAAATGCTTGATTGGCATGAAGATTAGGGTTTGAAAAAGCCTTTAGGTTTTCAAACTTCTCTTTTGATTATGCATGTAAGAGAAAAACTTGGAAAGGTGAGAAGAGGGGCCACTAACCTTGTTTAACCCTTTGCAGGATCTTAGAGGCAAAAAATTGGACTTTGGCCACTTTCTGAGAAAATTTCACCAATTCTACTATGTGCGCAGCACCTGCCCAAGTGCATAGATCCTAGTTCTAGGTGTGTAGTGTAGTGTTATTTAACATTGCACCTGCCTCCTCTGTGCGCAATGCCGGGCTCCATGTGCGTAGTGCCTTTGCTGATGTGCAGCACCCATTTGCAGAGGGAATTTGGAGGCCTTCCCAGTGTCGGAATGAGCTCCGTGATAGCTCGTTGGAAAGCTTATGGAGTATAATTTCCAAAAAATCTTTTTTTTTTTGCATTTGGTTTCTATTTACCTATTCAAATACTGACTCTCCCAACACTGGTCAAAAAGTGTTGAATGATGGTGCAAAAATGCAGTGTGCTGGAGCAGAAATGTAGAGTGCTGGTGCAGACCACTTTTGGATGCCTTCCTCAATTAAAAATTGATCTAATGATAGCTCATTGGAAATATATTTAAGTATATTTTTCTTTTGAGTCTTCAATCAAGTCATTTTAACACTCTAGCTGTGAGAAAACTTGATTTTCCCAAGGTCACTCCAGCAGTGCATAAATTCTCTAGTGACACCTTTATTTTTGACATTTCTCCCAAACCATGATACTTTTGTAAAAAATGAAGGAGGTTTTTCTTCTTGGCCCTATTATGGACACAAACCTCTCTCACTTTTTCCAAATTCATCTATGTTTGGCTATAAACACATTTTTGAGAAAAACTGGCCCTAGGTGTGACACATGGCTTGTCTCCTGGAATGAATTCTTGGAAAATGATGGAGGCATGATGTTTATGAGCTGGTATAGAATTATTCTTGCTGAAATGATATATCAAATTAATCCTTTGCTCTTTTGCCTCCTTTTCATATCAAACCCTATCTTAGTTGGAAGAGGAAATTAGGGTTTGGTGTGAGGATTTAGGACTGCCTTGCAGAGGGAGGGGAATGAAGAGGTTAAGGGTTGTCTAAATTCTTGGGGAAATTTTGGGGGATAGGGATAGATGTTAGGGAGTAGGGGAAAGTGGAATTTCAAGAATTGAGTGAGGGGAAGGGGTCCAAAATGTCAAAACATAGGCCTAGTCTTTAAAAGTGTCAATTTGTGGCAATAAACTAGGTTTTGTAGAAAAATTATGATTCTAAGGGATAGGAATGATGGGAAGTGTTTATGGAGGTATATTAAGGATAGGAGGAGGTGTAAGATCATAAAGATATGATCCTTGTTGATGATTTAATCATGGAGGTCATGAAACCAAGAAAAATTCCCTTAAAAACCCTAAATAGACAATGGAGGAGTTTAGGCAAAACAAAAATAGAGGGTTGAGGCCAAAGGTGGCGAAACATAGTGATAATGAGTGACATGAGCCCATGATGGGTCTTCTAAGATGGGTGAGCTGATCTTGACATGAAGAAATGATGAAATAGTGAAAAGTTATCCTAAGGATCATGAAGGTCGTGAGATTTCTAGAACTCACAATGTTCACGAACTTTGTTTCTAGAAATCTAGAACCGATACTTAGTCATCTTCAGATAGCGAAAATTATGGATGACTAACAGTAGCCACCACATCTCTTCTCAAAAATAAGCTATCAGTGCCCTAGCTAGTTTATTTCCATTCTGTCTGGAAGCATATTTCAGTTATGAGATATTAATGAAATGAAGTCTTATTTCTGTTGAATCTCTCTGTTTATGTGTACGATCATCCACACAGTCCACCAACCCTTGCAGTTCATGCAGACACAAGGAAGTTGCAAAATTATCGCCATCAGAAGTGGTCCAAATATCTGCAACATTTTCTTTTGAACATCAAGTACAAGAAGGGCAGCACCAATAATGTTGCAAACTTCCTCAGCTGACCACCGATCGTGGTGCTAACGATCGTGCTTAACTCTTGTGGGAACGAGACTTATGATTGGCCGCTTCTCTACAAAAGTGATCCAGAATTCGGCCACACATACAAGACACAATTGGAGGGTAACCAAGTTCCAAATTTTCACCTCCAGATGCACTGCTATGTCACTTGGGACACCTTTGTGTTCCTTCAAGCAAGTGTGCCAAGATTATTTGGAAGCACACTAAAGTCAGGTCGCTGGGCATTTCGAGGTCGAGAAAACAGTGGCAGTACTGCAGAAGTATTTCTATTGTCGAAACCTTCAACAAGATTTTGAGGAGTACATAAAATCCTGCACTGCCTGCGCCATTGCCAAACCGACCATCAAGAAGCAAGGCCTCGATACTCTATTGCCTACCCCTATTCAACCTTGGGAATCCATATCCATGGATTACATGTTGGGCCTTCCTTCTACTAAGCATGGAAACAACTGGGTTTTCGTGGTCAACGACAAATTCTCGAAGATGGACATTATGGTGGCCTACAAGATGAATATCACAGCAGAAGCCACTGCTAAACTCTTCTTTGAACGAGTGTGGGTACACTTTGGAATACCATAGTCTGTCATCTTAGATCAGGACAGTAGGTTCCTCAATACATTTTGGTCCAACCTCTGGTCAGCCCAAGTCCACAACTTTACATCCTCAAATTGATGGCCAGACAGAGGTTGTCAATAGGATGATCGTACACATTCTGCTCATGTACAAATCAAAGCATCCACACACATGGGATGAGAGCATCCCTATGTAGAACATAGCTATAATTGGGCCCTCCACAGCTCAACCGAACATGGCCCCTTTCAGGTGGGCTTGGGATTCCAACCACTATGTCCCATTGGCATAGCCATGCCATTTGCATCTACTCAGGTCGATTCAGCTCATATATAGTCTGAAGCTGCCAAGACAAACAACCTCATTGAGAAAATTCAACACATCTGCCAACAGGTTCATGAGATATTGGATAGATCCAATGCTAAGTACAATCAATGACATGATGAGCATAAGGTGCGACACAACTTCCAGCTGGGTGAAAAAGTGTGGCTACATTCGTAGAATGAGCGCCTTGTTGGACCCCACACAAGCTTCTCCTGCTCTGATATGGGCCATACACCATCACCAAGGTTGTAGGGGACAATGCCTTTGAGCTCAGTATTCCTCCATTCCTTGGTTTGTACCCAATGTTCTATGTGGACCGCCTTCGACCCTACTTTCCACCTCTACTGGACACATCCGACATGGAAAAACAACTCACACCAATAGAGTTAAACCCAGACTGCATGGAACAAGCCACAACTGATCAGATTATGGATACACAAATCAAGAACACCCGCTAGTAGAGGATAGAACTATATTGATTTTCCAAAGCAAGCAAACTCCTTCACCATGGCAAGTGGCTCACCAAGGACCAATTTCAACAGAAGTTCCCTTATCTCATGGAGGAAGTCAACGCAATGGGGACAATTTGGCCTACAGGCAGAGGAATGATTGTGTGGATATTGGTATGCCACCAATTATGCACTTGGACCCACCCTTTCTTCTTTCAATTTTTTATTTTCCTTAATTGCTTTAATTTGCTATTTTGGTATTTTTTCAAACACTGAACTTAGAAGCGTTTTGCCACGTGGATTGGTAGATAAAATGAAAGGTCTAGCGAAAATGAGTCTTTTAGAATTGATATTCAGTATCAACAATTTTAGTCCTCGAAATGATATTTATAACGATGTATCATGTGCGTCAAACAGAGATAATATGCCAATGTTATGACCTCAGGAAATTGATGTACCAATTTATCCTGATGGGGCCCATAGTCAGGTGTTTCATCTCCTAGGGTTAGGTTTTTGGATGTTTATGGTTTTCCATTGTTTCTCAATAATAAATAGGCCTTCGAATCTCATTGTAACATAGTTTAGAGGCAGGTAGACACCACATCTCTTCTCAGAGATAAGCTACCAGTGCCCTAGCTAGTTTATTTCCATTATGTCTGTAAGCATATTTCAGTAATGAGATATTAATGAAATGAAGTCTTATTTCTATTACATCTTTGCGTTTATGTGTATTTCTATATTTTATTGTGTTCCTACATAATTCTGGATCAGTGGTATAAGAGCGGTCTCCTCTTTCTCAATCCTTCTGTGCATGCCCCCAACGAGGTCAGGGTATAAGGCATTAGGGCTCAATCTGGTTGAACCTTTGCAAGATCAACCTCGCAAACCCCGAAGGCCACCCATGGGGGACGAAAAGAAAGATGAGGGAGCAGGAGATCCTTTCAAAATGTTTCTCAAGGAGGCCCTTGATAAACAAATGAATGTGATGATGGATAACTTTGCCCAGATTCTTCAATGACTGCCCACAGGCGGCGCATCTGCATCCAGTAGTCACTCTGGAGGTGCAACTCCTTTTAAGGTACAAGTAAAATTTGACATTCCCATATTTGAGGTCCAAATAGATGCAGACGTCACAGATATATGGTTGAATATATTAGAAGGGTATTTCTTGGTTCATGACTTTTCCAACTGGGAAAACATTCCTTTTCCACTCCTTAAAGTCACCCCCCATGTCAAAGACTGGTGGGAAACCTACTATGAGTAAAGGACGAGAGGGAACCCTCTTTGTTTTTGGCGTCACCCACTTAGAATTATTTCTGAGACACCATCAAGGAACAATATTATCCAGTGGGGAGCTATGAGGACAAGTACATACAATGGAATATGTTGCGGTAGTAAAGGGATCAAGATGTCATGAGCTGACGAATTTGTTTAGCACCCTGCGCACAAAATCAGGTATTGAAGATTTAGAGAAACATTTGGTGCTGAAGTACCACAACTATCTATACAGATACATTCATGAGGAAATGGAGTTCCTTGAAATCTCCTCGCTTGGTGCAGCATACCGGTATGCTGCCAAAATTGAGCAGAAGTTCAAACAGAAGGTGACCCCAAACCATAGAACAAAGGAAAAATCCAAGGCGGGGTGGCCCAAGATAACCCACCAAAGCCGAAAGCAAAGAAAAACACCGCGAAGCCAAAGAAGGAAATGGGAAAGTGGTGTGAGTTCCATAAGAGCTCCACTCACAACACAAGTGAGTGTCGGGCCAAGCAGTCACTAGTGGTTGAGCCAAAGGCTTATGAATCAGATGCATGCTCCGACTCTGAATTAGAACCCAACAAGGGGAGTGAAAAAGGGAAGCAAATTATCTATGCAGAGCCCAATGCCACCGTTGCCACCATGAAGATATAGAAGGAAGAACCAGAGGAGGAGGAGCACCTCTTCCATTCCCAGATGTGGGTAAATGGATCTCCGTTGCAATTCATTGTTGACAGTGGGAGACGAAAGAAACTCATTTCAGCAGAGGTTGTGAAGTGGTTGGGTTTGCCGACCACATCACACCCACAACCATACACCATCGTGTGGCTTCACCAAGGATGGGATATCTGCTTCAAGCAACAATTTCGTATTCCCTACAACATCAAGCCCTTGACAAATGAGGTATTATGTGCCATTACCCCTCTTGAAGTTTGTGATGTATTATTAGGTGAACCATAATTGTGGAAGCGACATGTTGTATATGAGTCCCACCCTCACAATGTTATTGTTACTTTGGGAAATAAGTTGTACATGATACTAGAGGTCACACTGTCTGTCGCCATCTCTGTGGTTACTACAAAACAATGCAGTAAGCTCATTTCCAAAATCGAGAAATTTGTTTTCCTAATGATCTGCCCTTAGGGAAAGAAGCAGATTGTGGTCGAGACATCCAGACAGGGTTCCTCCGCACGAAAACAACAAATCGATAAGGTCGTGGAGGATTACGGGGGAATCTTCACCTCACCCGAAAGGGTACCTCTGCACTGTCAAGTCAAGCACCCCATAGATCTGACCCCAGGTGCGTTGCTGCCCAATGGACCAATCTATTGGCGCTCTGTTCTGGAGAATCATGAAATCAAGAGGCAGATTCAGGAGCTACTGCAGAAAGGTCACATCCGACCGAGTTGATCACCCTGAGGGAGCCCGATCATATTAGTGAAGAAGAAGGATGGCACTTGGAGACTCTGTATTGACTATTGGGCATTGAACAAGATCACTGTCTGAAATAGGCACCCAATCCCACAAATTGATGACCTTATGGACTAACTCGAGGGGGAAAAATATTTCAGCAAGATCAACTTGAAGTCTAGGTATCACCAGGTACTAATTGAAACCTCCAATGTGTGGAAGACTGCCTTCAAAGAAAATGAGGGCCTCTTCTAATGGTTGGTCATGCCTTTTGGGTTGACGAATGCTCCTGCAACCTTCATGAGGCTCGTGGATGACATCTTGTGGCCATTCACCAACTCATTTGTAGTAGTATACCTGGATGACATCTTGATCTTCAGCCAGACTTGGTAAGAGCACCTCCACCACATCCGACAGGTCCTCCAAACACTGCAGCAACACAAGTTGTGTGCCAATTTGGAGAAGTGAAATTTTGGCATGACCCAGGTTCAGTATTTGGGATACACTATTGATGATCGGGGGGTGAAAGTGGATCCATCCAAGATCCAAGTCATTCCGGATTGGTCATCCTCAACCACTCTAATAGAGCTCCTCAAATTTCTGGGTCTTGCTAACTTATACCACAGGTTCGTGTTGGGATTCACTCATATCACTTGGCCCTTGAGTCAAGTCACCAAGGGAGGAGCGAAAGAAAAATTCTTTTGGTCTGAATTTCAACAGAAGATGTTCGAAGAGTTAAAACATCACCTTTGTGCTCACATTACTAGACTTGCAACAACCATTTGAGATTGAGACAAATACCTCTGACTATGCTATTGGGGCAGTTCTTACTCAATAGGGGCATCCAGTGGCATATCATAGTACGAAATTTTCCGACATAGTTCAGAATTATCCCACTTATGAAAAAGAGATGTATTCCATTGTGTAGGCTTGCCGACAGTGGAAGCATTACGTTTTGGGCGAGGAAATGATCATCCACACAAACCACCGACCCCTGCATTTGATACAGACACAAGGGAAGTTGCAGAAAGATCTCCATCAGAAGTGGTCAACATATCTACAACAGTTTCATTTGAACATCAGGTACAAGAAGTGCAGAACCAATAATGTTGAAGACTACCTCAGCCGACCACCGATCGTAGCACTAACCACCGTGCTCAACTCTTGTGGGAACGAGACTTATAATTGGCCACTTCTCTACAAGAGTGACCCAGAATTCAATGACACATACAAGACACTCTTGGAGGGTAACCAAGTTCCAACTTTTCACCTCCACGATGCACTGCTTTGTCACCTGGGACACCTTTGTGTTCCTTCAAGCGAGCTTTCCAGGATGATTTTGGAAGTGCACTACAATCGCGTCGATGGGCATTTCGGGGTCAAGAAAATAGTGGTAGTACTGCAAAAGTATTTCTATTGGCCAAACCTTCGACAGGATGTTGGGAAGTGCATCAGATATTGCACTTCCTGTGTCATTGCCAAACCAAAAATCAAGAAGAAAGGCCTCTATACTCTGCTGCCTACTCCTAGTCGACCTTGGGAATTCATCTCCATGGATTACATGTTGGGTCATCCTTCTACTAAGCATGGAAACGACTGTGTTTTTGTGGTTGTTGACATATTCTCGAAATATGGCCATTATGACGTCTTGCAAGAAGAATATCACAAGAGAAGTGACTACTAAATTTTTTTTTGAATGAGTTTGTGTACACTTTGGAATCCCATAGTCTATCATCTCAGATCAGGATAGCAGGTTCCTCAGTATATTTTGGTCCAACCTCTGGTCAATGTTGGACACCAAGCTCACCAAGTCCACAACTTTCCATCCCCAAACTAATAGCCAGACAGAGGTCGTTAACATGATGATCATACACATTCTGCGCATGTACAACTCAACTCATCCACACACATGGGATGAGAGTCTCCCCTATGTACAACATAGCTATAATCGTGCCCTCCACATCTCAACCGACCACAACCCCTTTCAGGTGGGCTTGGGATTCCAGCCACTATTTCCCATTGATGTAGCCATGCAATTTTCTGCTACTCAGGTCGATTCAACTCATGTCTAGTCTGAAGCTGCCAAGGCGAACAACTTCATTGAGCGCATTCAGCACATCTGCCAACAGGTTCATGACAGATTCATCAAAGCCAAGGCTAAGTACAAGTAGTGGCATGACCAACATCAGGTGCCACATAACTTCCAAATGAGCAGAAAAGTGTGGCTACATTTCCAGAAGGAGCGCCTCGCAGGACCCCACCACAAGCTTCATCTGCTCTGATATGGGCCATACACCATCACCAAGGTTGTAGGGGACAATACCTTTGAGCTCATTATTCTACCATTCCTTGGTCTGCAACCATTGTTTAATGTGGAAAGCCTTCGACCCTAATTTTCACCTCTACTAGACACATCTGACATGGCATAACAACTCACACTAATCCAGGTGGCTCTAGAGACACACACAAGACAAAGAGGGCTTATGAAAGCTCAAAAATCAAAGTGTTCAGATTGCTCTCGAATGAGGTTTAGATAGAAGTGCTCGTCGCCTTGATTCCAACGGCATGAACGATACTCGAATCTAAGCTCGTATGAGAGAGATAGGACTCTTCAAAGTTTGACAATATAGGGAAAATGTGGGGCCCACAAGGTGCCACATGGCATCCCAGTCAACAGGTGGGACCCACACGTAAATGGAATCCTACTAAACTTTCGATACATTGTGTGCTTTCATTAGTCTCCTTGCACCTGCAAAAAAACAAAATATATATATATAATAATTAAAAGTGCCCATATAAAACAAAACCCATAAAAAACTAAGATTTTGTAGGGTTATGGAACGAATTTTGGGATATGTAACCATATCCCAACATAATACTCCACCATATTAATTGTGGCATGGACGTATTAATGTGGGGGAACCAAACCATGCCACCGTATTACAACACTGAAAACATAACCGCGCCCCGTTTAAAATGAAACAACGTCAATTTAAAACAACAACCAAACAACGGTTAAAAAATATATATATTGAAAGTTATGTGCGCTCCAAAATTATATAATGTTCCCTTTTAAATGCAAAGGGTGGTATAACCACGAACCAGATTTGGAGGAGGCGGGAATTGAACCCCCAAACTCCCACCTCCATTTTCATCTCCGTAACCATTAGGCCAACAACCTCTCTTGATAAATATGTTGTATTCTATATTTAAAACCATCATTCGCACAGTGTACCCAAGCAAGTGCGGGCATGATTTCGAGACCAAGGCAAGTAGAGGATGACACACAATTCGAGGGAATCTTTTGATTCCAGGGAGGTAAAATTTTCCTGTGTCATAATGTATTAAACTATATATGCATTTTAACCAGAATTTCATAGGGTGTGCAATGGTGTGCCTATATTTTCCATTTGAGCAGCTATTTTTCATATTCCCTATGGAGGAGAATCTTTAGGAATCTTGAGGGAATCTTTTAGATTCCTTGGAGGCCAAAATTCGCCGGTATTCGAATGAGGCCAACTTTATACTCATTCTTCAGAGAATTTCGCAAGGATATCAATGGTGAGATCACATTCTTGTTTTTAGTTGCATATTTCCAGATTCTCTGTGGAGCAGCATCTTTGAGGAATTTAGGGGGAATCTAAAAGATTCCCTAAGGCCTAGATTTCGACAGTGTCAGAATTCAACAAATTGACAGTCGATCCTACACCCCTCGATGACACGAGTTCAACGGTGTAGTTAGATTTTCCATTAGAGCCTTATGTTTTTCGACCACTTTTCAAAGTGGAGTTGCAGGTGTCAACATTTAATGTATGAGCAGTGATTTTCAGGATATTCGATGCCACGAGATTGATGGTACAACCAAATCCAGCAGTTTATCATCCTTTTCTTCAAATATCTCTAGGATGTGAGATATATGTAGTGTGATCATGTGATTCTTTGTCTATTTTTTATGAGATGCATTGTGCTATGTAGATCCCTGTTGATGTTTGATGTGGGATCTCATTTTGTTCTTGATGTGAGATGTAATTTCTATCATGGATTTGTTTTATGTTTGAGATCCCTTTGTTGCCATGTTGGCAGGATACTCATTGTCACATGTGTGTTTGATTGAGATACCTTTTTTGCCATGCTGGCGGGATACTCATAGTCGTTATGTGTGAGTTTTTTTCATACTGACAAGAGTCCTTTTTGTGAGTGAGAGTTCATGTTGGAACATATCGTGGAGAGGTCCAACCACTCCTGTGTGATGGAATTTTCCTTGTATGACAAAGAAAATACCCTCCATGTACATCATCACTCTTTCCAACACTTAATGCAGTGGCCTACACCATCTTGACAACAAGGCTCAGAGACGTACTCCCTCTTGGACGAACTCCGTTATCAATTTCGTATGTTTCTAATGCTTGCTATGTTCCTCTTCTTTTCAGCATGCAGATTTGTTCTTTTTATGTTCACTAATGCTGTGATGCAATTCTAACACATCAACCGAAGTAAAAGGTCTTAGTTAAAAGGGTATCAAGAATTTACCTGAATCACACGCCAATAGAGTTAAACCCAGACTGCATGGAACAAGCCACAACTGATCGGATTATGGATGCACAGATCAAGAACACCCTCTAGTATAGGATCCAACTATATTGATTTGTCAAAGCAGGCCAACTCCTTCACGATGGAAAGTGGCTTACCAGGGACCAAGTTTAGCAGAAGTTCCCTCATATCATGGAGGAACTCAATGCAATGGGGACCATTGCTTCCTAACGGGGGAGGAATGATCCAGGTGGATGTTGGTGGCCACCCACCTATTCCACTTGGACCCCCACCATTTTTTCTTTTAGTTTGCATTTTCCTTAATTGTATCACAATTTACTATTTTTGGCATTTTTTCGGGTCTTGAACTTTCAAAGCTATTTTGAGGCCCTAAACGACGTTTTTTGGGCATGAAAGGTCTCACAAATATGAGTCTTCTAGACTTGATATTTGGTATCAGCAGTTGTAGTCCTCAGATAGATCTTTCTGATGATGTATCATGTGCATCAAACGGAGATAGTATGCCAAAGTTACGACCCCGGGAAATTGATGTACCAACTTACCCCAATGAGGCCCATAGCCTGATGTTTCATCTCCTAAGGTTAGGTTTTTGGATGTTTATGGTTTTCCATTGTTTATCAATAACAAATAGGCCTTCGAGCCTCATAGTAACACAATTCAGATGCAGGTAGTCACCACATCTCTTCTTAGAGATAAGCTACTAGTGCCCTAGCTAGTTTATGTCCATTATGTCTGTAAGCATATTTCAGTTATGAGATATTAATGAAATGAAGTCTTATTTCTGCTGCATATCTACGTTTATGTGTATTTCTGTATTTTATTTCATTCCTGCATAAGTCTGAATCAGTGGCATCAAAGCGATATTCTCTTTCTCGATCCTTCTTTTCATGTCCCCAACGAGGTCAAGGTATAAGGAGTTAGGGCTCGATCTGGTTGAACCTTTGCAAGATCAGCCTCACAAACCCCAACGGTCGTCCATGGGGGACAAAAAGAAAGACGAGGGAGTAGGAGATCCTATCAAAATACTGCTTAAGGAGGCTCTCGAGAAACAAAGGAACACGATGATGGATAACTTTGCCCAAATTCTTCAACGACTGCCCACCGACAATGCATCTACATCCAATAGCCACTCTGGAGGCGCAACTCCTTTTAAGGTACAAGTAAAATTTGACATTCCCATATTTGAGGGCCAAATAGATGTAGACGTCGTAGATATATGTTTGAATCTATTAGAAGGGTATTTCTTGGTTCATGACTTTTCCAACTAGGAAAATTTACTTTTTCTCTCCTCAATGCCACCCCCCATGTTAAGGACTGGTGGGAAACCTATTGTGAGCAAAAGGACGAGAGGGAACCCTCTCTGTTTTCGGTCGCATCCACTTGGAATTGTTTTCAAGACACCATCAAGGAACAATATTATCCCGCAGGGAGCTATGAGGACAAGTACATATAATGGACTATGCTGCGACAATAAAAGGGATCAAGATGGGCTTTAGTTGACAAATTTGTTTCATACCCTGTGCACAAAATTGGGTATCAAAGATTCAAATAAACATTTGTTGTTGAAGTATCGCAGCTGTCTGCACAGATACATTTAGGAGGAAATGGAGTTCCTCAACATCTCCTCGCTTGGTGCAGCATACCAGTATGCTGCCAAGATTGAGCAGAAGTTCAAACAGAAGAAGCGAGACTTTGGATCTGCGAATCAAAAGTAAGGGAAAGGTGCCCCCAAACCACAGAACAAAGGAAAAAACTAAGGCGGGGCGACCCAGGATAACCCGCCAAAGCCGCAAGAAAATAACAACACTGCAAAGCCAAAGAAGGACATGGGAAAATGGTGTGAATTCCATAGGAGCTCCACTCACAACACAAGTGAGTGTCGGGCCAAGCAGTCACTAGTGGCCGAACTGAAGGCTTCTGAATCGAATGCATACTTTGACTCTGAATCATAACCCAACAAGGGGAGTGAAAAATGGAATCAAATTATCTATACGGAGCCCAACTCCATTGTTGTCACCATGAATATCTAGAAGGAGGAACCGAAAGATCCAAAGGAGGAGGAGTGCCTCTTCCATTCTGAGATGTGGGTAAAGGGTTCCCTGTTGCAGTTCATTGTCTAAAATGGGAGCCAAAAGAACCTCATTTTAGAAGAGGTTGTGAAGCGGATGGGTTTTCCGACCACAACACACCCACAACCATACACCATTGGGTGGCTTCACCAAGGACGAGATCTCCACATCAGCGAGTAATATCACCTCCATTACAACATCAAGCCCTTCACGGATGAGGTATTATGTGACATTTCGCCTCTAAATGTTTGTGATGTATTATTAGGCCAACCATACTTGTGGAAGAGACATGTTGTATATGAGTCCTGGCCTCTCGTTATTATTGTTACTTTGGGAAATAAGTTGTACATGATACTGGTGGTCACACCGCCTTCCACCATCTCTTTGGTTACTGCAAAACAATGTAGTAAGCTCATTTCCAAAACTGGGAAATTTATTTTCCTAATGATCCACCCTTAGGGAAAGAAGAAGACTGTGGCCACGACCTCCAGATAGGGCTCCTCCACACGACAACAACATATGGACAAGGTTGTGGAGGAGTACGAGGACATCCTCACCTCACCTGTAGGGGTGCCTCTGCACTTCAGGTCAAGCACCCCATAGATCTGACCCCAGGTGCACCGCTCCCAATCGACCAATCTATCAACTCTCTGTTATGGAGAACGATGAAATAAAGAGGCAGATTCAGGAGTTGTTGCAGAAAGGTCACATCTGACCGAGTTCATCACCTTGTGGGAGCTCGATCGTGTTGGTGTAGAAGAAGGATGGGACTTGGAGAATTTGTATTGACTATCAGGTGTTGAACAAGATCATTTTCCGAAATAGGTACCCGATCCCACGGATTGATGACCTTTTGGACCAACTGAAGGGGGAAAAATATTTCAGCAAGATCATCTTGAAGTCCAAGTATCACTGGGTACCAATCGAACCCTCCGATGTGTGGAATACTTCCTTCAAAGCAAAGGAGGGCTTGTTCGAATGGTTGGTCATGCCTTTCGGGTTGACGAATCCTCTTGCAACCTTCATGAGGCTCATGGATGACATCTTACGACCATTCACCAACTCATTTCTAGTAGTATACCTGGACGACATCCTGATCTTCAGCCAGACTTGGGAAGATCACCTCCACCACATCCGACAGGTCCTCCAAACACTACAACAACACTAGTTGTGTGCCAGTTTGGAGAAGTGCACTTTTGGCATGACCCAGGTTCAATATTTGGGATACATTATTGATGAGCGGGGGGTGTATGTGGATCCATCCAAGATCCGAGTCATTTGGTATTGGCCAACCCCAACCACTATAACAGAGCTCCGCAAATTTCTGGGTCTTGCCAATTTCTGCCACAGGTTCATGTTGGGATTATCTCATATCACTTGGCCCTTGAGTCAAGTCACCAAGGGAGGAGCGAAATAAAAATTCTTTGGTCTGAATCTCAACAGAACACGTTCGAAGAGTTGAAACATCGCCTCTACTCTGCCCCAATGATCACATTGCCAGAATTGCAAGAACCATTTGAGATCGGGACAGATGCCTATGACTATGATATTAGGGTAGTTCTTACTCAATAGGGGCATACAATGGCATATCACAGTGAGACACTGTCTGACACAGTCCCGAAGAATCCCACTTATGATAAAGAGATGTATTCCATTGTGTAGGCTTGCTGACATTGGAAGTATTACATTTTGGGGAAGGAAATGATCATCCACACAAACCACCGACCCCCGCAGTTCATACAGACACAAGGGAAGTTGCAGAACTATCACCATTAGAAGTGGTCCACATATCTCCAACAATTTGATTTGAACATCAAGTACAGGAAGGGTAGCATCAATAATGTTGTAGAATGCCTCAGCCGACCACCGATCGTGGTGCTAACCACCATGCTCAACTCTTGTGGGAACGAGACTTCTGATTGGCCGCTCCTCTACAAGAGCGATCCAGAATTTAGCCACACATACAAGACACTCTTGGAGGGTAACCAAGTTCCAAATTTTCACCTTCAGGATGCATTGCTATTTCACCTGGGACATCTCTGTGTTCCTTCAAGTGAGCGAGCCAAGATTATATGGGAAGCGTGCTACAATCGAGTCGCTGGGAATTTCGGGGTTGAGAAAACAGTGGAAATACTGCAGAAGTATTTCTATTGGCCAAACCTTCGACAGGATGTCAGGAAGTACATTAGTTCCTGCGTCATTATGAAATCGACCATCAAGAAGCAAGACCTCTATACTTTGTTGCCTACCCCTAGTTGACCTTGGGAATCCATTACCATGGATTACATGTCGAGCTCTCCTTCTACTAAGCATGGAAACGACTGTGTTTTCGTGGTCGTCGACAGATTCTCGAATATGACCATTATGGTGACCTAAAAGAAGAATATCACAGCAGAAGACACTGCTAAACTCTTCTTTGAATGAGTGTGGGTACACTTTGGAATCCCATAGTCTATCATCTCAGATCGGGACAACAAGTTCCTCATTACATTTTGGTCTAGCCTCTGGTCAATGCTAGACACCAAGCTCACCAAGCCCACAACTTTCCATCCCCAAACTTATGGCCAAACATAGGTCATCAATAGGATGATCGTACACATTATGTGCATGTACAACTCAAAGAATCCACACACATGGAATGAGAGCCTCCCCTATGTACAACATAGCTATAATTGGGCCCTCCACAGCTCAACCAACCACAACCCCTTTTAGGTGGGCTTGGGATTCCAACCACTATGTCCCATTGACGTAGCCATGCCATTTCCAACTACTTAGGTCGATTATGCTCATGTCTAGTCTGAAGCTGCCAAGGTGAACAACTTCATTGAGTGCATTCAACACATCCACTAACAGGTTCATTACATATTGGACAGAGCCAATGATAAGTACAAGCAGTGGCATGATCAGCATCAGGTGCCACACAACTTCCAGGTGGGCGACAAAGTGTGGCTACATTTGCGATAGGAGCGCCTCATCGGGACCCCCCACCAAAAGCTTCAGCCACTCTGATATGGGTTGTACACCATCACCAAGGCTGTAGGGGATCATTCCTTTGAGCCCATTATTCCACCATTCCTTGGTATGCACCCATTGTTCAATGTGGACTGCCTTCAACCCTACTTTCCACCCCTACTAGACACATCCGACATGGCAGAACAACTCACACCAACAGAGTTAAACCCAGACTGCATGGAACAATCCACAATTGATCGAATTATGGACACACATATCAAGAACACTCACCATTAGAGGATCCAACTATATCGAGTTGTCAAAGCAGGCCAACTCCTTCACCATGGCAAGTGGCTCACCAGTGACCAAGTTTAGCAGACGTTCCCTCATCTCATGGAGGAACTCAATGCAATGGGGACCATTACTTCCTAAGGGGGAAGAATGATTGAGGTGGATATTGTTGTCCACCCGCCTATTCCACTTGGACCCCCACCATTGTTTCTTTCAGTTTTTTAGTTTCCTTAATTGTAGCACAATTTACTATTTTTGACAGATTTTTTGGTCCTGAGCTTCCAAAGCTGTTTTGAGGACCTAAACGATGTTTTTTTGGCATGAAAGGTGCGAAAAAAAATGAGTCTTTAAGTCTTGATATTCGCTGTCAATAGTTTTATTCCTCAGATAGATTTTTCTAATGATTTATCATGTGTGTCAAACAGAGATAATATGCCAAAATTACAACCCCACGAAATTGATGTACCAATTTACCCTGACTGGGCCCATAGTCTGGAATTTCATCTCATAGGGTTATGTTTTTGGATGTTTAGGGTTTTCCATTGTTTCTCAATAATAAATAGGCCTTCGAGCGTCATTGTAACACAGTTTGGAGTGTGTGTAGCCACCACATCTCTTTTCCGAGATAAGCTACCAACGCCCTAACTAGTTTATTTCCATTTTGTATGTAAGCATATTTCAGCTTATGAGATATTAATTAAATGAAGTCTTATTTCTCGCCGCATCTATGTGTTTATGTGTATTTTTGTATTTTATTGCATTCCCGCATAAGTCCGGATCGCTGGTATCGTAGCGGTATGCTCTTTCTTGATCCTTCTTTGCATGTCCCCAATGAGGTCAGGGTATAAGGAGTTAGGTATCGATCTGGTTAAACCTTTGCAAGATCAGACTCACAAACCCCGCCGACCTCACATATGTATCGTCATGATTTTTGTACATCCATCAAAACAATTGGCTATTTATAATATTATTTTTTAGTTTTTTGGTTTTTAATTGATTCTCCTAATTTAACAAAAGCTATCAAAATGAAATAAATTAGTCTCATCAATCCTTTTTAACCAATAGAAAATAGAAAATTATTTTTTTCCAATTTCTAAACTTTAAATATTGAAAATATTTGTTTTCTTCAAAATCAATTTAATATAAAAAATTGAAAACCTTACTAAAACTTAAAAAACATAAAATAATTAATTTCAAGTCAACTCTATTGTGAATTAAATCATATATATTTTTGACCATAGCTTGAATTGAAATTTTTTGGGAAGTAGGAACTAATAAATACTTACATTTATTCATATTACAATATTTTAAAAGACAAATACACACATTTAATGGTGTTGGTTAGCTTTTGAGGTGTGAAATTTCACATAACAATAAAAAAAAGTTGTATATTAATGTAATCAACCCAACTTAAACAAGTTTAAAGTGATATTGAACAATGTAAAATTCACATTGTATTGTTACAAACCAAGAAACTTGTTCACTCTCATACTATCTCATGCAAACTAGTATGTAGACCATTTTTAGTGTTATGCCACACATGTAAAATATTGGCATTATTATGTAATGTAACATAGCATATGTTGGGCGAAAATATCATTGTCAAATAATTTCCCTAACATAAATTATCAATCCGAGGGTTTCGTAGACTTACGAAGCACATGCACTAGAAATGCAGGATTGAAGTTAAACTAATTCTTTAGTCTCTTATTCAAGATGCAGTAAACGACGGAAGAGGCTCCTAACTTAGGATAACTTGGTCTTCCTTCCTCGAGACATCGTCCTTAAAAAAGAGAGACTAAAGGGCAGTAGTATGTGACGTGTAGAAAGCGAGAGAAGAGGCTCCTAACTTAGGAGAACCTTATCGTACTTCCTCAACAATTCTACTCCAACATCATTACCACTACATCATATCGAAAACTGGAAATGTGCAATTGTATAAGAGAACAACAACATGTGAAGAATAACCCTGTGTCGACATATATTAATGATGACGAAAAACAATGAAACTTTACAAAACCAAAACTTATGCTAGACTCTAATTCTCATCTCTAATTTCCATACATTACATTTCATTCTCTACATATCCTATATATTCCAAATGAAGAGAGAGCACTCTCTTTTATACATGAGTGCTTTGAAAATAAGATAAGCAACTCATTATTACAAATACACTTTTCTCTCAACCAATATCCCTACAATTACAAGATATGATCCCTTCAAATTCTCACTCATCTCTCACAAATCTTGGATGAGATATGTTATCCAAATCTCCATGATCTTCTCCTTGAAATATACATGTTTGATTGCATTTTACTATGTTAATACATGTTTGATTTGGAATTGGCTTGTTACCTAAAATTTCATGCCAATGTGTATTTAATGTTTGTTTTGTAACTATTAAACTTATAATGTATATCATCTGGATCAAACTATTAGGAATGAACTATCTCATATGTATTATAGGTGTTTCTATTGTGCATAATTTATGATAAGCAAATAAGATTGAAGATTATTTGCATAACCTTATTGAAGTGTTAGAAGAAGATATTGCTAATCTTTATTACAACACAGGGAAGTTGGATAGCAAAACGGTCCATGTTAGTCAAATAATTTAAGTTTGACATATGTCATCATCACATTGTAAAAGAACATTATGCAAAGAAGAATTTTTACTTCAATTCAAATTCAACAACACCGTGCCACAACAATTAAATTTGGGTTCTCCTATTAGAGTGGAGATCCATATAAATATTCTTCCTTGAGTGATTCAAAATGGGTGCAAAGAAATTTTGAATGTAGATTGTTGAGAGTGCACAAAGAAGCTTTGCTTTGGTGGCAGAGCTTAATTGAGAACTTACCACTTAGCCCTTGACGTTGGATAAGTTTTAAGTCATTATCATTGAGAAATTTTATCTTCTTAATTATTTAGAAGGAGTAATACTGGGCATTTACAATTTAACATGGTACTATTTTTGGAAAACAATGATGTATTTGTCACCTTTTCAACTCGATGATATATATTGATTGACATAACATACTTGAAAGTTAACACCAAACTAGGCATAAAATCACATTCCTATATATCGATCAATACTCACATGACATATGATCAATATACGTCAAATACAATAATCAATTTTATATCGATCCATGCATCATAACATGGATTTTATCCATGATATGGACATGTTGTGAAGGGAATCAAATTTATGTCATTAGAAAAGAAGATTCCTTGTGAGTGAATAATGATCCATGTATAATCACATAATGTGGATCAACATAACATTTGCTAGATATATCAAACTGCATGCTACCATGAGAGATGATTGTGAGAATTACTCAACCACACCTTAGAGCCATCGTTCTTACCATTCTACCCGCTACCAAATTCTAATTTGAGCTCTACAATCATTTTACACTCTACAATAGAGGACGCAACAATGCAATGATTGAATCTTCCATCTAGCAATCTTGAATTTGCATTTCTTGGTGGGGGAAAGAAGTACCGAGTGACAATAGCCACATGAACCACTATGATCCTATTTTTTCATCCCAATAACATGTGGTTTTCCATCCATGATTTAAAATTTCTTTCCATATCTACTCTATCCTAAACTACATTTGCCTTCAAGCCACATCAACGTCATGTAATTGAATCTTTTGTCAACTATATCATATACTAGCTAGGCATGTTTCAAGTTCAATGCCACTTGTGAGGAGAGCTTTTAATCCAAATCAATCTTCTTTAATTAACATATATATTATTTGATCTTAGAATAGTTAAATTATAGACACAATAATAATCAAGTGTTCCCAATCTCCTAAATAACTATACAACTAAATATAAAAATAGTAATTACTCATAAAATGAGATGTTGAACAATAATTGAATAATATATAAATAATTTGAATGAGAAAAAACACTCAATATCCATACTTAACTTATCACAAATATAGACAATAGATAAACTATTTAAAAAATACAATGATTCAATATCATCTCCTAATTACATCTTCCAAAATTCATAAACATAAACTTATATTAAAACTCATGTATTCTAATAAATATTTATATCAAAATTAATATTATACTTAGATGATAAGCCATAAAATAATTATCAATAAAAAATAACATTATGAATTTGTACAATTCATCCGAACTTAATTAATATACAATTCATTTAAATTCAATTAATATTTAAACTTAGCATTTTAAACTTCAAAACTATACGTTTAAATAAAACTTCAAAATTATACACTTGTTTAAATATAAATTCACACAAATTCATATTATAGATAAACTTTTAAAACTAAACTATGGTTAAAATGTCAAAACGTTCCAAATAGACTCTCTGTCCATCGTCATCAACAAAAAGAATTTTTATAAAAATATTATTACATTTTTATCATTTTTTTTTTCAACAGATGGAAAACCTATCATAACTCAGTTGTCAACCAGCAGTGAGGACAACCATCATTGGCTGCTATCCACAAAAGCAGGCTGACTCATCACCGTTATTCAAGGAAAAACCACGCCACCTGTAATAACCCGCTGGTGGTCCGTAAGGGGGCAGGCTATCACTCCTGCCAGATGCCTCTGGGTCTTGGGCCGTTAACCTGTTTCCTTACGTCCGAGGAAGACGAGCTCTTAGCCAAGTGAAGCCGGTTTAAGGCATACTCCGAGCCTATATTACATTTTCATGTTTCATCTTAATATACCATTCATTTAAATTCAATTAATATTTAAATTTAAACTTCAAAATTATACACTTGTTTAAATATAAATTCACAGCTATTCATATTATGGATAAACTTTTAAAACTAAACTATGGTTAAAATGCCCAAACGTTCCAAATAGACTCTCTGTCCATCGTCATCAACAAAAAGAATTTTTTATAAAAATATTATTACATCTTCATGTTTCTTAGGTAATTTCATATCGGTTGTAGATAAGGAAAGAAAAAGTGGAAGCAAAAGCTTTTAAGCAAGTTCCATATGAAGATGTAAAGGTTTTGTTAATAGGAGTTATAGGCGTTGTAGATAAGGAAAAAGAATAATCAGAAGCAGAGGAGGGTGGAGGTGTGGACGTTGTAGATAAGGTAAAAGAATAATCAGAAGCAGAGGATGGTGGAGGTGTGGCCATGGCTATGGCTTCTTGTTGGACAATGTCTTCGCTCCAAGCAGCGCTGCCTTCATTCAATGGACCATCATTATCTCTTCCAATTACAGCAAGCAAAATTTCCGTCGCTCAAACCCAACGTAGTGTCTCTCGTGGGTTCCCTCTTCGGCCACAGTTTTCACTCACAATGCGCCCATTCACAGGCTTAACATTCCATAATCCTATGCAACTCAAAACAGGTAAAAATCCTTTTTGGTTTTTTTTCCTTTTTTCTTTTTTCAAATTTCTCCAGCTCCTGATAAGTCCTTATCTAATGAAGAGTTCAATTTCTCTTTCCAGAATCAGAGTTCTCTGGGTTCTCTGGATTCATCCAAAATGGGTCGAAGTGGTTCGCCATGAGGCACGGCTGCCGCGTACCAAAGCTCAACAGGCCTCCGGACCAGAGGCGCGCTCTGCTTCGTGGCCTCACCACACAAGTTCTCAGGCATGGGCGGATCAAGACTACGAGGGCCAGGGCCAGCGCTATAAGGAAACACATCGACAAGATGATCACATTGGCCAAGGGAGGAACATTGCACAAGCGGAGACAGGCATTGGGCTTCATATATGATAAACAGTTAGTGCATGCATTGTTCGCAGAGGTACAGGAGAGGTATGGTGAAAGAAATGGCGGGTATACCAGAATTATCAGGACATTGCCCAGACGAGGTGACAATGCACCCATGGCGTTCATTGAGCTTGTCTAGTTATTGAAGGGTTCGTAAACGCCATGTGGGTTTGACACAAAAAAATTGTTTTCTGTATAATGTTTTATGGATAATGCATTGGAGATCTTATTTTTTGATAACACGTGCTTAATTGTAGTTGAAGTCCTGCAATTCATCTTGGTTTTGATGTCTTTTAGTCCATTATATCTAGTTCGTTGTTTTACATTTTAGTTTAATGACCTGGTTCAACTGTTCAATTGGGTAGGGATAATACTAGTACAGACCCATCTAAACCCTAGTCATGATATGCAACTCGATGTTGTTGCATATTTTGAATGTCAATATTTGATGAGTGGACTGTCCATGTGAGGTTGAGATGGCAAAACCTCAAAGTGGGTATCCCACCAGGTATCAATGCTCTGTTATATACAAAGACCATTGGACAAAAATGCAAAGTGTTGAACTCTCTACTCCACCTAGGCTTTGCAGCGTTCACTTCTCTTAGGCATCAATGCTCTGTATATGCAAAGGTCATTGGACACAAATGCAAAGTGTTGATAGACCCTCTGCTCCACCTAGGCTGTGTAACACCTCACTTCTCGTAGGCATCAATGCTCTATTATATGCAAAGGTCATTGGACACAAATGCAAAGTGTTGATGGACCCTCTGCTCCACCTAGGCTGTGTAACACCTCACTTCTCTTGATGCAAATATAGTATTCTTACCATGTAGCAGCAACAACAAAATCATAACTTGAAGCATCATCCTCTGAGTTGTCTTTTTGATCTGGAATGTTTTATTTGGTGAGACAGACAAAAACATTATTGCCAAACTAATGCATGTTACTGCCCAAAAGAGTGATAGTTCCAGCAACATCAAGATTTTGTCTTACTGTCATCATTGCTCTTATGGTATTCATGGATGTCCATGGTTGCATAATGCTCATCATGGTTAAATTCCTGTCCTTTCTCTGAGACACAAATACATCGTCATGCTTTGGGGTACTAGTTGGAAAACGTTAGTGGTTTTCTTTCAATGGTGGCTTCATTTATTTGGGCTAGTAATGCCTTAATTTCTATATTGAGCCTTCACCTTATATAACACATAATCACAACTTCTAGGTACACCCTGAGCTGGTCTTTTTACCTAGCTGTTTATTTAAAGGTAGACAGCTAAACATTATTGCCAAACTTATGCATATTAGTGCCCAAAAGAGTGATAGTTCCAGCAACATCAAGATTTATGTCATACTGTCATCATTGCTCTTATGGTATTCATGGATGTACATGGTTACATAATGCTCATCATGCTTAAATTCCTCTCCTTTCTCTGAGACAGCAAATACATTGTCATTTTGGAGTATTAGTTGGAAAACCTTAGTGGCTTTCTCCCAAGTGTAGCAGACCATCAAGGAGGTCAAATAGAACTTTTACCAGCTTCATCTTCATCTTCATCAATGCCTTCATTGCCTTAAAAAATACTAAGAAGGTCCTCCTCTCGCAGGGTCACCAATAGGACTTGGTAAGTGTTAAAAAATCTGAAATCTTGGCCCCAATGCTTAAGAAACTCTCTAATAAAAACCTTAAGAGGAGGAATGCACCTTGGACTATAGGAATACTTGACCCAGTCCCCTTGGATCTTAATGTCTTCCATTGAATTTGGAGACATACCCTATAAGTGACAAGACATGGGCCCCAAATTCTGAAGTCTCCTTTCTATGCCTGTTCTGTTCATGTCAATGCATCGACTTTAAGCTCAAAGAAATCTGAAATTCAGAATAAAGGAATTCACAATGTCTTTAGGTGGAGGTGGCCATGATACACAGCAAAAATCAACACGATCTAGAATTAAAAATCAACATTTCTTTGCTGTAATTAATTTGTGTTTGCATGGTGACATTTTAATTGTTGTAGCTAGTGTATGTTTTGGTACTCACTGTTAATTTTCCAATTAGGAACATTACACGGCACTGAGTACTCCCTTAGGTTTATGCATAAAGCCTGTTTAATATCTGGAGAAGGGAGCATGCCTGTCTTTACCAATACAATCATTCCTTGACTTAACAGCAAAATATTCTGAGCATAAGGTTTCATTACTGTCTTCAAAAGTAAAATATTGACTTTCATGCCAGATAACATGGATCTCGGCTTTTCATATAAAGAAGGACGTCTGGCATCAGATTAACACCTTGTACTCCAATAGTGTTTTGAACTGTGACATCAATTATGAGAGTGAAACAGTGAACACCAAGGGCACCACACACCTTCATATCAGCTTGGATTTCTGTACCTGATCCTGAATCTGAACCAGCAAAAATGAGCACGTGTGGAACCTTTGCCCTCTTGAACTGTTGTTAAACATATATCTCTCGAAAGAACTACACCAATAGCTCCTCAGATGTGCCTTTCTAATGTGTGTAAGCTACAATATGGTTCCCAGAGTTGGTTCCTTCAACACAAGGATTTTTTCAATCAGATTGAAAACACTGATGAAAATGCACCCCTCTTTGAACTCGAGGTATTTATCATCCATACTCTTTCTAGTCCATTATTCAAGATGTTTTCAAGCCTATGTATAATCACATGCCAGTTGCAAATGGTGCCATATTTGAGCCTGTGATGATGATAGGCTGCTCAACGTGAAAACAAACTCTAGGGATACTGTACATATGTCCTTCAAGCGTTCGGACATATGATTCTGTTTAGTAGTCCCATATGTTTTTCTATTTGATCATCAACCCTTGTAATAAGATGTGGTCTGTCACCTCCTGTAGAGTAGTCAACACAATTTTCACCTTTCATGTGTGCCTCAAGTGTAAAATTTTACATCTGGAGAGCCAAGGTTCCATATCTTGATGGTGCAGCTCATCTAATGAAACACTTGCGAGTTTCATTGTCACAAAAATTTCTCAACAATTGATAGTGTTGTCAAGTAAGCACTATTGCTTGTACCAAAAACAATAAATTAATTCTCCTTTAGGACTTCTTTAAGGTTGCCCAAAGAAACGGTAGGAAACATTTCCTGATTTTAACAATATATTTCAGGTCACCAATCTTCATATCCTCCCAGACAATGGGCTGTTCACTTATGCTCCAATGAGATCCCTGTGCATGCCGGGTATCATCCTGCTGACAAGGGATCTCACTGCATCAGCTTCTACATGTTTGCCACTGTCATCATCAGCCCCATATTAATATCTTTATCATGACTCTCACTATCCACGTTGTAATAAGGGTCTTGCCAGAATGGCTTTGAAATTCAAATTTTTATGCACTCATTAATTCATAAAGTTTTCCCTCAATGGTATCACTTTTCTTACCCATTGTCCAGTATGGATATATGTTACTAGAACTCTTGTTAGCCATAGGGAGGAGGAGGGTTCTTCTTGCTTGAAGCTCATGACATTCATGGGACCAGCTTGTAACAAGATCATTCTCATGTTTGATATGATTGTAGTTATCATAAATGGAATTTCTTTCAAAGCACATCATATACGGTCATGGATTCATCTGTAAAAAAATTTCACATCCCTCAAATTCTTCATCCGCATCCAACACTATATATCTTTCAATGGTGGGTTCATTTATTTGGCCGGTAATGCTGCCTTTTTCAATTTCTAGGCTCAGAGCCTCACCTGTAGCAGCAACAACAAAATCATAACTTGAAGCATCATCCTCTGAGTTGTCTTTTTGATCTGGAATGTTTTATTTGGTGAGACAGACAAAAACATTATAGCTGCCAAACTAATGTATACATTGCCCAAAAGAGTGATAGTTCCGTGCAACATCAAGATTTTGTTCCTACTGTCATCATTGCTCTTATGGTATTCATGGATGTCCATGGTTGCATAATGCTCATCATTGTTAAATTCTGTGCTTTCGCTGAGACAACAAATACATCGTCATGCTTTGGGGTACTAGTTGGAAAACGTTAGTGCATTTTCCTTTCAATGGTGGCTTCATTTATTTGGCTAGTAATGCTGCCTTTTTCAATTTCTAGGCTCAGAGCCTCACCTGTAGCAGCAACAACATAATCATAACTTGAAGCATCATCCTCTGAGCTGTCTTTTTGATCTGAAATGTTTTATTTGGTGTGACAGCCCAAAACATTATTGCAAAACTTATGCATATTAGTGCCCAAAGAGTGATAGTTTCAGCAACATCAAGATTTTATGTCATACTGTCATCATTGCTCTTATGGTATTCATGGATGTACATGGTTACATAATGCTCATCATGCTTAAATTCTCTCTGAGACAGCAAATACATTGTCATACTTTGAGTATTAGTTGGAAAACCAGTGGTTTTCTCCCAAAGTGTAGCAGACCATCAAGGAGGTCAAATAGAACTTTTACCAGTGCTTCATCTTCATCTTCATCAATGCCTTCATTGCCTTAAAAAAATACTAAGAAGGTCCTCCTCTCGCAGGGTCACCAATAGGACTTGGTAAGTGTTAAAAAATCTGAAATCTTGGCCCCAATGCTTAAGAAACTCTAATAAAAACCTTAAGAGGAGAAATGCACCTTGGACTATAGGAATACTTGACCCAGTCCCTTTGGATCTTAATGTCTTCCATTGAATTTCAAGGTGACACAATTTCATAAGTGACAAGACATGGGCCCTGAATTTCAGTCTCCTTTCTATGCTCAATTTTGGTTCATGTCAATGACGACTTTAAGCTCAAAGAAATCTGAAATTCAGAATAAAGGAATTCACAATGTCTTTAGGTGGTGGGTGGTCATGATACACAGCAAAAATCAACACGATCTAGAATTAAAAATCACATTTCTTTGCTGTACTAATTTGTGTTTGCATGGTGACATTTTAATTGTTGTAGCTAGTGCATGTTTTGGTACTCACTGTTAATTTTGGTACTCACTAAGTGGGATCTTGATGATCAAAGGTACAAAATATGAGAATGTCAACCAGATCAGATCCAAGGATAAGATTCATGGGACTTTGCTTTCTCAGAATACAATTGGTGTCATCCATGACCATTATATTACTTTCTACCTGGACATGGATGTTGATGGTACAGATAATTCCTTTGTTCAGGTCAAGATGGCCAAGCAAACGGTGAAGAATGGACAAACTCCAAGAAAAAGTTTTTGGAAAGCAGAGAGACACATAGCAAAAACAGAGAAGGATGCCCAAATTAATCTGAGCATCTAGGGTTTAAGTATCTACTAAGCATTAACAATAAAATGAAGTGAATGGAATGATCTCCAATGTTGCAGTTACAGGATCAGAGACATTTTAGTTGGGATTATATATGGTAGGAGCAGCAAATTCCTAGCTCTCAAAATTTGCACATGTTTCAATCCTGTCTATATGAAAAGCCTAACATGGTGACATTTGCTTGCAATCTTAGTGCACTTGTTGACATTCTCAGACGGATTGTTACACTATTCTATAAAGCAATCAACACATGAAGGTACGAAACTAGGGCTGCGAGTTGACACTGCTGTCTATTGTCATTCTCAAGACAGTTTAGTGCTAACTGCATTTGGGCTAAGATTATCCCTGTAGCAGTGCTTGAGCCTTGAACTTATATAACATTAATACCAGTTAACTAGTGCAGGGTACGAAACTAGGGCTGCGAGTTGACACTGCTGTCTATTGTCATTCTCAGGACGGTTTAGTGCTAACTGCATTTGGGCTAAGATTATCGCTGTAGCAGTGCTTGAGCCTTGAACGTATATAACATTAATACCCGTTATAACTGAATATGGGCTGGGACTGTACTTATATGTGGATATTTCTTTGAAATTTGATTTCAGATGTTTAATACTGTGCTTTTTTCAATGTCTTTATTTTTGGATTTTGTTCCTTCATTTCATTACACTTCAGCTATACCCAAGTTAGATATGCCTAAGGCATTCCTTTTGATGTAGGGCTATTTGTTGGTGTTTTGACTGTTTCTTTGACCACTTCTCTTCTTGTACACATGTTTATACACTTTATTTCTCATTTAATTTCAATCTCTTATAACCACAGTCAACGTCCAAAAATAAATTTTCATGTTCAGTAATACCTTTTTTTAAATACATCAGGCCATAATTTGGTTTCTGCAAGAAAAAATCTCCTGCTAGAACAAAAGAACTCAATAGTTTCCATGTCAAAAGTTTTAGTTTGATGTGATTCTTCCTCTCAAGCAGTTGAAACTTGTTTCTACAGTTATCTCAATGGATACCTGTGGCATGCTATGATGTTTCTTTGACATGTATTGGATCTAATATGAGAGAGACCTTAACAAAATCAATATAGAGTAATGCAGTTGCAATGAATTTTCTCCATGGTTAAAAAGTCTTGTATATTTGCAGTTTCTTCTACAAACTTGGTACTAGGAAACATATTCTTTCCCATCTTTTATTACAATTATGTTTAGTATGTGAAGTTAGCTCTCAACTACATTGTTGCATAATAAATTTGCAAGGAACACATTTTTTTATGAATCAGTTGTAAGAGTTTAACCTTGTTGGGGAATGCCCCATGATCCATCCTTAAACGGATTGTAGAGATGGGTCCTCGGAGGGCCAGCCACAAAGTGACTTTGTGACTGGGCTTTGTGATGACGTGAATCTACCATTGGGTTAAGGATGGCCATTGGGGAAGTAATGTGGCCATCCCAGGGTAGTTGGAGAAGACAATGAGTTTAGTTACAATCATCGCTTTTGTGAACATTATGTGGAGAATAATAGGTCACGAAGGCAACCAGCCATGATATTGTTACTATACACAGATATCGATCTCTGTTACTCATTGGTTTCCTTAAAGAAGCAACAGCCCCAAAAGGTTCCTCCATTTTTAACGTTATTTTGTTCTGTTTTCTTCTATAGTGAACTTTCAAGGCTTCCAAGATGGGTTTTGCTGTGATTGTGGATTTATGGCTGATTTGGATATCAATCAATGCCTAACAATCAATTGATATCTTTTTATGTACGCAAGAAAGAGTTAGGTTCTTCTTTTTGATACAGGGAAAATTGTCATAGAACTGAAAAGTGATAATAAGGGGTAAAGCTTTGTCCAGGGAAAATTGTCATAGAACTGTAAAGTGATAATAAGGGGTAAAGCTTTGTCCAGTAACTACTTCCTTGCTTGTTTAACCAGTAATGCTGGCTCAACGTGGCTGGATCCCATTCATATAGATGAATGGAGGTGTGAGATAAATGGGTAAGAGGAGTAAGCAATGAGGTTCTTTAATGGGGATGATAAATGTGTTTTTGTCAATTAGGTTTTGAGGTGAGCAGTCATTGTAAGCATGGATCATAATCATACTAGTGTATAACAGATCATGGATAACCAGAATTCAGTTTGGATTTCTACACCCATTGTTAATTTACAGGATATCCTATATATTTGTATTACCATATTGCCTTCCAAACTTTGCATATATCCTTCCTAGTTGATAAATACGCTGACATGAAGGAGTGTATGACAAATTTAGCTTTAAATTTCAATATCAAGTGCCTTACATTAGAAGTACTCCAATGTAGCAATAGGGAAATATATCACTGTTATGCATTTGAGATTTTGGTCTTGTCGTAAAATTCATCACCTATGCTTAATATTCAACAGTTACATTTTTACCTTACAAATACAGAAAAATTCATATTAAGCCTACAATGAATACCAAGAAAGTAGAGCATTTTTAGGAGAAATGTTTCTGAATGTGACCAATCTTGAAAAAGAAAGCCTATAATGTAGACCAATCTTGAAAAAGAAAGCCATCCTTTCTTCTTGATGAGCTTTCCTTATATGGTTCTTCAAAGGAATTGTTCTTCAAAACCCTTATGTGGTCCTTCAAGATGATGCAAAAATGAATAACTCTATCAGTTCAAGTCAAAACAACCCAATTTTTGATGTGAAAGAACCATTGGTGAATGTAAAGGATGCAGATTATTTGGTACTGGGATGCAATACCAATTCCAAAGGTTGTTCAGAACATCCTTTGGATGATGTTAATACTAGTGTGTTTTCAGCAGAACCTGAAGATGGTGTCACTGACCCAGAACTGGTGGATGATCATGATCTGAGAGGCTTCTTAGAAGAATCTGTAAATTTTTGAAGATGTTCTATGCTTGGAGCAACTTTACTTTTCTTACAGCAATCACACAAATAGTTAAGTAAAATGCAGATAGAACATATAAGTAGATCTTATAGAAGACAAACCAGAAACAGAAAAAATGTGGTGGTGCGTTACGACAGTCAACAGGATGCTTCAACTAGCAAGGTCTCCTTGGTCAGCCAACCTAGAATGTGTCACAACAGTCCTCCAATCAGCAACCGAGTCAACCCAAGTCAACTCCAAAAAAGTCAACGCTGTCCAGAAAAGCCAACGCAGGGCAGCAAGCTAAAAGTCAATGCAGCGGCAGTTTGGTCAACCCTTTGACCTCGATTTCTGTGCCAAACAGTACGGCCTTCCAAAATCGAACTTCTCAACAAATTTCAGCCCATTCGGACCATGCGTTGACCAAAGTCAACGCTGGTCAAACTTCCTGCAAAACCCTAGCCGCAGCAATTCGTCCTTTAGCTCAGCCGTACAGAAATTCGTCCTTCTTCTTCACACGTGTGGGCTGGAAATGTTCTCCAAGGAGCTCGTACTCAATCAAGTGAGAGAAGAAGATGTGTGTTGAGTTGTGGTGAAATGCTCTCCAACTTTGCTTGTATTTATATCCATCATTGGGGTGTGTGACACATCTGCTGGGGGTATGAGACCTTAAGGCCGACCTGCACACATAATTTATTATGAATAATAAATTCAAAATAAATGTTCTGCTCATCGGATTAAGACATATTATATATGGATTTTACACCTCTGAAGAGGAATCGGCAAAAACTATTAACCTCTGTCCCGAGCATCATAACATGGAGTTTGGACCTAGTTGTCCAAATTTAACACTCCCCTCTCAACTAGGGAGAACTCCATCCATCGGTGCAATCAAACATCGTGTCATCCACATGTGCTTGCTTTCTTGGCTTTCTTTATTTCGAACAAAGTGGGTGGATCACAAGACATCATCCCCAGTGACTGTGAGTCAGAAGGTTCAAAACCTCTATCAAACTCATAAAGAGTATCCAACCAACCCAAAGTTGGTTCATCTGACCCGAAGTCAGGCAGAGGTCCCAGACCTCACTAAACTTGATCCCAGATCAAGTGGTTGGGCCGTGCCATCCTAGATAGAGAGTACGGCAATCTCTGATGCGTCCATCAGTCTTTGCTAATAGTCTCTAGCTTTTCCCACCTCATTGGCCAAATGAGAGGTACTTCCCATGAGCCCTGAACTCAATGGGTAGGATGCATACGGGGCACAGATAAATGAGAGGCGAACCGGCTCAATAATCACAAGGGTGGGGCAGAAGCATTATGAGTGCTTATAGCTCCGAGAAGCTATCCCCAAAGCCCCCCAGAGCTCCCAGAGCTCATCGTCCAACAGGACCCACATCATAGGGTCTTTCCATGACACCAAGACTCTCACGGAAGGTTAGGAACTTGACCTTCCCCAGGGGCTTAGTGAGAATATCTGCGACCTGCTCATCAGTTCCTATATGATCGAGCCTTACGGTGCCTCGCTGTACCATATCCCGGATAAAGTGGTACCTGATATCAATATGCTTGGATCGGTCGTGGAACACAAGATTCTCAGTCATACGAATCCCACTCTGGTTATCACAGAGTATCACAGTGGTATCTAGCACATGTCCAAACAACTCACTAAAGAGCTTACACAACCAAACTGCTTCACAACAGGCCATACTTGCAGCAATGTATTCGGCCTCCGCGGTGCTCAAAGCCACCGACTTCTGCTTCCTGCTCATCCATGAGATCGAAGCAGAACCAAGATTGAAGCAGCATCTAGATGTGCTCTTACGATCCACCACACTGCCAGCCCAATCGGCATCAGTATATCCACGGAGTATCACACTCCCGGCAGTGTATCTCAGCACATGGTTTATCGTGCCCCGAAGATATCTCAAAAGATTCTTGGCACCAACCCAGTGAAAATGATGAGGCTCAACCATCTGTTGACTCAAAGTGTTCACTGCAAAACATATGTCCGGACGGGTGTTCACCAAGAACATCAAAGCTCCTATGAGTTGACGATACTCAGTAGGATTGGCCAAGATAGGCCCAGCAGCGCTGCCACTCAACTTCTTAAAGTTGAGTTCCATTGGTGTCGACACGGACTTACAGTCCACCATTCCAAATCTTTCCAGAAGCTTCACAATGTATTTTCCTTGAGAAAGGAAAATCTCACCAGGTCTCTGCCAGACCTCCAGGCCTAGGAAGTAGTGCATCATTCCTAGGTCCTTCATCTCGAACTCAGCAGCGAGCTCCCTCTTACATTGATGAATGAGAGGGTCAGCACCTGTCAGGAAGAGGTCATCCACATACAGCACTAGAATGAGAGGCTTCCCTTGCACAACCTTGAAGTAAAGGTTCGGATCAGCATTACTTCGAGTGAAGCCCAGCTTCATCAAGTAACTATCCATCCTCTCGTACCAAGCTCTGGGTGCTTGCTTTAACCCATAGAGGGCTTTCTTCAACCTGAAGACATGAGTGTCTCGATCCTGAACTTCAAATCCCAGAGGTTGTTCCACATACACCTCTTCCTTTATTGCACCATGCAGAAAAGCGGTCTTGACATCCATCCGATGAAGACTCCATCCTTGCGTAGCAGCAAGGGCTATGATTGATCGAATGGTGGTATATCGTGCCACAGGTGCAAATATGTCATCATAGTCTATTCCTTCCTTTTGAGAGAAGCCACGGGCAACAAATCTTGCCTTGAACTTTTTAGCACTTCCATCAGATCCATGCTTGATCTTGTAGAGCCATTTCGCGGTGACAACGGATTTGTCCTTCGGTCTTGGAACCACATCCCAAACATCATTCTTCATTATGGACTCATATTCTTCGTGCATAGCATCCTTCCAGACTTGATGCTTTACGGCTTCCTCAAAAGATCCAGGTTCAGATTGTACAATAGTACTCATGGCAGCTAGATACCCTTGGTATCTACACGGCTTCTTGCTTTCTCGAAATGTCCCCCTTGGGGCAGCATGTCCCTCAGCATCTTCGAGGGTGTCCCTGAGCCATGATGGTCTCTTTCCCAGTGAAGGAGATGGATCGATAGGGTCCATTGGTCCTTCAACATCAGGCATTGTCTCATCCTGCGGTTCTTCTTGATTTCCAGGCCTTGCTTCAAGATTTTCCTCAGATCTTGGAAGATCTACTACTTTCTTCAGGGAAGCATCTTCGTCAAAAGTGACATCATGGCATATCTCTACTTCCCTTTGACCGGGTACATAGACTCTATAGGCCTTAGAAGTCTCACTGTAGCCCACAAACATTCCTTTCTTCCCAGTAGCATCCAGCTTACTTCTCTTTTCTTTCGGCACATGAAAATAGACAGGACATCCAAAAATTCTAAAATGTGAGACATCGGGTTTCTTACCAGAGAAAACCTCTTCGGGAGTTTTGGAGTCCAAAGCGGAATGAGGGCATCGGTTTTGAATGTACACAGCAGTATTTGCAGCTTCTCCCTACAGAAACTTCGGTAGACCCTGGTCACATAGCATGGCACGGGCAGCTTCCACAATAGTCCTATTCTTGCGTTCATCAACACCATTCTTCTCAGGAGTATATGCAGTGGTAGTCTCCCTCTTAATGCCAGCTTCTCTGCAAAAGTCTTTGAACTCATTTGACCCATATTCAGTGCCATTGTCGGTCCTCAAAATCTTGATCTTCTTTCCGGTCATATTTTCCACCAAGGCTTTGAAGGTACGGAACCACATGAAAGCCTCATCCTTCTTCTTCAAGAAATATATCCAGGTTTTGCGAGAGAAGTCATCAATGAATGTCATGTAGTAAGAACATCCCCCCAGGGATGTCACGGGCAACATACCGGATAGATCAGAATGGACCAATTGCAAAATATCAGATGTCTTTGTGACACTTGAGGGGAAAGGTCCCCTTGTATGTTTTCCTTCGACACAGCCCTTACATACACCTTCATGATTATTTCCAAAGTCAGGCATCCCTGTCACCACCTTCCTTGCTTCGGGAAGGGCCTTGTAATGAAGGTGTCCAAACCTTCAGTGCCATAGTTCGGTTTGTCGGATAGTATCACAAGTCATTGCTCCCAGCGGACTTCCTCCAACCTGGTAGAGTGTACCAACTCTAAAACCAATCGAGATAGCTTCCTTGAAGCTCTTCTTCCACATGAGCACCTTTCCATCGGAGAATGTTACATTGAATCCTTTGTCTTCCATGGCTGATACAGACACAAGGTTCTTCTTCAATTTAGGTACATAGAGTACATCTTGCAAACGTAGGACTTGTCCTTGAGACAAGTGGAGGGTCACAGTCCCTGTCCCTTTCACGGGATATGTCGCATTATCTCCAAGGATAATTTCTAGATTAGTGTCCCTTTCAACCATGTCAGAGAGTGCTTCCTTGAATCCAGTGATGTGTCTTGAGGCACCACTATCGATTAGCCAGACATCCATAGTGTCGGGCGGAGATGTAGCAGAGAGAGCAGATACAAGAATATACTCATTTCTTTTATCAACGGCATTAGACTCCTCATACCTGGTGTTTCTAGACCTTTTAGAAGGTTGATTGTTTCCACCAAAGTGAGCCTTCCTCTTTCCTTTGGATTTGTCGTTTCTTCGATTCCCATTCCTTCGATTGTTGTTGTTATCATCACTATCGGGAGAATCCTTCTTGAAGGGGCATTCTCTAGCATAGGGACCAGGCCTATGGCAAGTGAAACACATACCCTTCTTTTCTTGAGTCCTTGTTCTTCCTTTGTCCTTAGAACCACCAGAGTTCTTCTTTCGAGAATGAGCACCATAGGCAACATTTCTGTCATTATCGAATTCTTTCATCCTTGTTTCTTCTTGCATACATCTAGACAGAAGCTCATCAAAGTTAGGAATGGTATTATTATTGAGAATGGTAGTTGTGAATACTTGCCATTCATATGGGAGTCCTCCAAGTGCGGTGAGAACCATCTCACGATCAGCTATTGTCTCCCCAATAGCTAGCGGATTGTTCCTTGTTTCGGTCAATTTCAGAAAGTAAGTTTGAACAGACTCATCCCGGCCCTTCTTCATATTCTTCAACTTATTCTTGAGGAATAGCACTTGGTTCACATTGTTTACTTTGAACATAAGGATCAATTTATCATACATCTCCTTAGATGTGCCTAGTTCAGATATATAGGCAACCAGACTCTTATGTATGGATTTCCTGATCATCAGCTTTGCTTTGATCTCTCCCTTCTTATAATTGGATGGAGGTTCTTGAATCTTACCCAGCACATGATCCAAGAGATCATGGTCTTCCAATTTGAGATCTAATATCATCTTCCAGGCATGGAAGTCATCCCTTCCAGTCAGCTTGTCATTCTCCTTGAATTCAAAAATTGTGGAACCCATTTCTTCCGGTGGTGATTGCTAAAGATAGGGCTTGTCTTCACCTCAGCTCCGATACCATGTAAATTTTTGAAGATGTTCTATGCTTGGAGCAACTTTACTTTTCTTACAACAATCACACAAATAGTTAAGTAAAATGCAAATAGAACATATAAGTAGATCTTATAGAAGACAAACCAGAAACATAAAAAATGTGGTGGTGCGTTATGGCGGTCAACAGGATGCTTCAACTAGCAAAGTCTCCTTGGTCAGCCAATCCAGAATGTGTCACAACAGTCCTCCAATCAACAACCGAGTCAACTCCAAAAAAGTCAACGTTGTCCAGAAAAGTCAACGCAGGGCAGCAAGCTAAAAGTCAACGCAGCAGCAGTTTGGTCAACCCTTTGACCTCGATTTCTGTGCCAAACAGTACGGCCTTCCAAAATCGAACTTCCCAACAAATTTCAGCCCATTCGGACCATGTGTTGACCAAAGTCAACGCTTGTCAAACTTCCTGCAAAACCCTAGCCGCATCAATTCGTCCTTTAGCTCAGCCATACAGAAATTCGTCCTTCTTCTTCACACATGTGCGCTGGAAATGTCCAATCAGGTGAGAGAAGAAGATGTGTGTTGAGTTGTGGTGAAATGCTCTCCAACTTTGCTTGTATTTATATCCATCATTGGGGTGTGTGACACATCTGCTGGGGGTGTGAAACTTTAAGGCCGACCTACACATATAATTTATTATGAATAATAAATTCAAAATAAATGTTCTGCTCATCGGATTAAGACATATTATATATGGATTTTACACCTCTCCGAAAGAGGAATCCAACAAAAATATTAGCCTCTTAATCTGAGCATCATAACATGGAGTTTGGACCTAGTTGTCCAAATTTAACAGAATCAAATCTTAATACCATAGTTTCTCCAGAAGAGCTTACTTATGGCATTAATTCAATGCATGTCTCAAAAGCACCTATGGATCCTGTTGATGCAATAGTCTTGTCAGAAGAGCAGGCTAACATTGTAGGTCCATTGCAAGTTAACAATGTCCCTTCCCTTATAAAACGAAATATTTCAATATTGAATATGGAAGAGCACAAGACAATGTCAAATAGACACATAGGAAACATTGATTTCAGAGTGACTGAAAACTCTTCCAGGGACTTTCCTGTACCAATAGACAGTTGTACAGATATTGTTGTCACAAATAAAGCTGCAGCATTTCTGGAAATTTCCAGTTCCCTATCCTTGAAGTTAGTGAGGGAATGTGAAGGAGAATCACATTCTATTTCTATGATGCCCAATTCAAAAACTGTTAGTCAAGTCTCTGAATTTCATGAGAGGCGTGATAATGTAGATTTGGATACTATAAATGTCGGGTGCTTAGATCCAAATCAACAAGATGAGGATTTGTGTGGTGAGGCTGGAATTCAGCAGGACGAATCACCTGGAAATACAGAGACAACTCTGGAAAATGCAGTTGAGTCAGTTGATTCTAAAATAGGCATACAGATTTTCAGTCCATATAATCTTCCTGGAAGTACACATTGAGACAATCTAAGTATTTTTTTCCCTCTTGTTGATGCTTTTCTTGCTCATGTTATATTTCTTTCATGCATTCCTTGTATATGTGGCCAAATTATGGAAACATGTCTCTTTCATAAAGTGGTTTTCGTTGTACATATCTTGTTTCCTGTTTTTTTGCATGGTTTTGTTTGGACTGAGAAATTCAATCCACTTGCAGTATCTGTTCTTTGAGGTAAGTATACTTTCTCTATTATTAAGTAACCTTTATGTAGTATCAGCAATGCTTTAGATTTAATGATCAAGAAAACACTTGTATTAGAATTGCTAGTCGTCCTATGTTAAATAACATCATCTTCTGCTAGCGATGATCAAGTTTCTCAACTTTAATAATATTACGAGTTAATACAGGAGCTAAAAGTTTAATCTCTGTAAGTATGCTTAAAACACTTCTATATCTTCATTACCATGTTTCCTAGTATGGCCTTCTTGTAGTCACTAACCTACATTTCAGTTAACCCATTTTGAGTATTCATATGAGGTTTCTTCGAAAAATGCCAGTATGATAGTTTTTCTTGAACTATTGAGAGTTTGATACCCACTAAAATCTATAGATGGTATTTAGAATGTGATGAACAGACCATGGAACCATGAAATTCAACTATTAACGATTTTTCTTGAGCATCTGTGCTGCTGGTTATGGCTTAAAACTATTTTTTAGTTGGGGTCTGATAATTCTTTCAGCATGACTAGTAAGCTATCCTCTTAATCCACAATAATTACATTCTTGTTTTCTTTGCTGTGACACACATCTGTCCGTTTCTTATGTGCGCTTGCATACTGAATCTTGACACTGAAGAAATTACTTTTAGGGTGAACCTTTTTAGTTTTTTCCTGGTTATTGGTGGTTTTGAATCACTTGACAGTCGATAACATGCTGAGTGAGCTTCTTCATGCATAAATTGAATAATTTCTAGATGAAATTGATCATGCAGCAACATTAAGTCAATGACCTCATACAAGGCATTGCAATTTCATCAGTTATTCATTCCACTATTGTTAGTCTAATATTCCAAATTTTGAAGAAAATTAAGTTTATTTTTCCATGACTCCAGACATTCAGCTTTTTTATACCTTTATTTAGCAATACATTCTATTTTCTAAATGATATTGTGGAAGCTAGTGGATGGAGTGGATCTGCAACTGCCTAATGTTATGAGATACTAATGTTGTTACTTAGCATCATATCAGAGTCATTTATGAAAAAGTCACTGGCTAATAAATTTGTGTTCCAGTTTTTGGAAAGTTTTGGTAAGTTTACATTATCGCACATTTCCTTCTTTAGTGTGATTCCTTAGTTGTTTTGAGGGAGCTTTGAATTTGTATATGTAATTTGCTGCTACCCTACTTACACTAGTGATTATCACCTTATATTTTTAATATTTTGGGATGTATTTATTGCCTAGAGCTGAATTGGTATGTACACTTGCATTGAACACATTTACTGCTACTTATATATGCCTTGTTATTGGTAATGATTTTTACATTTCTTGATTATATCTTGTTTTCGTAATTATTTACATTTTGAACTGTAAAATTGGCTTAAGATCTGATCTTTCATCTACACTATGATTCCCTATTGTTACAACAAAACCTAGCACCCGCAAAGAGTATAAAGTCTCAATCATGATGGTGTTAGTTTTTTACAATGCAAGAATATTACCTACTCACTTTGAGTAGCTTTTCCTTTCTCTTTTGGTTGGCTCTTCTTCAACTCAAGGGGGCATCCCTAAAAGGTAGGATTGCTAGGCTATAGAATGGGGGCACAAGGTGATTTAATAAGATGAGTGGTGGTTGTAGTGTATGAAATAGGATGAAGAAAAAAAAATGGAAAAAAGCAAGGAATGAATGAGAAGGAAGGAAATTGGTGCCTATCAGTTATGGGCTAATGGAGCCATAAGGCATTTGGATAAATGAGAGAACTTGTATGTCACAAATAACTACTTTGAAGCAGGTCATACGGTAGAAGATTTTTGTTTACCATTTTCTACCAATTAGTAGATGAAGAAACAATTTGATACATTCATCTTTAAGGTGTGTACTTGAGATGAAAAGGGCCTAATGTATGCATTTGATCCTTATGTGTTTGCTGGAACTGTGTTGTAGAAAAGTAGTCTTCAAGGGCTAAATTGCTACTCATCAATCCGTTCATAAGGTGTTGTTTTATGGCTGTAGTATGCTTCAAAATCTGCAACATAGTTGATAGAAGAAAGGGAAACAAGTGCAGAAACAGATAGCCAATGTTAGGGTATCTGTGGTATTCCTGTTCTAATTATGCAATATTTCCTATTCATAGTTATGGTATGCATTAGCCAAGACACTGTCAGAGAGGGCTGCATGGGCGCTGGCCATGGACAGAGGGTTGAATATGGTGACAATCAACACATCTTTGATTGTGGGACTTGGTATCACATACAAAAGCTCAGGATCTACCATTGCATATCTTAAAGGTGAGGGTGAGAGATTTGCATACCAAATAGACTCTGTTCTAGAATGTACAAATATGGTATAGTAATCCCTTGGGGAGGATCTAATCTATTGGTATAGTAATCCCAATACCGTATCAGGTGTGGCAAACCGAGCACGTTTGGAAACCAGAGCTTCAGGAAACCAAACTTTGGATCAATGTGTCTTCTATCAGCATCTTTGGAACATGGACCTCAACTCTGCCCTTTGGCTCTGGATTTGGTTCTAGCTATCCAACTCTATTTCCTAGCTTCACTTGTTTCTATAGTGTGAAAATAGTTAAATTTACTATTGATTCTCAACTCCAAGCAATCTTTAGATTTGGAACTATTTAATCAAAATACATTCCCATTTTATTCAAGTCCCTTTCAGTCTTAGAATTGGCGATAATCTATCTTGGTAGCTATTGGTTCCATTATTAAACCCTCACATTTTATTAGGGAAACATTCATGGGGCAAGATCTGGATGAACAATTACCTGAGATGAACAAATACAATCTGGTGTGAAGGATCTCATTTTTCTTGAGCTAGCTAGGTGAATATGTCGTCCATAGTAGGTCAAACCATATAAGACACACGAGATTTGGGATTTGAAATGTTTCTCAAAGAGTGCACCGCCATTAAAGCTCAGTCACTCAGCCAAAAAATCAATGCGGAGGAGACTCTAGGAGGTATGCCCCGCCATTCTTTACTCGGCAATTAATTCCTTGTTATCACTAGCCAACTTAAGTTCGTCGAAGCATTCAGGTATGCATAGCCTTTCTTGCATTGAATCTTTTGTGGTCTTAAGCAGTATGCCTATTCTGTTCATGTCAATGCATCGACTTTAAGCTCAAAGAAATCTGAAATTCAGAATAAAGTAATTCACAATGTCTTTAGGTGGAGGTGGCCATGATACACAACAAAAATCAACACGATCTAGAATTCAAAATAATGTTGCAATAAAGAAGATCTCCACAGATTTTTATCTAGTGATTTAAAGCAACAATCTGCACAACTTTTTTGTAATTGACAAGACTTTACTTTCTCCCCCTTTAGCCACTATGATCAAACCTATTATCTAAGCAGAAGCGTCTATATCAAATCAAATCAAGCGTCAGTGTTGGCTAATGTTGGGGTTCAAGGTGTTCCTAGAAGATGGTAAAAAAATTGGTTAGTAGCAGAATATCTGAACTTACAAGGAGCTTTTTTTGTTGAATATACTCCCTACAGCTCATTACTATGTCACAATTTTATTTCTTTACAAATTTCAGGGGATGAAAGAGTATGCTTTTGGAATAAGGCCACAAGTATCCTTACATAAAAGTTAGGTTATGAGGCTTTATCCTACATGGATTTGCTGCGAGAAAGACATTGATGGTAGGTAAGCATCTGGAAGATTTCTTAAATTAGAACCTTCTCCTCGTTATCTCTATCAAACAGAATTCTGACCTACGACAATGGACAAAAGTGCTATTGGCAGGGACCAAATCACTGTATTTTCTGCAAATGTTAAGGTAAATTTGTGGATCACGTCTTTATTACATGTTCATATGTTATTTCTGTATGGCAAGATGTTCTCCAATCTTTAAATTGCCGAGGAAAATTTAATTCTGGGTCCCTACTTCAGGGTCTTGAGACATGGTTTGCAGACACTCAATTTTGAGCTCTTCTTAGATATATTATGTGGGGGTTATGGATGGTTGGAACAAGTGGACTTTTGAGGATCTGGCAGAATAAGTGGACGGTTGGAATAAGATAGAGAATCTGGCAGCGCATATAATTAGAATTTCCTATAAATAAAGTTGCAAAGATAAAAAGCCAAAGGATTTTAAGATAAATCATAATGAAGCAAGGGTTTTTGATGGAGAAAGGTATTCCAGAAGATGCAAATATGGTGTTGTTTTGTTTTTATCTCACCCGTTACTCTACCTTAAAGTTTGGAGCTGATTAAGGGCTCAAATAAGAGGATAGAACTATTTGCCTTGTAGATTTTTTTGAAGTCTTAGTTTGCTTTAGAAAATGATATCAAATATTTGTAGGTACCAGGAGTTTCAAAGTTGAAAATGGCATTGGTTTATTGAGAAGTGTCAAATTAGATCTTTGCAACTACCAGGAGTTTCAAACTTGAAAATTGCATTGGTTTAATGAGAAGTGACAAATCACTAATTTAGTGTTGTCTCCTTTGCTTCACAGAATTAGAGAGACAGGGTTCACTCTTTGGTCTGTTGCAGCATCTGTATAGAGAATTTAACAAATCAGCCAATGGACTCTCAAAAAAAGTTATGGCACAACAAAAAGGTTTTCTCTTGTTCAAGGAGTTCAAGGGGGAAGCAAGCTTCCCAGTGAGATATAAAATCCTCTATTGACTTAGAAGAACTATGGGAGGTGCTCTAGTTGACTTGTAACTCTTGTTGTCATGTATAGTGTATACCGATTGCAGAAGATGGATGTGGTATGTATTTGGTGTAAATCCAATGGTTAAGTTCCAATGTATTTAGACTAGTAGTTTTGTATGAAAGCGCAGACTTTTCCATGCATATTTTGCTTTCACACTTGAAATAGAAAACACAGTTTTTTCTTGGAAAAAAAATGTGTGTAAAAGACTAAAGATGTAAACAACTCAAAGATTTAGAATTCATGAAGGGGGCGTATGAAAGAAATAATTCATACTTTTGATATTTGATATTTGATAGTGAAATTATAATATGTTTTTTTCTTTTTCTTTTGTAAGCAAGCGAGAGGTTGTATTATATTATAAAATTTTGAAGATTACATTTGACTTCAAACGTGCTCAGTTTGCCACACCTCATACCGTTCCCTAACAGGTACAGAGCAATTAATTATTGTTCAGTTATTGAAATCACTAAAGATTATGTATCTTCAAGATTTAAATTGGGTTGCTTACCTAATGATATTTTTTCTTTAGCTATTATGTCACAATGAAATTAATCATACATCGATACTCTCCAAAGATAATCATGAATTCATTATTTATTTGATTTTTTTCATAATTTGTTTACATATTTGAAAAACCAACGATCTACCAACAACGTCTGAATAATAAGAAGTTGACTGGATTGATGGTTGGATATGGAAACTGTGCAACCCTAAGCAGCAAACTGTAAGGGAAGGGGGGGTTTCCCATGTTATAGCTTAACAACAACCATGAATGAGGGGCACAAGAAAACTTGGGGAGTTTACATGTTCAAACTATATCCATTTTTGTACATACTATAATGTAATTTTCACTTCAAGGTTTGGATAGTTGGCAATAAGTCGATTTCCATAACGACCAACATTAAAATTTTAGCCGGTGACTAAGGCTCTCTACCATATGCAGTTTTTTTCGTTAATTTTTGATGTAAAATCAATTTCCTGATTTCTGGCAAGGACAAGTGCAAGTAAGTTGTTGATGGGCTGTTTGGTGTGTGAATAAAAAGTGGGATACCCCACACTTTGGAATTGTTTTATCATTATTAATTTCCTCCTTTTGTTTTAAAATTATGGGAAGTTGCACTTTCTCTTATCATGAGTTGTGTTATGAATGGAATGAGAAGTTACACTTTCTCTTATCCTGAACTGTTTTATGAGTGGAGTGCATAATGTTCGTTTGATGGTATTTTTATATATTGGGATGTTGAATTCTTTAATTACAAGATAAAAAATTGAATACTACTTTCCCTGGTCAAACTTTTATTTTTAAAGTTTTTAGTCAAGCACCATCGCTGGTCAAACTTGTGAGAGGCCACTATTGTGAGAGGCCTGGATTGTGTAATAGTTGTGTAACTGCTGGTGCCTGTTGGTGATTATATGCATGGAGGAGAGCCGACCTCCATTGTTGCATTGGACTGTGGAGGGATGAGTTGAGCTTCATGAATTTATGATATCGCCCCCTCGAATTCCCCGATCCATTCCCACGAGCAAATTCTGGCATGAGCTGAGTTGGTTTGGATGTGCGTAGCAGACAGTGAGGCACAACTGTCGGTTTGGAGGTGTGTTGGGATTGTCATATTGACTCTATTCATTAGTTATTGGTGTTTTAATTTTTGTTCGACTTGTTCTGCTCATTGAAGAAATCGGCAGAGGCATGGGCCTTTGTGTTGGAGGATTGTTGAAACAAAATGATCTGCAAAGATCCCAATTTGTTGAAACTCCTCTCCAACCTCAATATCAGTGCTAGTAGTAGCATAAGCAACAACACTACGCTTAGTAGAACTAGAAGAACACATTTTCCAAACTGCACGAGAACTACTTCCCTCATGATTCGCCATGTGCCATGCTTGGTCTCGGTGGTTCTCTTCCTTCTACTCCTGGTTCAACTACCATATCTTCATTGGAACCAACAACCCAAACTCCACTAGACAATGATTCACCATTTTGTAGTAGTGATTCACCATTTGTACTGGTGATTCGCCATGTTTTTACAAGATAATATAATTTCGTGAGAGATTCGCCAAAAAATTATATATACATATTATATTATTAATAAAATTGCCTTCCATTTTTCCTATGTATCATGGGGATTCGCCTATTTATTATATATATAAATTTAGGGGGGTTCTTAAAATTTTCCCTGATTTGTAGATCCCTGTGAATACAAATATTTTCCTAAGTGCAGGGTTAATTATATAGTATTATGATTACTTGTTAAGTTCAAATGATTGTCATTGTGTGTGATTTCTATTGATTGATATGTTATGAATATCAAGGATATTTGTATTTATGGATTGATGAAATTTTGTGGTTAATACTGTGTGGCATGTTATATCAGTGGATATGATGGTAGTTTTTTGAATCCATTATGTGATTGATGGGATGTTGTTATATCTAAATTTATAGTTAAGTATCAGTTATGGATTAATTGAGTTTTGTACTTGTTGGTAGGCATGTTGACAACTTTATTTCCATTATCATGGCTATGTTCAATGCTTAGAATGTTGGTGAGTAAATGAGGGACACATTTATGTAGAGATTAGTGTTCCGAGCAACACTGGGCATTAGGGAATTCTTGGGAAAATCCCTGATAAATTCTAATTATGAATGACAAAGAAGCCAAGCTTGTTTCTGGGGTTGGATACGACTTTCACACTAGTGTCTATCCAACCAAATATATTATAAGCTCAATGGATGTATCTTGGAATTCAAACATCTGGGTCGTCTTCCCATTTGAATTTGAGCAAAAGTATTGGATTCAAGTTTCATCCATATATATCACAAAAAATAGGACGAGTTATATCTAGGGCGAGGCCCACTTTGGGAACTAAAGGCGAGGAAACAAATGTATACGCGAGTAGCATTTCAAATGAAGTTTGGGGTTGGGTCCACTAGAGAGTATGAATACAAAGGCCAGAGTATCACAAGCTATATTTCATACGATATTCAGAGTGGGGCCCTCTGGCGATAACCTAGCAGAAGGTAAGATTACCTAGTAAGAGGTAGATGTATCTAGGAGTACGAAACATCTAGGAATGAGGACAAGGCGTGATTATGCAAGGCTCCTGATGTGGGATAGGCCAAAATAATTACTATGTAATGGTGGTGAGTTGGATGCATTCAAATGTCTAAGGGTTTAGGAGGTTTTCCAAGTGATAACTTCTTGTGTAGCCAAATATCCCTTGTGACTGCATATAATGTAAAATGAAGAATTAACATGCAAGGGTCAGACTCAATGGGGTTCACGAGTTAGTTGATGTGGAGAGAGTTACGTGGAAGCCACATGGGACTTTCAAATGATGTGGAACATTGTCAGCGTGACACATTGCAGGTAGAAATAGCCTTTTTGAATGGCCAAGGAATCTAGTTTTAGATGACACGTGGAATTGTAGGAGTATGCCACGTGGCAGGGTGACATCACTCTGGCGTCAGTATAATAAAAGTAACAATGTCAAACTTTAGCGATGAATTAAGAGAAAATCCCTGGTAGCGCCTTCCATCTAGTGCTCACAAAATCTCTATGATAAGAGAACGGATCGATGAAGAGCGTGGAATCAAGAATCCCTCCATCAATCGACATTAACATCTTTGTCTCATCGCACTTGTATGAAATGGTGATCATCTCTTGCAGTGACGCAATGGTGTTGTGATGTGGTGGAGCCACGTTGGACTACAAGTGATGTGGAAACACCACATAGGCCACATAGATACCATTTTGTAGTGCTTGGTGATGATCTGGCAAGGATTACATGACCAAACTTTAAATGGACATAACTTTTGATCCAGGCATCAGATTGAGATAACATTTATATTGTCGGAAAGATCTAGACGAGTTGAACACGATGGTATTATGCAAAGTTAATTCCAATAACTTCGGTGAAGGATAATTTTGTAACCCCATTTCCATAATGAGACCATGGAGGTTGGGTTAATTAAAAGTAACACCTCCCATCATCATAGGAAAGTGTAAGGTGGTGGGAGGGAGCGTTACAGAGTGGTATCAACATAAGGTTCAACACTAAACCTATATGGGCTCAAGAACAAATGAAATGAAGGGTGAAGGTTTTACATTGGACCTTAGAGACAACATTTGGAGTTCTGATACAAAGTATTATAGCACCTAGGTTCAAAACTTGGATTGCATGGGCATATGATGATAAGTTTAAAACCTCTGTTACAATGGGGAATACTACACTATGTTATTTAAAGGATGATTGTTTTCCATGTGAAAATTTGTGTTGAATATAGAATTTGACTGATAATTGTGTGTTGTATGCATGTGTTTATACCAGAATTGGAAAGAATAGGAACAATAGATTTTGATATGTTAGTGGTTCTCTAGTTGGAATACTAAATTACAGATGTCATGGCTACTAGTCTTGGTGAAAAGCTTAAGTTTCAAACTTAGTGATAACATTGATATAAACAAGCTGATATGCATTTTTTATTCTTAGAATATGTGGCTGATGTGAGTTCTAGAGGTGTGAACAATAAGAGATAAACATACACCAGGGAAACTTGTATGGTGGTGGCATGACAAGGTAACAAGTCAATTTGTTTATGCTAATATAACTAACAGTTGGGTGCGCATGACAAGACACAAGAAGACCAATTGCGACAATGAATAAAAGGATGGAAAATAATATGGTACAACATAGCATGGACCAAGTACATTATGAGAAAGAAAGGAAAAGTTCCCATGATAGAGAAGAAACCTTCAAGAGCTTGAAAGCTAAGTTAAAGAGTTGCAAGGCAAAGAATGAAAGGCTCAAGAGAAAGTAAAAAAAATAGGTGAGGTTGAACACAATACTGCCGAAACACTTATAACGCATGAAAGAGTTGCTGCAACAAGCATAAACCTTTAGAGATATAGAGAAATTTCATGATGACAAGGCCAAAAAGGAACATCACAAGGTTGGAGAGAAAATAAATCCAATTTCATGTTAGCACTTTGGAGGAACATATAAAGAAAGACTTCCCTCGTAGACAATGAAATAGGAAGAAGGGTTCATGAGTATTCTATGCACATGAACCAACAATATGTAATACATAAATAAATGAGGGAACATCCCCTTAAACTATCTGAAATACTAAAAAGTCCCTTCTTGAACTATTTAGAGGGATGTTGGAATTTTGAGGTTGATATAAACCTTGGAAAGGACTATGACTAAAGTTTTGTGCACATGTTGGTGATGGACACAATGAACACCAAAAATCAAGGGATTGATCTTGCTAAGAACTAATGAATTACGAAGATGTTTTATGTGACTCTTATTATTGTTGGCTTTATATTTTCTCTTGCTTTTTTTTTCGTTGACTTTGAGCATGGCCATGCTACTTCATATTTTTTTCATGTGTTTCTATTGTGGTACTTCTCTATTTTTCTTTCTTTATTTTTATGGTCTGGTCTAGGTTGTCTTGTTGGGTATGGGAAAGGAAGGAAAAATGACCTCTAGAGAAGAGTTGAATAAAACCCAACTGGAAGTGTAATACCTTCTTGAGTAAACCATATGAATCAGAGATATGACTGTAGAATGCAGAAGAAGATGACATAACAACTAGGTGGACTCACTAGGTCCACATGAATAAAATGAACCTTGACATGAAAGCTATGAAAATAGAATAAGGAGGAAGTTTCCTTAATTAATTTGTGCATTATTTGAGAACCATTATAGTAGCATAATAAGTGATTAATATTTAAAAATATGATCACTATGTGAGTGGTATGATATTAGAATTTTCACTTACCATGTCTTGGGTAACATAGTGAGGATAATTAATGGATTCCATGCTGCATAGAACACCATTGGGAAAGTGAGCAAAAATTACCTATTATTGATAATTTCCATTATTAATATGTTACGATTATGCTCCTAATATTTGTTGTGAGCATGAATTAAAATGGTAAAGGTTGGAAATTAACAACGCATGATTAGCATAAATGAGGATATGTTGGAATTGAATTCAAATAAAGCTATGTTTATGAGTTTTTCATTGAAATCTATGAATAGATGAGTTGATGAAATTATGACTAATGTGTACGGAAGAGATCATTTCAAGAACTGTTGAGTATTAAAACAACAAGAATGTCATCAGCTAGTTGGACCCTTCAAAAGGCTTCAGCTGGAAGCACCAATAATGAGGAAAGTAAATAAGGTAGATAATAAGCCTAGGTAAAAATGGTAAGGGAAATTGTTACAGGCCATTTTTTCACATCTGGTCAATAGGCCTGCAAACTGGATCAATCAATATCCGTGAACATGTTATCAGCATCCCTTCACAAAGCCCTTAACATGAACTTTATAAAATGTCCGAGTTTCTAGTATTAATTGCTCAAAATCAATGTTTTTAGCCCCAACGCATCCTGTCCCTTTAGTCACTTGCGCGCAGCGCTGGTTACTCCCTTCTGCACCAGCGTTGGTCAAAACTTGTTGCTCCCTTTATCAGGGGCAATGATTCTACAAATTCAGGAAAATTTAAAATAGTTCTGAAGCTTCCAAGGGTTGTTTTAACCATTTACCATGGATAAGAGCTCGAATACTATCTGATACTGACTTGGAGACTTCACCTCTTATCTCTTGAGCTCATACTCCCATCATATGTGGATCTCAAGCCCATTATGGTAAATCCTAAACTACCTCACCTCTCCTATAAATTAACTTCCATCCATAACATCAAGGTTGGATTTTGGAGGCTGATCATGCGCTCATGATGTTGCCTTGAACCTAAAGGAGTCATTATTTTCATGCATTAGGGTGATATTGAGGTGTGCTCTGTGACAAGGAAGGACAAGTCAACTTGGAGAGACATCTACAAGATCAACTACTATTTATGGTTGTAAACTCTCTCCTGTTTCTATTAATACAAAGAATATCTTGTTTTCCTATATGTATTGTATTATTTTTAAATTCATGTATTTGAATGCTTTGATGATTCATTGAATAGAGATGTTAGATTATGCTACTTAGTTGTTTTGGATCCTTTTCTTGTTTTAGTCATGTGTGAAAGTTCTAATTATAACAATTAGAGCTTACAAGCAAGTAGGAAAGGAAAGCTTACTACAGATTCAAGGTAGGCCTCTTTCATATTCTCTAACTTATCTAAGGAAAACTCTATATTATTTGTCTTTTGTTTTTCTAGACTATTCCACTAGTTCTAGGGAATTCACCTTTGTTCGCAATCATAAATTCCACATAACAAGTTGGAGACCATACTAGGGTTTGATTTCTTCCCTTAGTGGTTTCCTTGACCTTAAAACCTTTTTTCACCTCTTGAACCAACCTTTATTTCCTCACTCAAACCTTGATTGACCCTAGGAAAACCCGTCTCGAAGCTTTATATGATTTTTTGTGTCATATTTTGTCTAAATTTTCCTTAGTGCACCCACTGGTCTAGATACAAAGCGCTTCAACGCACCCTCTCCTTATTTGCACCTGCGTTGTAGAGCATTGGTGCATGTTCTGCACTTGCGCTAGTCCCTGTAAGATGCAAAAAATTGCTTCTTTTCCTTGCTCTCTGATCTGCTTTGTTCCAAATAGTTTTCCTTGTCTCCTTGAGTGTGTATTGGTCTCTAAAAAACCTTCACTTTGTTTTCTTTTGGTTTTGATAACCTTTGATAAGGATTTTTTTGGATTTTTCTTTGTTCTTGTCAACTAGGACATTGACAAAATTTTACTTGATCAATGATTGTTTGAAGAAATTGATATTACAGTCATCATTATGTGTGGTTTATCTTATCAATGATTTAACAAGCATCTTAATTTTCGTTTCATTTGAAGATTTCGAGGATTGAAAAGAAAAATATCATCATTTTTCATTTTTATTGCATTTACGGTTTTGTGTGTGAAATTGGAAATTGGAACAGTTGCATTAGGGAGATTTATTTGACACATTTTGTTTGCTACATTCTGTGTGTTTCATTACTATTTCTTTCTTCCCTCCCGTACATATATTTTCATTGAAAGAAAATATTTAATTTTATCACGCTAGATTGCATCTTTATGATGTTCAAGTGAAATTTGCGGTGATACTTCAAAATTTATAACCTAATTCAATATAAATTTTAAAATTTATTGAATCAATCTTAAGGAGCATTTGAAACATTAACGAAAACATCTATATGTCCAGGCTAGAGATGTGTTCCAATGTTTATAAACATAGGAGCTATCATTTTTTTCCAGCATTGCGTTCCAGGCGTAATATCTCGTTATACGTACATAAGTGTATAAGACCGTTCTCCACCTGCCTCCGGGCATATTGGATGGCGCTCCACACATGAAAAGTATATGGGAACGTTCTCATCGTATAGTTACACATTAGACAACATTAACCGGAACTGCACTTCCACATACCTTCAGGTATATTTTGGAAGTCCACACTAGGTTTCTACCCTCACCTTAGGTAACTAAGTCAGCCGCCTTGTACACTGTGATACACAAAACATATCATTCGAGGATATTTCCTGCCCGTAATTAAATCCTTGGTTCTCCAAGGTGGTATATTTAATTTCACAGTTGCTTGGTAAACCTTTTTGCATATTTACCCCTTTTTATTTATTTGTGTTAATTTTTTAAAATTTATTAAACCAACGTGTAAGAACAACTTCCTCAACCCCGTTGTTCGCTTAGGATCCAAATATTTCCTCCTCTTCCACCTAAGTCAACTCCTAGATGTTGTCATAAGAAAAAAAAGAAGCAAAATACCAAATCAGGTACCTAGAAATCTACTCATTCTGGTCATCCATTTGAAATTAATCCACTAGAATCGTCTCTTGCCGTGAGTACTGAACTAGAGATAACTTCCCACTTAGCTCATGAGTTCGACATAGTAGAAACAAAATCACCTAATATTTTATTACCTGAGGTTATTGAACATGAGTATCTTAAATAAAAAACATTACAACCTGAGGCACCTCAGTTAACTACACCTGTTACTTCAGGACCTTCCTCTTCTCTTCCTTTATCTTAGATCCAACCATAACCCATACATCTTGGACCCGATGATGAATGACTTCCACGTGGTGTTTTTATTATTGAGGAGATCCCTCAAGAATAACCTCAACCTTATACCCCTATTTATTTTAGCGGGATTCATCTCTATCAAGTCTCTCCTCCCGATACTTCGTCACAATCTCCTTTGTCTAATTCATCTCCTTTCAACTCACTGTTGAGTTTCCCTCGACAATATTCTTTAGGAAATTTAACCATGACTACGTCTGCTATGGTTTCTCAGTCCACATCTACCATTATGACTAAGACAACCAATGTTTCAACTTCTTTTATGTTTACAACATCAATAGGTACACATTTATATGGTGGCCCATCCGTCCCGCCTGGTTACCAATCATTATCTCAAACATTTTTTGGTGCAACATACAATCCATGGAATTCTCCCATTTCATCCTCTTCTTAAATCTCATACGACACTTCTTTGATGGAATCTACACAATATTCTCTCCCCCCTCCATCCCAACCTTCAGTAGAGTAACAATCTGGTCCTTATGTTGGTGGGTATGGACACCTACAACAACCCAATCCATCTTATATTGGGTACCCTCCCTTGAGGGGGCAGTTCACTACAAGGAAAAGACCCTCTAGTGGAGTTTTTTGAGGAAGCCCTTATAAAAATAGCCCAGATATCCGTTTGTAGTGGAGGTCACTAGAGGAGGTTGGCAATAGGAGGTTTTTGCAGATGCTTTTTTTGTGGTGCGTTTCTAACCTTAACACACACTGGTGTGTTTTATTGTAATGTTCCCACTTAGCCTTAGGTAAGAGGAATATTCAATTTTGTTTTGATTTATGTTTCATGAATAAATGAATAAAGGAGGACATGTAAAACTCCTAAAAAGTCTGAATAAATCAATGCCCATGTGAACAAAGACAAATCATGGCTATGTAAATAATCACTTGCAGGTGTGAAAGAGGTTTGAGCTAAAGACTAGGTCAACCTTGACCAAATCAACAGCGTTGTCTAGGTTCATTTCATCTCCAAAAGGGACAACGCAGTTCTAGAAGGGAGCCTCTAATGTGAAAAGGGCTAACTCATCAAAGTGGTTTAAGGTTTGCAAGAGCTTTCTCATCTTATAAAAGGAAAAGGAGAGCAGCAAGAGAAGGTTGTTGATAGATTATATTTCTGAGTATTTGTCTGCTTAGACAAGTACCATTATCTGCTGTTGAGTGGAGGATTGTATCTGGAATTCCTGTGCAGGAGTTTCACCTCTTCCTTTGATGACTCAAGGAGGAAATTTTGCTGAAATGAACCACTATTAGGCTTGAGGCCAAGCTCCTACTTACATTGGCAGCGCTGATCCATTGAGGGCTTTGCTGTCTCTGCAAGCTGCATCAAGTGGTGATCTAGATCTGCAGAGATCTAGTGTATTTTGAGAGCCTCTCTCCATGGAGTGGGTCCTTTGACCTCCTGGAAGAGTGTATCATTTCTTGTACTTCAGATCTGCAATTATTTAGTAGTTTTCTGTGTCTTTTGAGCTACAACGTTGTCCCACTGGGAAAACTGCGTTATTTATGTATGAGGGTTTGCAGGTTGTCTTGCTCATAGTTTAGATCAGAGATCTCTTGTGCTGGGCTTGCCTTCCACTTGGTGATCCATTGATTGGCTTGCTATTCTATGTTCTGTTCAGATCTAATCCATTGTAATTAAATGTCATATTCATAAATTTACTGCAGCAATTTCCAGATCTGCAACTTGTTTCTCAGATCTACTCTTATTCATGCATGCTTTTGTCAAAATTCCAAGTGGATCTTATAGAGAAAACTATATAGAGTTTCCAGATCTGATATAGATCTAATATTTTGTCCATAGATCTGCTCTAGATCTAAGTTGTAACTCACATCTGCTGAACCTCCTGAAAAATAACGCTGTTGAAGCATTTCTGCAAATATATATGTGCTCCTGCTCTCTTTTTTGAAGATTTACTGTTGTATTGGCTCATGCTTTCTACTATATAATGAAAGGGCTTTATCATAATTATTATTTGCTGTTGTAATATCAGTTATCTTGCTGATCTCCACTGAACATTAGCTAAAACTGTGCAATTCCTGAAGCAGTGCTTGCATTTGACTGCAGCCTTCCCCTTTTGGTGCTTTTTAGCTAGTCTAGTTTTTGGGAGATCTGTTTAATGTGCCTAAATTGATTTTTTTCTGATGAAATTCCATATATAAGTCACATACAACATAAATGAGGGGAAACCAGCCTTGATCTGTGTTATTTTTGCACAGTTTTACTTATACATCTTTTTCCTTGAACACCTTGTTGAAATTCCTTAAAAGGGGTTATTCCAAGTTCTATAGACAGAGTCTACAGTTGGCCAGGTAGCCTCTAGATCTCACCCTTTCTTTGAAAGGTGACATATCCAATAAATGCCTCTGTAGTCCATCTCTGAAATAGAATCTTGAGAATCTTGAAAAAGAAATATTACAGTGGTATCAGAGCTCCACTCTTGGCACAACCTGTGCTAGCATTGGAGCACCAGTCATGATGCATTCCGAAGATGAAAATCCTTTTTCTGAGAGGGAGAGGAGATATCATAATAGAAGTCATAAAAATTATGACTATACTACTGTTGACCTTGAGAATCCTGAAAAAGGAATATTACATTTATGAAAAGTGCACCGGTGCGTACTATCAAATGGCACACTGAGACACTGTGATCTCCATGCAAACTGACCCGGTGCATCTCAGTACTCAGGAGATAAAGGAGATAGAATGAGGGAATCCCTTGGGAGATTCCATCAAGGAGAAAGTTCTGATATGTCTCAATTTGGGACTGGTCAACCTGTGAGCTTGCCACAAGCTCCACAGGCCTCACAACGCTCTACAATTCCTACCTTCTTGGCTGTAGAGAATGAAGGACTGCAAGACCCAACCCATTTGGAAGGTTACTTTGTAGAATATGACTCACAAAGTCAGAGGTTCAAGGAAAAATTGAGCTTTCAAGACTTTTTCCATCTCAAGGACCAGAGGAGGCCATGGCAGCAGTACAGAGATGGAGGTTTCCTTCATGGGAGACACCACACTATGGGCAGGTTCTTCTTGCCTAAGTTCAATGGATCACCCTCTTGTTCTGCCAAAGCATGGGTGGAGAAGTTGGACATCTATTTCCAGTTGAATAAAGTGCCCGAAGTAGAATCCATCAAGATTGTTGTGCTGCATTTTGAGAGAGAAGCCCACAATTGGTGGTTTCATGGAATATCTACATTGGGACATAGCAATGTGTCCACATATGTTGAGTTCACTAGGATACTAGTGGAGATATTTGATCGGAAAGATCCGAAAGCCCCTTTCATAAGCTTGGCAAAGCCTAAGTAGACAGGAGATGCAGAGGCCTATATCTATGAATTCCTGAGGTTGTCTGTAATGGTCCCTAATCTATCAGTAGCAAGGAGAGTCTACATGTTCATTGATGGCCTGGAGGAACCTTTGCATGGGTTGGCTAAGTCTACCAAGCCCGTAACTTTTCATGATGCCATTGAGAGAGCTAAGGATCTCCAAGATGCCTTGCCAAGAGCAAAGTCAACTTTCCAAAGCAGAACCCCTCACTCTTCTAAGGGGAAAGAAGGAAAAGCTGCTCCATCCAAGGAAAGATCACTGAAGAAACCTCTTGACATTGATCTCCAGAGGGAGTTGAGGAAAAATAGATTATGTTTCACTTGTCAAGAGCCATGGGTACCGGGACATAAATGTGCTGCTGGAAGAGCACACTATATTGAAGTCTTCTCTGATTTTGAGGAGGAAGAGGGAAATGATGGACCTAGGAGAGGTCATAGCATTGGTGATGATAAGGAGGAGGATCAATCACCATCCAGAGAGGAAGAAGGAGCCTTTGCTCCAAAAAGTGGGACTCTTGCTTCTTTGAAAGGAGTACCCAAGTACTTGACCCTCAGAGTGCAAGGTTCAGTTATGAACCAAAGAGTGTCTATTCTGATTAACAGTGGGGCAACCCACAACTTTATTGATGCTCACCTTGTGCAGAGGAGAGGGATCCCCACTAATAATTTTGATGGGTTCTCTGTTTTGGTTCCGATAGATAGAACTATGAAGTGCATGCAGTATGTTCCATCACTTTCTGTGACTATGGGAACCTACACCTTGGTGGACCATTTCTTTGTAGTTGACATACCAGACACCAACATCATCTTGGGTGTCCAGTGGTTGATTACCTTGGGAAAAATCACCACTGATTAGAAGGCCTTGCAGATGGAGTGGGTGGATTTGAAGAGTGGGAAACAACAAATCATTCAAGGCATGCACACCTATCCTTCACCTGATGTTCCCACCCAAACAACAAAGATGGAATTGCGCAATGGGGGCAAGGACCTCATAGTTCCTTCTCTCATGTTTATGAGAATGCTGCAAGGAAAATTCCTGCATCATGGCAAGCCACTTGGAATGCCATTAGATTCTGATCATGTGGGGGAAGCCTCACCAAGTGCTAAAACAATGGAAGAGAAAGCCACAACACTGTGGAAGGAAGCAAAGGGGAGGATTAGCCTTCCCAAAAATAATTTTGGCATGTGTGATGTCAAAGAAACAATCAGCAACAAGGCAAGCACCACCATAGATGCATCAGTAGCGCTGTCCTTGTTGAGATGTGTAGATCCATATTGGAGGTCTCAACTCCTTCTGGAATACTCCAAAGATCTGCACACCGAGATGATATTAGATGGCAGGAAGCAAGGAGGAGGCTATTTGGTCTATGACGGGGTCATCTATCATCTTGGTAAGGTATTCTTGTCTCAAGCCTCCAAGCTTAAGCAAGAGATACTACAAAGAGCACACAAAGAGTTCCATTCCATCTATATGCAGTCAGCAAAGATCTACTCCCTAATTTTGAGGAGTTTTGATTGGGAGGGAATGAAGGAAGAACTACATCAGCACTATGATTGGGAGGAAATACATCAGCACTTACGAGAGTGAAATAGTTATGAGGAGATGGGGCAGCCAAAGGATCCTATGTAGGAGACATTTCAACCATCTCTTCCTTCTCCTAAAAGAGGATAAATGCCCATTCCTAACTCCATGTGTGTGGGAGACTTGAATGGTAAAGAATCTGATCTTATGGAGCATATTTATTTTTCGGATTTGAGACATTCTCTTACCATATGTATGCAGGCCATGGCTCCTACAAGGAGTGATATTACATGCAGATCTCATGGCATTGACGAGGCCAATAAAAATTCCAAATCTGGCCACTCCCTTGAGGTGCAAAGGGAGATTATCTATCATGATGGGTGCTTCCCAAAGGCACCTAACTTGGGCCTCACTTTCAGCCATGTCAAAGTGACCCATGCAGCAAAGATGTGGTGGGAGTACCACCTACCACACTCGGATCTACTCAAAACAAGGAGTGCACTGCATTGGTACCTTATGTGGGATTGTGACTCACCTCCTCAAGTGAAAATTTCAGTTTGCATATATGTGATTTTGCTTCCATACATAGATGATATATTGGTATTGTTTATGGGTTTGTATGGAAAAAAAGTGGGCAGTGTATATGTACCACATGGGATGGAACTTTATCCTGTACTTCACGATACATGTTTTAGATGTGACATTTCTTCACCCATGTTTATTTCTGTTGAGTTTTACACTCCTGAAGGGATAGACTATGCCCCTATCATGTTAGCATTGGAGGAGCAGTTTCTAATGTATTGGCTTGGTGAGAACTTAGTCCATGATGAAAGCTTGATCCTTGATGGTGCCATCAGTGGAGAAGGAGAAGAACTACAGCTCTTACCTTGTCAGTTTCTTGAGGACAAGCAACATTTTGGAGGGGAGGATTGTAATGTTCCCACTTAGCCTTAGCTAAGAGGAACATTCAATTTTGTTTTGATTTATGTTTCATGAATAAATGAATAAAGGAGGACATGTAAAAATCCTAAAAAGTCTGAATAAATCAATGTCCATGTGAACAAAGACAAATCAAGGCTATGTAAATAATCACTTGTAGGTGTGAAAGAGGTTTGAGCTAAAGACTGGGTCAACCTTGACCAAATCAACAACACTGTCTAGGTTCATTTCATCTCCAAAAGGGACAGTGCAGTTCTAGAAGGGAGCCTCTAATGTGAAAAGGGCTAACTCATCAAAGTGGTTTAGGGTTTGCAAGAGCTTTCTCATCTTATAAAAGGAAAATGAGAGAAGCAAGAGAACGTTGTTGATAGATTATATTTCTGAGTATTTGTCTGCTTAGACAAATACCATTCTCTGTTGTTGAGTGGAGGATTATATCTGGAATTCTTGTGCAGGAGTTTCACCTCTTCCTTTGATGATTCAAGGAGGAAATTTTGCTGAAATGAACCTCTATTAGGCTTGAGGCCAAGCTCCTACTTACATTGGTAGCGCTGATCCATTGAGGGCTTTGCTGTCTCTGCAAGCTGCAGCAAGTGGTGATCTAGATCTGTAGAGATATAGTGTATTTTGAGAGCCTCTCTCCATGGAGTGGGTCCTTTGAACTCCTGGAAGAGTGTATCATTTCTTGTACTTCAGATCTACAATTATTCAGTAGTTTTCTGTGTCTTTTGAGCTACAGTGCTGTCCCACTGGGAAAACTGCGTTATTTATGTATGAGGGTTTGCAGGTTGTCTTGCTCATAGTTTAGATCAGAGATCTCTTGTGCTGGGCTTGCCTTCCACTTGGTGATCCATGGATTGGATTGCTGATCTATGTTCTGTTCAGATCTAATCCATTGTAATGAAATTTCATATTCAGAAATTTACTGCGGCAATTTCCAGATCTACAACTTGTTTCTAAGATCTACTCTTATTCATGCATGCTTTTGTCAAAATTCCAAGTGGATTTTTTAGAGAAAAATATAGAGTTTCCAGATCTTATATAGATCTGATATTTTGTCCATATATATTCTCTAGATCTAATTTGTAACTCACATCTACTGAACCTCCTGAAAAATAACATTGTTGAAGCATTTCTGCAAATATATATGAGCTCTTGCTCTCTTTTATGAAGATTTACTGCTGTATTGGCTCATGCTTTCTACTGTATACTGAAATGGATTTATCATAATTATTATTTTCTGCTGTAATACTGAGATATCAGTTTTCTTGCTGATTTCCATTGAACATTAGCTAAAACTACGCAATTCCTAAAGCAGTGCTTGCATTTGACTGCAGCCTTCCCCTTTGGGTGCTTTTTAGCTAGTCTACTTTTTGGGAGATCTGTTTAATGTGCCTAAACTAATTTTTTTTTCTGATGAAATTCAATATATAAGTCACATACAACATAAATGAGGGGAACCTAGCCCTTATCTGCGTTATTTTTGCACAATTTTACTTGTACAACGTTTTCCTTAAACACCTTGTTGAAATTCCTTAAAAGGGGTTATTCCAAGTTCTATAGACAGAGTCTACAGTTGGCCAGGTAGCCTTTGGATCTCACCCTTTATTTGAAAGGTGACATATCCAGTAAATTCTTCTGTAGTCCATCTCTGAAATAGAATCTTGAGAATTCTGAAAAAGGAATATTACATTTATGAAAAGTGCACCATTGCGTACTATCAAATGGCACACTGAGACACTGTGATCTCCATACAAACTGACCCGGTGCATCTCAGTACTCCAGCGCGCCGGTGCGTATTATCAAATGGCACACTGAGACACTGTGCTCTACGTACAAACCGTCCTGGTGCATCTTAGTAATCCAATGCACTGTAACGAAGTGCATTACGCCATTGATAAAACCACCCGGTGTGTTTCATAATCGAGCGCACTGAAAAAGGGTTAATTAAAAAAAAATATCGACCGTAAAAAACCTCATTTTTACTTGTTCATTGCTCTAGAGGTCTCAAGCATCGATGTGAATTTGTCTTCTCTGAGACACCCTGCCATTGGTACTCCCATTGGCTGCATTTCTTCCGTCCATTGCTCGCTATGTGGAGTTATTTTTGAAAGCGATGGGCGGATTTGTTTTTTAGTATTCCTTAGCAAAGATTCCTCCTCGACGTACAAATGTCTAGGTAATCTATTTTTTTCTTAATAACTAAACCTTTTAGTGGATTAATTTCTCAAATTCACTTAAAATTGACCCTTTTTTATTATTTTATTTATTCATTTATTTATTTGTGTGGTGCGTTTGAGCCATTCGAATCGCACCGTTCACGGTACTGCGTGTACATTTACAGGCCGCACCGCAAAATGTGTTAACGAAAATCGCACTGGGTTCTTGTGCGGTAGCAAGAAAACACGCATCGCTGTAACACTAAAATAATGTGGTGTGTGTCGATTTCCAATCGCACCGACCATATAAAATTATTAAAAAGAAAACACTATGTACGACTGTACGACATTGTGGTCACTTACCGGACCTCACCAGTGATTACATACTGCTATCGGGTGGTGTGTTGACCAAACTAACTGCCCCGTGGTGGATAGTTTGGTCAATGCATCACATAATAAAGATTTTCTGTTTGCGTGGTGCACAAAATTTTTCATGCACACCGTGGGTGGTGCGTGATAAAAAAGTATGCACCGGCGGCAGGGCGTGACTATTTTTTTAGGCGCATCGAGTGTTTTTTTATTATAAAAATTATATATATATATATATATATATATATATATATATATATATATATATATATATTTGTAAATACATTTCTCATTTAATAAAAAAAATGTATTTAATATGAGAATCATTCAACGACGTCAATGGAGAGAGAAAAGGGAACAACAAGAGCATATAGAGGACCATTATTGCATGATTCAACAGTGGGAGGCACGGGAGAGGGAGAGATTTTTGTACCCTCACCATATTATGACACCCATCGAGTTGCTCTTAAGGGAGGTAGGCCTCCTCAAGTTCTACGAGAAGGCTACATCCCTGAAGGGGCACAGTGGGACAGGTGGGATGCCCACTTACAGACTTTCCAGGTCGGTCCTGGCCAATGGTATGAGCCCATTGAGGAGGACATTTATTTTATTACTGGCCTATCTAGGAGAGGGCAGGATTTTCCACAGTTCCGATATGTGTTCGTCGGTTATGCAACAGGGATTCAATTGGTGTACTCTAAGAGATACATTAGGGATGATATAATTTCTAATGCAGATTTTTAGGTGTCCGGTGGCCAGTTACACATTGCTTCGTTTGGTCCAGAGGAGGTGAGGTGCCTCTCACTACTACTGAATACCATTGCACACTATCGTAGTGAAGGGAAACACATTAGTTGCCCGCTTTTATTTTATGTTGATTCTTTATTCCAGACGCCATGACTTGTGATATGGTCTGTTATTTTTTTGCGACAGTTTTGTATAGCATTAGATATATGTCATTCTCAGGCACATGGGAGGTTGGCCTTCCCTTTTGCTTCAAATTTATTTTATGCATGTATTTTATGTTCATGTTGATGTACTTAATTTACATTTTGTTGTTCATCATGATGTGTATATTGTTAGGTCATGTTAGATATGTTCATTTAATGTGCTTGCAGATAGATGTGTATGTGAGAGCAATTATTTGACATGAGATGCATATTTTATGTTTGTGTTGTGATGATGTTATACAATGCTTGTGTTTTGTTAGATGATCATGATCACAATGATCAGATGATGTTAACGATTTTGAATGTGTATTTTAGAATATGATGTTTGTACGATAGTTATCATGATCGTGATGTTTAATTTTAATATTAAATCATGATATTTATGAAATATTATGTATTGGTAATTGTAATTGTAATTATATGTATAGTGAATATAATTGTATGTAAAATTGTAAAATTGTAATTGTAATTGTAATTTTAATTTTAATTGTAACTGTATGTAAAATTGTAATTGTAATTGTATGTAAAATATTTGTAAATTTGTAATTGTAATTGTAATTGTATTGTGAAATTGTAAAATTGTAATTGTAATTTTATGTATTGGCATGATTCAATTTTATTAAAATTGTAAAAATTCTAAATTTGTAAAATTGTAATTGTATGCATGTATCCTCACTGTAATTGTATGTAAAATTGTAATTGTATTGTATTGTGAAATGATTGTAACTGTAATTGTATGTAAAAGTGTAAAATTGTAATTGTAATTGTGCGTAAAATATTTGTAAAATTGTAATTGTATTGTGAAATTGTAAAATTGCAATTGTAATTGTATGTATTGTCATGATTCAATTTTATTAAAATTGTAAAATTGTAAATAATTGTCAATTTTGAACCATAACTATCGTAAGTAAAATGTATATCGTACATATTTTTAAATTACCATAATTGTAAATTTGTAAATTTGTATGACTATAAATAATTGTAAAATAATAAAACTAGAATAATATGATTTTTTGTAACATAATAAAGTTTATAAAACAATGGAAATAAATTCATGTTTAGAATTATCATTATTTTATTATGTTCTTACATGCCAAAAATAACAATGTACATTAATACATTTTTTTTTTTAATTTTAAAGATATCACACACACACACACACATAGGGTGCATTTATTTAAGTAATGATATATTGAAAAACATTTTAAAGCAATCAAGTAGCATTATTATTTTAGGATTTGTCATAAAAAAAAGAACTTGATACATTTCATTGTTTTCGAGATCAACAAAATTATCAAGTGAAATGATTTTAACATTAACATAATGCGAACCAATTAATTCAAAATACATACTATAATGTTTCGAAAAAGAGAGTCTTAGTTATAAGGTTAAGTCCTCTTCTTTATAAAAACCCATCTTAAATAGTATAAATGGTGAAATAACACATGTACCATATCACTCTCTATTCTCATGATCACCCTCATTATCTTCCAGCTCGCTTGGCATGATAAAACTATTGTTCTCAAAAATATGTTTTGATCTAGGGTCATGTCTCAATACGAACCACCAATCACTATCCAACAAATCTGGGTAAAAAAACACCTAGTTGCAGTGTTTGGGGAAAACATAAGGCCCTTATATTCATCCCACATCTTTCTAGAGTTGATACATTTCAATCTATTATCGCGATATTCCTTTACATTATTCTAATCAAAGGTGGCCCACCACTTGCACCTAAAAATAACACATTGGAAAGAAGAGAAGTCCACTTCAATGATCTCTTGTATCTTTCCGACGTAACATAACGTCCGTTGTACTAGGTTTTGATCACGGTAGCTAGCTCGACTAAATTGATCGAACTCGACTTCCACTCCACAATCTTGTGTCATGTGTCCATCATCATCCTTTTCTGTGCAAAAATGGTGTCCATATGCCCACATAGATGAGAACAAATGCACTTATAAAAAAGCTAAAAAATCATAGTGTCATGTGTCGAATAACCCAACTGTTAAAATATAAAATATAGATGTTACATTTCAAAGGCGCATTATTAAGTTTTAAATGTACATAAATAGATTATTATCGAGTTGATACACCCAATCCCTACGTTTAGCGCATCCTCTTCATCATGCAAGTAACGATCGGTTGCACCGTATTTCTCTCTGAATTGGTCTAACAACCCAATTTTTGGGGCATATAATTGGCATATTTTCTTTTAAATGATAGAGGTAAGGCATGCTTCTACCATTCACCCATCTGAATTATTTCCTGTCACTATCCCATTTCATCCTATTTTGTTTGTACAATGCGACCCACGATTGTGTCACTTTGAAATTTTGAAGAATGAATTTATTGATTGCTTCAATTTATACATTCGTTGATGAAATCAAACCGACATATAGTACATATGAGATAAAAATATGCATTATATCTAAGTTCAGTGTGCATATTTACTTTGTGTAAATTTTAAAAATTATAAGTCGTTTACTCTTTATCAAGTGCGTTTTTCCATTCATTTGGAGAATCTCCCCTTATCTTTTGTCTTCATCCCTTTCATCATCCCAAATCACTGCACTTGGTTTGATATGCTTAATGTACTCACTGGCATAATAGAAAGACTCATACGATAAGTACCCCTCTGCCATATACCCCTTGGGTTTTGCCCTTTTTCAAACAAAACCTTTCAATTTCTTCATGTACCTCTCTAAGAAGAACATCCAACGACAAGAAACCACCCCAACTAATTCAACCTCATCTACTAGGTGGATTAGAAGGTGAACTTGCAAGTCCATGAAACTCATTAGCAGTTCCTTCTCAAACATACAAAAAATATCAACTATCTCTTGATGCCTCCATGGAATGCTAGCCACATGAATCTCCTTTGACGTGATCCAATGTACAAATGTAGATAATTTAGATATGACACGTCCTAGGTCTTGGGGGAAGTCACATTTCACACACCCACGCATGAACACAGGATAATGAAACTACAAAGTTATAAACACATGCAATAATATATAAAATTATTTATATTTTATGATCCCTACATGGGATAAAAATTATTAATAAAAGAAATAATAAAATCATGCTTTTGACATTATACATGCTCTTAGAAGATTCAAATGGTCATGCGATTTCAACCTCGACAAATGGTCTTCCACGATGAAGCCGAATCGTAGTGAAGACCCATATGAAGATGGCACCCTCACAACCATTATAACTTCCTTTTCCAAATAAATATCATCTTTTTTTAAATTCCATGGGACATCACCTTCTTTGAAATACTAATTAGAGGGACCAATCTCTGATCTTGTACTTTCTAATCGTCTTGGCCAATGTTTCTTTTTAGTTTTTGAAGTAATAAGATCTTTCCTAACAACCAATGTGTCACTTTGTTTCGATGATATGTACCTCATAAATAAGATGATTTAAAAAAAAATATATGCATGGGATCTAATAAGTGGGTAATCTTAAGATTATCCCAATATGGGAGGTTATAAAATATAGATTTCCTTTTCTTCCCAATGGGAGATTTCTCAACATAGGTGTTGAAGAATTCTGGATCATAGAACATAGGCTCCCCATTTGAATCGAACATTTCTATGAACTCCTTCTCCTTTTCTCTCTCATATGCTTTAAGCCATTCAACTGGAGTCGTTATTGCAGGCCTTTGGGTTCTCTCTCGTTTACCATTTAAAGAAAATGTTGGTCTTCCATAAGGGTGTTCTTCTGGGAGGAATACCCTATAGAAGTCATACATTGGCTTTCGTAGGTCGTTGGACCATCTAGATTTCAGAGAAGGTCTACAACATTTACATCCATAACACCATTTTGTTACAAGACCTGCGAAATTATTGTATACAATATGCATGGCACGTTAAAGAATATCATGAAGATCAGAACAATTAAAACAAATTAAATAAATAATATGTGAAATAATATTTTTATGTATATAAACAAATCAATAAACATGAAATTTACCAAAGAAAACTCCTAAGCCTGGATAAGCATGTGTCGTGTAAGCACATATTCCACACAACGTAAAACTCCTCTCTGCTGCATTGGGTCTTGATACATCGTATACATTTATCCCATCCCATAATTCCTTCAGTTCATATACCAATGGTTGTAAGTAGACATCCATATTATTTACTTTTCTTCTACTAGGGACTATGAGAGCCAACATAAGATGTTCATTCTTCACGAAAAACCACGGGGGGATATTGTTATTGATCACTACTATAGGCCAAACATAATAGTTGGTGTTCTGGAGGGAATATGGGTTGACGCCATCCATGGATATGTTGTGTCATAGAATTCCTACTTCATCCTTGAAATTTTTGGGCCATGTATCCTCTATATGCTTCATGGCTATTGAATCTGTTGGGATTCACATAACTCCCAAGTCACTTCTGTGTGAGGCATGCCATCCCTGCAACATAGCTAATTATTTGCAATGAAAGAGCCTTTGAATCCTTGGGATTATAGGCATGTGCCTCAATATATTTAAATGAGGACCACATGATTTAACCTTATTTTTTCATTTATCATACGTGTCATGCCCACATTTCGGACATACCTTTTTGTCCACATATTCTCCTCTATATAGACTACAATCATTTGGACATGCATGATGTTATCACCCAAAAATTCTCAAAACATCATTGTATCAACTTTGTTTTTGGTCATGATTTGAAATATTTCTAAAATTCATTTTAAGTCTTGGTAAAGGGTAGGTCATAGTTTCATAGGTTTTAAAGGTCATATTTCAAGTTCAAATAAAGTCTTTTAGGTCCATTCCATGATTAAAAAGTCATATTTTTCATTTAGGGGTCGTCCCATTAGGTTTCGGGTTGAAATTCTGAAATTAGCCAAGAATCCACACTTTCATAGTGCCTTTAGTTAAAAAATGAGCAAATTCACTACGAAAGCACTGCTACTTTCATAGCGCGCTACGAAATTGCTGTAGCAGCTTTTTTAGTCATGAAGAAAAACTTTGTTTTTTGGTTTTAGTAGTTAACTTCTAAGGGGGTTTCTGGGCAAATGAAAACTAATTTTTCAAAACTGAAAGAGGTTTTTCTTCCAAATATACCTAACTACAAAACCTCTCTCAATTTATTCAAATTCATTAAGAGGTGGGAGTCATTGATAAATTAAAATGCGCTACGAAATTGTTGTTACAAAATGTCCTGTACATGGATGTTTAGTAGTAAAAATTCATGTTCCGTTTTTGGAAAAATGTAAAAGTTTTTTGGAATTCTAAAAGAGTTTTCTCTTAATAAAATCGTTAAATACAATAACCTATCTCACTTTTCTCACAAGTGTTACCAGTTGGGAGATACAAGCCTTTCTTCGAAGCCCTATTTTCAAAAAATAGAGTTTTCCTGTTTTACACATGTTTTTCAAAGATATTTTTTGAACATAAGGAGAAGTATTTCAAAACACCAAGAGAGGTTTTTTTCAAGACAGAATGGTATACAAAAGCCTCCTTCAGTTTCTCAAAATACATTATGGATGAGGAGATATAAGCTTTGTCTCAACACCTATTTTCAGATAAAAACAATAAGGCAAAATGACCAATTCATAGATGAAAGGTGAAGACAAATTTTAATGAAGATCATGTTTTTGAGGTCATGATACTATTTTTTTGAGATATTTACAATCCTCATAAGTTTTAAGCATCCCCAAGTGATAAATTTTGAAGAATTTTTTAAAAAATCTGCTTGCATAGTAGTTTCGTAGCGCGCTACGAGACCACTGAAACCATCTTTTTCACATTTACATATAAATTTTGGGGGAAGTTTGATGATTTTTTGGTTTAAAATTGCTGGTGGAAGTATGGATATAACAGTTGAAGGTTCTCATGAAGAAAGCAAGTGAAAATATGATTTAAAAGAGAAGTTTAACACCGAGCTACAAAATGCGCTACGAAAACAGGCTACTTTCGTAGCGCAGGCTTATCTTCTACCATTTTACATCATTTTGGAAATATTTTTCTGCATAGCTGGAAGATTGAAATATTTATGGTAATTTTTGGAAAACATGAAACATGTGAACTGATCTATCAATTATCAAAGTGCTCAAAGATGACAATGAAAGTAAAGGGCTAAAAAACAGGAAATATGTTTCCTAATTTCTAGGACAATTTTATCATCAACAGCAGGGTGACTTTAAGTGAATGGTCAGCAGAAAAATTTGAATTCATGGGATAGCAGGTGTCAAAGCATGAATTAGAGAATAGATAGGGTTGTTAGAGGCATATTCAAAAAGTTTTAGTCCAATTAGAATTAGGACTTTTCAAAAGCAATTTAGCTGTAATTTTGCAATTAATAGCATGTTTTATGGTTAGAATAGGTGTCAAAGCATGGGAATTTGAATTCTCTAGTGGAGGATAAAAAATTCCTATATTGTAAATTTTCTATATAGAGCAGGAGGTCAAATTCTACAGGGGTTGGAGACTTTTTGGCAAAAGCTGCTGCTTTATGTAATTGACTGTGATCAGTAATACAGAGAGGTTTTCTTCTTGACAAACCTGAGATTCTCATGGGGTTTTAATGATTTATTGATCTACCTATTATGTTTAAATACTTGCAGTAGATCTCATTGCTATTACTTAGAATTCATAACCCTATGCTCTGACTTCCTTTAGTAATGAGGTGACTGTGTTTTTCTATGTTTTATGAGTGAATTTCCTTTGAACCACTAGCAGTAGATTTAATTACTATTACTCATAATTCATAACTCTATGCTCTAACTTCCTTTAGTAATTGTATTTGTTTAAGACCCCTATTTGCCTTAGCTTCCATGTCAAGAAACCTTTCCACTGAACCTACTGATTTGTTGACTCCATAAGCCCAATGGTAGTATTAGCCTTCATATTTTCAACCTTCAATATACAAAATCAATACTTAATTCATAGACTTAGCCATCTATCTATATCTTTATTCCGTATCATTAACCCTTGAGAGAGCCCTATCAGGTTGAGGAGGCTAAGCCTCAATAAAAATATGGTTTGAAATAGTTACACTGAATTTGTTTGATGAGTAGCCTATCAGGTCCTATTTTGGTGATAACATTTTGGTGCGTCTGCCGAGAGCCTGAAGATTACTCATTCCCGAAATCAAGAAGCTGAACTTCTGAAGTTAGCAGGAGCTCAGGAAGTTGTTCGAGGCTGCATCTACCTTGGTGACTCCACACATCAAATAATCAAATTGGAAGGTGAATCCACTCCTTGAAGATCAGTAGCTATATGAAGTTTCAAGATGAGTTGCATTGTAAGAATGAATGCCAAGTATGCCCCTATGAATCGATCTCATATCCCTGGTTTTCCAAATCCTATGCCAAAGGTTGAATGGTTAGATGATCTTCCAATATTTAAAGATGAAAAGAAAGACAATGCTGCTCTTCATTTGGTCAGGTTCCATATGCATGTACACAGTCTTAAGGTTCAGTTCCCTGAAGATTGTCTCATGAATATGTTTATGGCCACTTTAGAAGGAAAAGCATGGTCTTGGTATGAAATCTTGCCAAATGGTTCATTATATTCTCTTTCTTATTTCCATGATGTATTTTATGAGATGTATAAAGAGTGTCATCCCTCTTTATTGATGGTCAAGGACTGCTCTAAACACTCTAAGAGTTTTATTGAATATTTGGAGAATTGTTATGAATATGATGAGTTCATGGATGAGGAAATTTTAGAAGCCTTTCATGAAAATACCTTTCATCAACAAGAAGAACACCAAGAAGAAAGGATAATTTCTCCCTTAGATGAAAATGAAACCCAACAATACTTATGAAAATCATGTCACATCCTCTGAGTTTGAGGAAATTTTGCAGTAGGTTTGTCAATCCTTTGATCATCAGGAGTATAAGAATCATTTCAAGCAGCAAGAGGAAATATTGGAAAATGTTTGCTACAAACCTCAGGTACAGGAAAAAGTTGATTCTTCATGTCATTTCTTGCATTAGCTTATGTCAGATGATGATTACATTAATGAAGAAGTGGGTGAAATTTTTTCTTTATCCCTGTATTATAATCTGAAATCATTTGAGTGCAAGTCAGAAGATAAGATTCAATTTGTGGATGAAGTTGCAGAGAAAATTGAAAGGGACATTCAAGTTTCAAAAGATAAAATTCAATCTCATAGTATTCATGATCAAGATTAGTCTTTTCAAATGATTTTAATGCCAAAACACAAAGAGGGGGTGTTGCTACCTTTCTTCTTAGAGATTGAGGAAGAATATACTGTTTTTGTAAATCAATTCGAAAAGCAGTTTGAAAGCACACAATTGAAGTCTTATGTGATTGATCAAAGCATGGATGAGTTGTCCAAAGTCACAGAATGTCATGATAAGAATAAAATAGATCATATCTTCTTTGATCCTATAGCTGGCTACATGGAAGGGTTCTACAATCCAGATTTACAGTTATATTTACATTATGAAGATCAGTTACATCTCATGTTTCCTTGGTCATTTCAGCATCAGGTTTACTTTTGGTTCAAGCATAGTCAAAAGATTCAAGTGTCAGATCAAATCAATGACTGGCTTCATTGGAAGATTCATGTTCCTTGAGTTAAAGTGGAGAATTGCAGCTGCTAGGGTAGGTAGGAGTGTGTGAATAAGCTCAAAGGTGAATGAGCATCTTTTTAGTAGGTACAAAGTTGGTTCTTCTGCAGTGATCATCAAGCTTGAGCCCGAGGTAAAGGCCATTAGAGCTTGAGGAGAAACTTGTCAATTTCAATTTTTTTTTTTTTTTTTGTCAAGAAAATGGATAGCAGCACTGGAACTACTGGTTCTTAGTGTACCACAAGGGCACATTATCCCAAGTGGAGCCATTTTTATCACCCAAAATTTTTTAAAACATCATTGTGTCAACTTTGTTTTTGGTCATGATTTCAAGTAGGTCTAAAATTCATTTTAAGTCTTGGTAAAGGGTAGGTCATAGTTTCATAAGTTTTAAAGGCCATATTTCAAGTTCAAATAAAGTATTTTAGGTCCATTCCATGATTAAAAAGTCATATTTTTCATTTAGGGGTCATTCCATTAGGTTTCGGTTTGAAATTCCGCAATTAGCCAAGAATCCACACTTTCGTAGCACCTCTAGTTCAAAAATAGGAAAGCGCTATGAAAGCATTGCTACTTTCTTAGTGCGCTACGAAACTGCTGTAGCAGCTTTTTCAGTCATGAAGAAAAACTCTGTTTTCTAGTTTTAGTAGTTAACTTCCAAGGGGGTTTCTGGGAAACTGAAAACTAATTTGTGAAAACTGAAAGAGGTTTTTCTTCCTAACATACCTAAATACAAAAAAATCTCTCAGTTTCTTCAAATTCTTTAGGAGGTGGGATACATTGATAAATTAAAATGCGTTATGAAACTGCTGTTACAAAATGTCATGTACATGGCTGTTTAGTAGTCAAACTTCAAGTTCCGTTTATGGCCAAATGGAAAATTGTTTTGAAATTATAAAATATTTTTCTCTTCATAAAATATCCAGCTACAATAACCTATTTCACTTTTCTCACAAGTGTTACCAGTTGGGAGATACAAGCCTTTCTTTGAAGCCTTATTTTCAAAAAACAGAGTTTTCCTGTTTTACACATGTTTTTCAAAGACATTTTCTGAACATAAGGAGAAGAATTTCAAAAAAACAAGAGAGGTTTTTGTTCAATACAGAATTTCCTACGAAAGCCTCCTTTAATTTCTCAAAACACATTATGGATGAGGAGATACAATCTTTGTCTCAACACCTATTTTTCAAATAAAAACAGTAAGGCAAAATGACCAATTCATAGATGAAAGGCGAAGACAAATTTTAATGAAGATCATGTTTTTGAGGTCAGGATACTATGTTTTTGAAATATTTACGATCCTCATAAGTTTTAAGCATCCCGAAGTGATAAATTTTAAAGACTGTTTTGAAAAATCTACTTGCACAGTAGTTTCATAGCGCGCTACGAAACTGCTAAAACCGTCTTTTGCACATTTACATATAAATTTTGGGGGAAGTTTGATGCGTTTTTGGTTTAAAATTGCTGGTGGAAGTATGGATATAACAGGTGAAGGTTATATTGAAGAAAGCAAGTGAAAATATGATCTAAAAGAAAAGTTTAACACCGAGCTACGAAATGTGCTACGAAAACAGGCTACTTTCGTAGCGCAGGCTTATCTTCTACCTTTTTACATCATTTTGGAAATATTTTTCTGCACAGTTGGAAGATTGAAAGATTTATGGAAATATTTGACAAACATGACACATGTGAACCTGATCTATCAGTGATCAAAGTGCTCAAAGATGACAATGAAAGTAAAGGGCTAAAAAACAGGAAACATGTTTCCTAATTTCTAGGAGAGTTTTATCATCAGCAGCAGGGTGACTTTAAGTGAATGGTCAGCATAAAAATTCAAATTCATGGGATAGAAGGTGTCAAAGCATGAATTATAGAATAGATAAGGACGTTGTTAGAGGCATATTCAAGAAGTTTTAGTCCTATTAGAATTAGGACTTTTCAAAAGAAATTTAGCTGTCATTTTGCAATTAATAGCATGTTTTATGGTTAGAATAGGTGTCAAAGCATGGGAATTCAAATTCTCTAGTGGAGTATGAAAGATTCCTATATTGTAAATGTTCTATATAGAGCAGGAGGTTGAATTCTACAGGGGTTGGAGACTTTTTGGCAAAAGCTGCTACTTTATGTAATTGACTGTGATCAGTAATGCAGAGAGGTTTTCTTCTTGACAGAACTGAGATTCTAATGGGGTTTTAATGCTTTATTGATCTAATTATTATGTTTAAATACTTGCAGTATATCTCATTGCTATTACTCAGAATTCATAACCCTATGCTTTGACTTCCTTTAGTAATGAGGTGACTGTGTTTTTCTGTGTTTTATGAGTGAATTACCTTTGAACCACTAGCAGTGGATTTCATTACTATTACTCAGAATTCATAACTCTATGCTCTGACTTCCTTTAGTGATTGTCTTTGTTTAAGAGCCCTATTTGCCTCAACTTCCATGTCAATAAACCTTGCCACTGAACCTACTGATTTTTTGACTCCATAAGCCCAATGGTAGTATTAGCCTTCATATTTTCAGCCTATAATATAAAAAATCAATATTTAATTCATAGAGTTAGCCATATATCTATATATTTATTCCATATCATTAACCCTTGAGAGAGCCCTATCAGGCTAAGGGGGCTAAGCCTCAATCAAAATATGGTTTGAAATAGTTACACTGAAGTTGTCTGATGAGCAGCCTATCAGGTCCTGTTTTGGTGATAACATTTTGGTGTGTCTGCCGGGAGCCTGAAGATTACTCATTCCCGAAATCAAGAAGATGAACTTCTGAAGGTAGCAGGAGCTCAGGATGCTGTTCGAGGTTGCATCTACCTATTGGAAATATGATACAGAGTGTTGTCCTTGATGGCAACCCACTTAATGAAAATGAAGACATGAGACGGTTGACATGTGTTGTCCCTAACGGAAATCCACCTGATGAAGTTATTCTTGACTTGATGGACTTGGTAAATGATGTAAATCTGATGTGATATGATGTTTGTTGGCAATATGATGCTGAGTGTTGTCCTTGATGAACAACCCACTTGATAGAGTGTTGTCCGTGAATGGCAACCCACTTGATGAAGATGATAGCAACCTACTTGACGAATTTGTGCTTGATAGAATATGTCTTGATGAACTAAATCTGATGTATCTACAGTGAGTATAGAAGGTAATGAAGAGAGGAATTCAATATGTACTAGATCTATGTTGAAAAGAGTATGTCTCAAGGCATACGCGGATATGTCTAAGAGAAGTCGCGTATGCACGCGGGAAATAACGTGCCAAGTCGCGTATGGGCAAAAGCGCTCATAAAGTGCAAAACCAGGGGTAACCACCATGGTATTGACCCATTGTATTGGGTAATGATTCATCTAAATGACCCCGTCTAGGAATACCATCGGAAGTAATGTGGTTTTGGCTCATGGTATTGAAAAAGGGTAAACCTATAAGGAGAAGAAATTCATTGTGCAAATCATGAGCATGGGGGCAAGATGTCTGAGCTTGAATGAATACTTCTCTCTGAATTATATCTGAATGGAAAGGGTTACAGTTGAATTAAAGATCTGAATGTATGATGCACCAATGAAGAAATGATGAAGAAGGAAATCTAGATCTGGAATGTATTTGTATCTGCTAGATCTGTTTATGGAATGATTAGATCTGAGATGAGGCGAAAATCTATCTGAAGTAAAAGGGTTAAATCTGAACTGAATATCTGATCTGAAGAAGTATGCTGCTCTATAATGACTGAAGATGTATACGCTAGTTTGGAACAGCGGAAGCGCGTATATACGCGGGTTTGGTAAAGAGAAAGCGCGTATCTGCCCTGAAGTATAAACAGATGTATACGCTGGTTGATGTGAACGGAAGCGCGTGTATACGCGGTATCAGTGAAAGGAATGCGCGTATGAAAAGCTAGGGTTTGCTGAAGTCTGAAGTATAAAATATCTGATCTATTCTGCTGTGTTACTGCTATCTGTTGATGATAAATTCTTCTGATCTGGGTCGTCTGAATTGTTAAGTTTGAGCTTAAATGTGTGGAGTGGGTCCAGTCTGAAAATATGATGAAACGTGGCCTGCAAGTTGTGTTCTAAAGGAAGCTTTGGATCCAGTGTGAAAATCGATGAAACGTGGTCCATAGAGGTGCTGAGGGTCTTAGCCTTCAGTCAGGGGGTTGTAGATCCCTTCCAAGTGAGGCTGGTAAACGAGATCAGTGGGTCGTAGCTCCCTTCTAGGAGAGCCTGGTAAACGAGTCAGGGGGTTGGAGCTCCCTTCTCTAGGGAGTAGGCCGGGTAAACGAGCGTGTGTGGGTGCCTCGCGCACGGGTAGGAGTTCCACCAGCACATATGTTGTAAGATGTTTTCTCTATAACAAAAGGCATGGAAGGTCGAGCAACCGCCGTGCTTTTCCTCGAGACTGGGTTTCCACCAAAAACTCAAAACAATCGTGTTCTGTGTGATGTTTATGTGTGATGCAGTTCTGCCCGTTTCATCGTTTACTATTTATTGAACATCTAAATGAATGAATGATGGAATGACATAAGTGAAGAATCAATGGCATAATTAGATCTCTGTGTATACGCTAGTTTTATGAAGGATATCCGCGTATATACGCTAGTTACCACCAAAGTAGTTACGGGTTTGTAGAGTGAAAGAATAAAACATAAAGTCCCAACATCGATTCACCCCCCCTCTCAGTATTTTTCCCAACAATTGGTATCAGAGCGGGTTCTTCTGCAGAAGCTTGATCGCTTGAAGGAGATCCGTCGCAATGGGAAGTCTTGAAGGAGTAATGTCTATAAAGCCACCTCTATTCAATGGAAGCAATCTGATATTCTGGAAGGTACGAACAAAAGCATATCTGCAAAGTCTTGGTGCAGATGTATGGGAAATCGTGGAAGAAGGTTATCAGTATCCAGCAAGTATTCCTACAGATGCAGCTGAAAGGAAGAAGTATGAAATCAATGCCAAAGCAGTGAATGTCTTATTAGGAAGCATGTATGAACCAGAATTTTCTAAATTAATGCAGCTAAATTCAGCAAAAGAAATATGGGACAAAATCATTCTGAGCTATGAAGGAGATACAAAGGTAAAAAGTGCAAAACTCCAAACTCTCAGAATTGAATATGAAAATTTGAGGATGCATAGTGATGAAAGTATTGCCAGTTTCTTTCTTCGTCTAGATGATATTGTAAATCGAATGAGAAATTTGGGTGAAACCATAACCGATACTACTCTGGTGGAAAAAGTCTTAAGATTCTTGACTTCAAAATTTGACTCTAAAGTTTCAGCTATTGAAGAAAGGCAAGATCTGCAAACTCTTACTATTGTTCAATTACATGGTATTCTGACTGCTTTTGAAATGAGACAAGGAGGTCCTTCTCAAATCAAAGAAGCTGCGTTTAAGGTATCTGCAAAAGGAAAAGAAAAGGAAGTTGTCAAAGAATCTAGCTATATATCCGAAGAAGAAGAAGCGAATTTTGTGAGAAAACTCCAACTAGGTACTGGAAGATTCAAAGGTAAGCTTCCCTTCAAATGTTTTGAGTGTGGAAAAGTTGGTCACTATGCTGCTAAATGTCCTTATAGAGAAAAACATGGTAAAGGGAAACAATTTGAAAAGAGGAAGAGTTATTACGCAAATGAAGATGGTGATGAAGTGTCCAGTGAAGATGAAGAAGATTCTGACCATGATCTGAAAGTGCTCATGGCAAAGAAGCAAAAGAAGAAGGCTACTCGAAGCAAGGAAATATCTCAGAAAACATGTATAGCAGAAATTGAAGAAGATGATTCAAGTATTGATTGGGGTCCTTGTGATAATATTCTTTGTGCAAACAATGGTATAGATAGTGAAAGTAAATTTATGGATCTAGAAGAAGCTCTCAAGATTAAAGTTGAAGAACTACAAAGTTCATCTAATAAGCAAGAATCTATCTACAAAGAGATGATCTCTCAAATGAAAGAACAAATAGAAATGTTGAATGGACAGGTGGACAAGTATCAAAGGTTTCATACTTATGCATCCAATCGAATTGAAAGACTAGAAGTAGAAATCAACGATCTAAATGCAGATCTCGAAAAATCAAGCAAGAAGAATGAAGGTCTTGAAGCTGGAATCGTCTCTCTACAAGCAGATCTTGAAGCATCAAGTAAGAAGAATGAGGAACCTCTACAATCATTTGAAAAGGAAGGGCTTGAAGCAGAAATCATCTCCCTCAAGGAAGACCTGGATAAATCAAATAAGAAAAGGGAAGGACTTGAAGCAGAAATCATCTCTCTCAAAGAAGATTTGGAAAAATCAAATAAGAAGAATGAAGAGCTGCAACAAACTAGTGAAGAAAACGAAAATTGGTTGAAAGAAGAGATTCTAAATCTGAATGATTAGGTAGAAGATGGGAGAAGGAAAGAAGAAAGCATGACGAAGCAAGGTCAAGCCTTGGAGGTTGAGGTAAACATCCTCAAAGGAAAATTAGAAGAAAAAGTTAAAATTTTGAGGTTTCAAGATAGTACTAATATTTTGGACAATATTCTGAGTAATCAAAGGTCTCCTGCTATCAAACTTGGTCTTGGTTTCCATGAAACTGTTAAAGGAGAATCTAGTTCACAAGGAAGTGCTAAAAATTCAGAGGATGTCAATGCAAAACCTGAAGTGTTGAAAGAGACAAAAGATCAACCAACGATGATGAAATCTCAAAGGAAATCAGTCAATAATGTTGAATGCTTTAAATGTCATAATTATGGGCATGTTGCAGCAAATTGCAGGAGCAGATCATTTCAACCTCAAACAAACAGTTCCTACATAGAAAGGTACTCTGGTTTCTTCAAGGGATATTGTTTTTCATGTAACAAGTATGGACATAAAGCAGCTGATTGTAAAAGGAGGAAGATTAGAAATACTCATTATGATTCTTATGATTATTTCTCTGGACACATGAGATGTTATTCTTGTAACATGTATGGACATGTAGAAAAGGAATGCAGGTTGAACAGATCTGAGAAAGTGGAAAATTTTCAACACACAGTTAGGAAGTTCAAGCAAATTTGGAAAAAGAAGGAGGACCAGTCAGAAACGTAGGGAATACTGACCCTACTGCAGTCATCCGCTTCTGAAGCTCACTTCTCTTATTGACTACAGGAATAGTGTGGGATACATTATGAGATTTAGTAATGTATCGTCACAAGGGGAGCAATGTATGATGACTCTCATGGTTGATTTGATTACTCTGATTATGTTTATTTCTGACAGCGCATCTGATGTGGAAAAGATAGGTACAGGAGGTACAAGTTCAGGGGGAGATGAAGGAATGTGAAAAATTTCTATGCTTCACTTTCCACACGCGGGTTCGATGAACAAAAGTCGCGTATACACGCAAGTTCCAGCAGACACAGTCGCGTATGCATTGATGATAAGAGAATTTATATGATAGCTGAAGATCTGAAGCAGAGGTTCAGGGGGAGCATCAGTCTGACTGTTAATTACTGCATTATTGACTCTGTATCAACTTATTTTCTCAGTTCTAAATAAAGATGATATGATACTTGGTTTCTTATGTTGAATATTATGGATGAGTCCTGTTTTCTTTTTGATGAATAGTATTTGTTGCTAAGATAAAAGTCTTATAATTCGGAGATAAGGGCAGATCATGCAGAGATTGTTGCTGATGACTTGCTGATGAAGGTATTCAGGTTGCACAAGTTAAGGAGGAGCACTGGTTCAGGGGGAGCAGCAGGGAAGCATTCAAATATCTCAGAAAGAAGCTGAACACTGTCTTTTCTCACAGAGGATCAGATCTGGTTAAAGTATAGAAGATGGTATTGGATACGCGGATTTCCTAAAACACAGTCGCATATACACGCGAGTTCATGCATAGAAAACCGCGTATGTATGATTGCTGACAATTTTCTGTTTGGGGTCAGCTCTCTTCAACATAGCTGCAGTGCTGTTTGGTATCTCTGGTGATGTTCCAGCTCTTATAATACTGTTTCAATCTCTGATGTTTTTAAGATTCCTTGATGATTGGTTGAAAGTGTTCAGGATGCACAAACTAAGGGGGAGCCTTAGTCATATGGAAAGAATGTTCGAATGCACATTTTCAGGGGGAGCCCTAGTCTTGCTGAGTATAATGCATTGTTGGCATTATGGTGGTTCTGATATATGATCTCTCTTAACGTTTTTCTAGGTGTTGGTCATAAATGGTCATATTTGTATTTTGATGAAAAGGTCTTGTTGAGACCCATGATGTAAAATTGTAATTTTCAGTCATGTAAGGACTTGACAATTTTTGTAAACCCACTTGGTTGGGTAGCTGAGTCAAATTTTGTAAACCCACTTGGTTGGGTAGCTGAGTCAAATTTGTAAACCCATTTGGTTGGGTAGCTGAGTCAAATTTGTAAACCCACTTGGTTGGGTAGTTGAGTCTCATATGTAAATCCACTTGGATGGATCTTTGATGTAAGTATGAGTCATTGGTGATAGGAAATTCATAGAGTCATGTACTTCATTGGAAAATATGTTTGAAGTTTCAGCATGAACTCAGGGGGAGCTTGGTCACTTCAGTATATATCAGATCTGCAGAACGCTTCTTCCACATGCGGAGAAAAGGGGGAGAGTATGTTGGTTTTGATCCACCCTTTGCCCTTGATGTCAAAGGGGGAGAGTGACATGGTGTTTGAATGAAGAGAAAGAATGGTGTCAAAAATGGGGAGAGTGACATGGTGTCATTGTATTCTTAATGTACCTATCTGTTGTGGTAACCAAACACCATCATGGTTGCCATCAAGTCCAAAGGGGGAGATTGTTGGCAATATGATACAGAGTGTTGTCCTTGATGGCAACCCACTTAATGAAAATGAAGACATGAGACGGTTGACATGTGTTGTCCCTAATGGCAATCCACCTGATGAAGTTATTCTTGACTTGATGGACTTGGTAAATGATGTAAATCTGATGTGATATGATGTTTGTTGGCAATATGATGCTGAGTGTTGTCCTTGATGAACAACCCACTTGATAGAGTGTTGTCCGTGAATGGCAACCCACTTGATGAAGATGATAGCAACCTACTTGACGAAGTTGTGCTTGATAGAATATGTCTTGATGAACTAAATCTGATGTATCTACAGTAAGTACAGAAGGTAATGAAGAAAGGAATTCAATATGTACTAGATCTATGTTGAAAAGAGTATGTATCAAGGCATACGCGGATATGTCTAGGAGAAGTCGCGTATGCACACGGGAAATAACGTGCCAAGTCGCGTATGGGAAAAAGCGCTCATAAAGTGCAAAACCAGGGGTAACCACCATGGTATTGACCAATTGTATTGGGTAATGATTCGTCTAAATGACCCCGTCTAGGAATACCATCGGAAGTAATGTGGTTTTGGCTCATGGTATTGAAAAAGGGTAAACCTATATAAGGAGAAGAAATTCATTGTGCAAATCATGAGCGTGGGGGCAAGATGTCTGAGCTTGAATGAATACTTCTCTCTGAAGTATATCTGAATGGAAAGGGTTACAGTTGAATGAAAGATCTGAATGTCTGATGCACCAATGAAGAAATGATGAAGAAGGAAATCTAGATATGGAATGTATTTGTATCTGCTAGATCTGTTTATGGAATGATTAGATCTGAGATGAGGCGAACATCTGTCTGAAGTAAAAGGGTTAAATCTGAACTGAATATCTGATCTGAAGAAGTATGCTGCTCTATAATGACTGAAGATGTATACGCTAGTTCGGAACAGCGAAAGCGCGTATATACGCGGGTTTGGTAAAGAGAAAGCGTGTATCTGCCCTGAAGTATAAACATATGTATACGCTGGTTGATGTGAACGGAAGCACGTGTATACGTGGTATCAGTGAAAGGAAAGCGCGTATGAAAATCTAGGGTTTGATGAAGTCTGAAGTATAAAATGTCTGATCTGTTCTGCTGTGTTACTGCTGTCTGTATTCTACAGTTCTGAAGTTGTCTGTATCAGTTTGGTTGAATGATGGAGCTTAAATATGAGGAGTGGGTCCAGTCTGAAAATATGATGAAACGTGGCCTGCAAGTTGTGTTCTAAAGGAAGCTTTGGATCCAGTGTGAAAATTGATGAAACGTGGTCCATAGAGGTGTTGAGGGTTGTAGCCTTCAGTCAGGGGGTTGTAGCTCCCTTCCAGGTGAGGCTGGTAAACGAGATCGGGGGGTTGTAGCTCCCTTCCAGGAGAGGCTGGTAAACGAGTCAGGGGGTTGGAGCTCCCTTCCAGGAGAGGCTGGTAAACGAGCGCAGGTGGGTGCCTACGTGCTGGTAGGAGTCTGCACCAGCACATATGTTGTAAGATGTTTTCTCTATAATAAAATATTGAAGGCTGAGCAACTGCAGCGGTGGTTTTCTCCCGACTTGGGTTTCCACCTAAAATCCTGGTGTTCTTGTGTGATGCTTATGTGTGATGGTCTATTCTGTTCTTACTGTTTACTATTTATTGAACATCTAAATGAATGAATGATGGAATGATATAAGTGAAGAATCAATGGCATAATTAGATCTCTATGTATACGCTAGTTTTATGAAGGATATCCGCGTATATACGCTAGTTGGCTTCATCAAAGTAGCGTATGGGTTTTAGAGAGTGAAAAAATAAAAAGTTTGATAAAGTCCTAAATACTGATTCACCCCCCCCTCTCAGTATTTTTCCCAACACTACCTTGGTGACTCCACACATCAAATAATCAAATTGGAAGGTGACTCCACTGCTTGAAGATTAGTAGCTATATGAAGTTTCAAGATGAGTTCCATTGTAAGAATGAATGCCAAGTATGCCCCTATGAATCGATCTCATATCCCTGGTTTTCCAAATCTTATGCCAAAGGTTGAATGGTTAGATGATCTTCCAATATTTAAAGATGAAAAGAAAGACAATGCTGCTCTTCATTTGGTCAGGTTCCATATGCATGTACACAGACTTAAGGTTCAGTTCCCTAAAGATTGTCTCATGAATATGTTTATGGCCACTTTAGAAGGAAAAGCATGGTCTTGGTATGAAATCTTGCCAAATGGTTCATTATATTCTCTTTCTGATTTCCATGATGTATTTTATGAGATGTATAAAGAGTGTCATCCCTCTTTATTGATGGTCAAAGACTGTTGTAAACACTCTAAGAGTTTTATTGAATATTTGGAGAATTTTTATGAAGATGATGAGTTCATGGATGAGGAAATTTTAGAAGCCTTTCATGACAATACCTTTCATCAACAAGAAGAACACCAAGAAGAAAGGATGATTTCTCCCTTAGATGAAAATGAAACCCAGCAAGAGTTTACTTATGAAAATCATGTCACATCCTCTGAGTTTGAGGAAATTTTGCTGTAGGTTCGTCAATCCTTTGATCATTAGGAGTATGAGAATCATTTCAAGCAGCAAGAGGAAATATTGGAAAATGTTTGCTACAAACCTCAGGTACAGGAAAAATTTGATTCTTCATGTCATTTCTTGCATTAGCCTATATCAAATGATGATTACATTAACGAAGAAGTGGGTGAAATTTTTTCTTTATCCTTGTATTCTAATCTGAAATCATTTGAGTGCAAGTCAGAAGATAAGATTCAATTTGTGGATGAAGTTGCAGAGAAAATTGAAAAAGACATTCAAGTTTCAAAAGATAAAATTCAATCTCATAGTATTCATGATTAAGATTAGTCTTTTCAAATGATTTTAATGCCAAAACCCAAAGAGGGGGTGTTGCTACCTTTCTTCTTAGAGATTGAGGAAGAATATACTGTTTTTGTAAATCAATTCGAAAAGCAGTTTGAAAGCACACAATTGAAGTCTTATGTGATTGATCAAAGCATGGATGAGTTGTCCAAAGTCGCAGAATGTCATGAGAAGCATCAAACAGATCATATCTTCTTTGATCCTATAGCTGGCTACATGGAAGGGTTCTATAGTCCATATTTCCAGTTATATTTACATTATGTAGATCAGTTACATCTCATGTTTCCTTGGTCATTTCAGCATCAGGTTAACTTTTGGTTCAAGCATAGTCAAAAGATTCAAGTGTTAGATTAGATCAATGACTGGCTTCATTGGAAGTTTCATGTTCCTTGAGTTAAAGTGGAAAATTGCAGCTGCTAGGGTAGGTAGGAGTGTGTGAATAATCTCAAAGGTGAATGAGCATCTTTTCAGTAGGTACAAAGTTGGTTCTTTTGTAGTGACCATCAAGCTTGAGCCCGAGGTAAAGGCCATTAGAGCTTGAGGAGAAGCTTGTCAATTTCAATTTTTTTTTTTGTCAAGAAAATGGATAGCAGCACTGGAACTACTGGTTCTTAGTGTACCACAAGGGCACACTATCCCAAGTGGAGCCGTTGTTATCACCCAAAATTTTTCAAAACATCATTGTGTCAACTCTGTTTTTGGTCATGATTTCAAGTAGGTCTAAAATTCATTTTAAGTCTTGGTAAAGGGTAGGTCATAGTTTCATAAGTTTTAAAGGCCATATTTCAAGTTCAAATAAAGTCTTTTAGGTCCATTCCATGATTAAAAAGTCATATTTTTCATTTAGGGGTCATTCCATTAGGTTTCGGGTTGAAATTCTGCAATTAGCCAAGAATCCACACTTTCATAGTGCCTCTAGTTCAAAAATAGGAAATGCGCTATGAAAGCACTACTACTTTCGCAGCGCGCTACAAAACTGTTGTAGCAGCTTTTTCAGTCATGAAGAAAAAACTCTGTTTTCTGGTTTTAGTAGTTAGCTTCCAAGGGGGTTTCTGGGAAACTGAAAACTAATTTTTGAAACCTAAAAGAGGTTTTTCTTCCTAACATACCTAAATACAAAAACCTCTCTCAGTTTCCTCAAATTAATTAGGAGGTGGAATTCATTGATAAATTAAAATGCGCTACGAAACTGCTGTTACAAAATGTCCTGTACATGGCTGTTTAGTAGTCAAACTTCAAGTTCAGTTTTTGGCCAAATGGAAAAGTGTTTTGAAATTATAAAATATTTTTCTCTTCATAAAATATCCAGCTACAATAACCTATCTCACTTTTCTCACAAGTGTTACCAGTTGGGAGATACAAGCCTTTCTTTGAAGCCTTATTTTCAAAAAATAGAGTTTTCCTGTTTTACACATGTTTTTCAATGACATTTTCTGAACATAAGGAGAAGCATTTCAAAAAACAAAGAGAGGTTTTTGTTCAATAAAAAATTTCCTACAAAATCATCCTTTAATTTCTCAAAATACATTATGGATGAGGAGATACAAGATTTTTATCAACACCTATTTTTCAGATAAGAACAGCAAGGCAAAATGACCAATTCATAGATGAAAGGTGAAGACAAATTTTAATGAAGATCATGTTTTTGAGGTTAGGATACTATGTTTTTGAGATATTTACAATCCTCATAAGTTTTAAGCATCCCCAAGTGATAAATTTTGAAGATTTTTTTGAAAAATCGGCTTGCACAACAGCTTCGTAGCGCGCTACGAGACCACTGAAACCGTCTTTTGCACATTTACATATAAATTTTGGGGGAAGTTTGATGAGTTTTTGGTTTAAAATTGCTGGTGGAAGTATCGATATAACAGTTGAAGGTTCTATTGAAGAAATCAAGTGAAAATATGATTTAAAAGAGAAGTTTAACACCGATCTACAAAATGCGGTATGAAAACAGGCTACTTTCGTAGCGCAGGTTCATCTTCTACCATTTTACATCATTTTGGAAATATTTTTCTGCATAGCTGGAAGATTGAAATATTTATGACAATTTTTGGAAAACATGACACATGTGAACCTAATCTATCAATGATCAAAGTGCTCAAAGATGACAATGAAAGTAAAGGGCTAAAAAATAGGAAACATGTTTCCTAATTTCTAGGACAATTTTATCATCAACAACAGGGCGACTTTAAGTGAATGGTCAGCATAAAAATTCCAATTCATGGGATAGCAGGTGTCAAAGCATGAATTAGAGAATAGATAAGGTTGTTAGAGGCATATTCAAGAAGTTTTAGTCGAATGAGAATTAGGACTTTTCAAAAGCAATTTAGCTGTCATTTTTCAATTAATAACATGTTTTATGGTTAGAATAGGTGTCAAAGCATGGGAATTCGAATTCTCTAGTGGAGGATGAAAAATTCCTATATTTTAAATTTTCTATATAGAGCAGGAGGTCAAATTCTACAGGGGTTGGAGACTTTTTGGCAAAATTTGCTACTTTATGTAATTGACTGTGATCAGTAATACAGAGAGGTTTTCTTCTTGACAAACTTGAGATTCTCATGGGGTTTTAATGCTTTATTTATCTACCTATTATTTTTAACTACTTGCAGTAGATCTCATTGCTATTACTCAGAATTCATAACCCTATGCTCTGACTTCCTTTAGTAATGAGGTGACTGTGTTTTTCTGTGTTTTATGAGTGAATTTCCTTTGAACCACTAGCAGTAGATTTCATTACTATTACTCAGAATTCATAACTCTATGCTCTAACTTCCTTTAGTAATTGTCTTTGTTTAAGACCCCTATTTTCCTTAGCTTCCATGTCAAGAAACCTTTCCACTGAACCTACTGATTTGTTGACTCCATAAGCCCAATGGTAGTATTAGCCTTCATATTTTCAACCTTCAATATACAAAATCAATACTTAATTCATAGAGTTAGCCATCTATCTATATCTTTATTCCATATCATTAACCCTTGAGAGAGCCCTATCAGGATGAGGAGGCTAAGCCTCAATCAAAAGATGGTTTGAAATAGTTACACTGAAGTTGTCTGATGAGCAGCCTATCAGGTCCTATTTTGGTGATAACATTTTGGTGCGTCTGCCGGGAGCCTGAAGATTACTCATTCCTGAAATCAAGAAGCTGAATTTCTGAAGGTAGCAGGAGCTCAGGAAGTTGTTCGAGGCTGCATCTACCTTGGTGACTCCACACATCAAATAATCAAATTGGAAGGTGACTCCACTGCTTGAAGATCAATATCTATATGAAGTTTCAAGATGATTTTCATTGTAATAATGAATGCCAAGTATGCCCCTATGAATCGATCTCATATCCCTGGTTTTCCAAATCCTATGCCAAAGGTTGAATGGTTAGATGATCTTCCAATATTTAAAGATGAAAAGAAAGACAATGCTGCTCTTCATTTGGTCAGGTTCCATATGCATGTACACAGTCTTAAGGTTCAGTTCCTGAAGATTGTCTCATGAATATGTTTATGGCCACTTTAGAAGGAAAAAGATGGTCTTGGTATGAAATCTTGCCAAATGGTTCATTATATTCTCTTTCTGATTTCCATGATGTATTTTATGAGATGTATAAAGAGTGTCATCCCTCTTTATTGATGGTTAAAGACTGCTGTAAACACTCTAAGAGTTTTATTGAATATTTGGAGAATTGTTATGAAGATGATGAGTTCATGGATGAGGAAATTTTAGAAGCCTTTCATGACAATACCTTTCATCAACAAGAAGAACACCAAGAAGAAAGGATAATTTCTCCCTTATATGAAAATGAAACCCAACAAGAGTTTACTTATGAAAATCATGTCACATCCTCTGAGTTTGAGGAAATTTTGCAGTAGGTTTGTCAATCCTTTGATCATCAGGAGTATGAGAATCATTTCAAGCAGCAAGAGGAAATATTGGAAAATGTTTGCTACAAACCTCAGGTACAGGAAAAAGTTGATTCTTCATGTAATTTCTTGCATCAGCCTATATCAAATGATGATTACATTAATGAAGAAGTGGGTGAAATTTTTTCTTTATCCTTGTATTCTAATCTGAAATCATTTGAGTGCAAGTCAGAAGATACGATTCAATTTGTGGATGAAGTTGCAGAGAAAATTGAAAAGGACATTCAAGTTTCAAAAGATAAAATTAAATCTCATAGTATTCATGATCAAGATTAGTCTTTTCAAATGATTTTAATTCCAAAACACAAAGAGGGGGTGTTGCTACCTTTCTTCTTAGAGATTGAGGAAGAATATACTATTTTTGTAAATCAATTCGAAAAGCAGTTTGAAAGCACACAATTGAAGTCTTATGTGATTGATCAAAGCATGGATGAGTTGTCCAAAGTCACAGAATGTCATGAGAAGCATTAAACATATCATATCTTCTTTGATCCTATAGCTGGCTACATGAAAGGGTTCTATAGTCTAGATTTCCAGTTATATTTACATTATGAAGATCAGTTACATCTCATGTTTCCTTGGTCATTTCAGCATCAAGTTTACTTTTGGTTCAAGCATAGTCAAAAGATTCAAGTGTCAGATCAGATCAATGACTGGCTTCATTGGAAGTTTCATGTTCCTTGAGTTAAAGTGGAAAATTTCAGCTGCTAGGGTAGGTAGGAGTGCGTGAATAAGCTCAAAGGCGAATGAGCATAATTTCAGTAGGTACAAAGTTGGTTCTTCTGTAGTGATCATCAAGCTTGAGCCCGAGGTAAAGGCCATTAGAGATTTAGGAGAATCTTGTAAATTAAATTTTTTTTTTTTGTCAATAAAATGGATAGCAGCACTGGAACTACTGGTTCTTAGTGTACCACAAGGGCAAACTATCCCAAGTGGAGCCATTGTTATCACCCAAAAATTTTCAAAACATCATTGTGTCGACTTTGTTTTTGTTCATGATTTCAAGTAGGTCTAAAATTCATTTTAAGTCTTGGTAAAGGGTAGGTCATAGTTTCATAAGTTTTAAAGGCCATATTTCAAGTTCAAATAAAGTCTTTTAGGTCCATTCCATGATTAAAAAGTCATATTTTTCATTTAGGGGTCATTCCATTAGGTTTCGGTTTGAAATTCCGCAATTAGCCAAGAATCCACAATTTTGTAGCGCTTATAGTTCAAAAATAGGAAATTCTCTATGAAAGCGCTGCTACTTTCATAGCGCGCTATGAAACTGCTGTAGCAGCTTTTTCAGTCATGAAGAAAAACTCTGTTTTCTGGTTTTAGTAGTTAAATTCCAAGGGGGTTTCTGGGAAACTGAAAACTAATTTGTGAAAACTGAAAGAGGTTTTTCTTCCTAACATACCTAAATACAAAAACCTCTCTCATTTTCTTCAAATTCGTTAGGAGGTGGGAGTAATTGATAAATTACAATGCGCTACGAAACTGCTGTTACAAAATGTCCTGTACATGGCTGTTTAGTAGTCAAACTTCAAGTTCAGTTTCTAGCCAAATGGAAAAATGTTTTGAAATTATAAAATATTTTTCTCTTCATAAAATATCAAGCTACAATAACCTATCTCACTTTTCTCACAAGTGTTACTAGTTGGGATACAAGCCTTTCTTTGAAGCCCTATTTTCAAAAAACAAAGTTTTTATGTTTTACACATGTTTTTCAAAGATATTTTCTGAACATAAGGAGAAGCATTTAAAAAAACCAAGAGAGGTTTTTGTTCAATACAGAATTTCCTACAAAAGCCTCCTTTTATTTCTCAAAATAAATTATGGATGAGGAGATACAAGCTTTGTCTCAACACCTATTTTTCAGATAAAAAAAAGAAGGCAAAATGACCAATTCATAGATGAAAGGTGAAGACAAATTTTAATGAAGATCATGTTTTTGAGGTCAGGATACTATATTTTTGAGATATTTACAATCCTCATAAGTTTTAAGCATCCCCAAGTGATAAATTTTGAAGATTTTTTTGAAAAATCTGCTTGCACAGCAGTTTCGTAGCGCGCTACGAGACTACTGAAACCGTCTTTTGCACATTTACATATAAATTTTGGGGGAAATTAGATGAGTTTTTGGTTTAAAATTTCTGGTGGAAGTATGGATATAAAAATTGAAGGTTCTATTGAATAAATCAAGTGAAAATGTGATTGAAAAGAGAAGTTTAACACCGAGCTACAAAATGCGATACGAAAACAGGCTACTTTCGTAGCACAGGCTTATCTTCTACCATTTTACATCATTTTGGAAATATTTTTCTACATAGCTGGAAGATTGAAAGATTTATGGCAACGTTTGGCAAACATGACACATGTGAACCTGATCTATCAATGATCAAAGTGCTCAAATATGACAATGAAAGTAAAGGGCTAAAAAACAGGAAACATGTTTCCTAATTTCTAGGACAATTTTATCATCAACAGCAGGGTGACTTTAAGTGAATGGTCAGCAGAAAAATTCGAATTCATGGGATAGCAGGTGTCAAAGCATGAATTAGAGAATAGATAAGGTTGTTAGAGGCATATTCAAGAAGTTTTAGTCCAATGAGAATTAGGACTTTTCAAAAGCAATTTAGCTGTCATTTTGCAATTAATAGCATGTTTTATGGTTAGAATAGGTGTCAAAGCATGGGAATTCGAATTCTCTAGTGGAGGATGAAAAATCCCTATATTGTAAATTTTCTATATAGAGCAGGAGGTCAAATTCTACAGGGGCTGGAGACTTTTTGGCAAAAGCTGTTGCTTTATGTAATTGACTGTGATCAGTAATGCAAAGAGGTTTTCTTCTTGACAAACCTGAGATTCTCATGGGGTTTTAATGCTTTATTGATCTACCTATTATGTTTAACTACTTGCAGTAGATCTCATTTCTATTACTCAGAATTCATAACCCTATGCTCTGACTTCCTTTAGTAATGAGGTGACTGTGTTTTTCTGTGTTTTATGAGTGAATTTCCTTTGAACCACTAGCAGTAGATTTCATTAATATTACTCAGAATTCATAACTCTATGCTCTGACTTCCTTTAGTAATTTTCTTTGTTTAAGACCCCTATTTTCCTTAGCTTCCATGTCAAGAAACCTTTCCACTGAACCTACTGATTTGTTGACTCCATAAGCCCAATGGTAGTATTAGCCTTCATATTTTCAACCTGCAATATACAAAATCAATACTTAATTCATAGAGTTAGCCATCTATCTATATCTTTATTCCATATCATTAACCCTTGAGAGAGCCCTATCAGGCTGAGGAGGCTAAGCCTCAATCAAAAGATGGTTTGAAATAGTTACACTGAAGTTGTCTGATGAGCAGCCTATCAGGTCCTATTTTGGTGATAACATTTTGGTGCGTCTGTCGGGAGCCTGAAGATTACTCATTCCCGAAATCAAGAAGCTGAATTTCTGAAGGTAGCAGGAGCTCAGGAAGCTGTTCGAGGTTGCATCTACCTTGGTGACTCCACACATCAAATAATAAAATTGGAAGTTGACTCCACTGCTTGAATATCAGTAGCTATATGAAGTTTCAAGATGAGTTGCATTGTAAGAATGAATGCCAAGTATGCCCCTATGAATCGATCTCATATCCCTGGTTTTCCAAATCCTATGCCAAAGGTTGAATGCTTAGATGATCTTCCAATATTTAAAGATGAAAAGAAAGACAATGCTGCTTTTCATTTGGTCAGGTTCCATATGCATGTACACAGTCTTAAGGTTCAGTTCCCTGAAGATTGTCTCATGAATATGTTTATGGCCACTTTAGAAGGAAAAGCATGGTCTTGGTATGAAATCTTGCCAAATGGTTCATTATATTCTCTTTCTGATTTCCATGATGTATTTTATGAGATGTATAAAGAGTGTCATCCCTCTTTATTGATGGTCAAAGACTGTTGTAAACACTCTAAGAGTTTTATTGAATATTTGGAGAATTTTTATGAAGATGATGAGTTCATGGATGAGGAAATTTTAGAAGCCTTTCATGACAATACCTTTCATCAACAAGAAGAACACCAAGAAGAAAGGATAATTTCTCCCTTAGATGAAAATGAAACCCAACAAGAGTTTACTTATGAAAATCATGTCACATCCTTTGAGTTTGGGGAAATTTTACAGTAGGTTTGTCAATCCTTTGATCATCAGGAGTATGAGAATCATTTCAAGCAGCAAGAGGAAATATTGGAAAATGTTTGCTACAAACCTCAGGTACAGGAAAAAGTTGATTCTTCATGTCATTTCTTGCATCAGCCTATATCAAATGATGATTACATTAATGAATAAGTGGGTGAAATTTTTTCTTTATCCTTGTATTCTAATCTGAAATCATTTGAGTGCAAGTCAGAAGATAAGATTCAATTTGTGGATGAATTTGCAGAGAAAATTGAAAAGGACATTCAAGTTTCAAAAGATAAAATTCAATCTCATAGTATTCATGATCAAGATTAGTCTTTTCAAATGATTTTAATGCCAAAACACAAAGAGGGGGTGTTGCTACCTTTCTTCTTAGAGATTGAGGAAGAATATACTGTTTTTGTAAATCAGTTCGAAAAGAAATTTGAAAGCACACAATTGAAGTCTTATGTGATTGATCAAAGCATGGATGAGTTGTCCAAAGTCACAGAATGTCATGAGAAGCATCAAACAGATCATATCTTCTTTGATCCTATAACTGCCTACATGGAAGGGTTCTACAGTCCAGATTTCCAGTTATATTTACATTATGAAGATCAGTTACATCTCATGTTTCCTTGGTCATTTCAGCATCAGGTTTACTTTTGGTTCAAGCATAGTCAAAAGATTCAAGTGTCAGATCAGATCAATGACTGGCTTCATTGGAAGATTCATGTTCCTTGAGTTAAAGTGGAAAATTGCAGCTACTAGGGTAGGTAGCAGTGTGTGAATAAGCTCAAAGGTGAATGAGCATCTTTTCAGTAGGTACAAAGTTGGTTCTTTTGTAGTGATCATCAAGCTTGAGCCCGAGGTAAAGGCCATTAGAGCTTGAGGAGAAGCTTGTCAATTTCAAATTTTTTTTTTTTCAAGAAAATGGATAGCAGCACTGGAACCACTGGTTCGTAGTGTACCACAAGGGCACACTATCCCAAGTGGAGCCACTGTTATCACCCAAAAATTTTCAAAACATCATTATGTCAACTCTATTTTTGGTCATGATTTCAAGTAGGTCTAAAATTCATTTTAAGTCTTGGTAAAGGGTAGGTCATAGTTTCATAAGTTTTAAATGCCATATTTCAAGTTCAAATAAAGTCTTTTAGGTCCATTCCATGATTAAAAAGTCATATTTTTCATTTAGGGGTCATTCCATTAGGTTTCGAGTTGAAATTCTGCAATTAGCCAAGAATCCACACTTTCGTAGCGCTTCTAGTTCAAAAATAGGAAATGCTCTATGAAAGCGTTGCTACTTTCGTAGCGCGCTACGAAACTGCTGTAGCAGCTTTTTCAGTCATGAAGAAAAACTCTGTTTTCTGGTTTTAGTAGTTAACTTCCAAGGGGGTTTCTGGGAAACTGAAAACTAATTTGTGAAAAATGAAAGATGTTTTTATTCCTAACATACCTAAATACAAAAACCTCTCTCAGTTTCTTCAAATTCATTAGGAGGTGGGAGTCATTGATAAATTAAAATGCGCTACGAAACTACTGTTACAAAATGTCCTGTACATGGCTGTTTAGTAGTCAAACTTCAAGTTCAGTTTCTGGCCAAATGGAAAAGTGTTTTGAAATTATAAAAGAGTTTTCTCTTCATAAAATATCCAGCTACAATAAATTATCTCACTTTTCTCACAAGTGTTACCAGTTGGGAGATACAAGCCTTTCTTTGAAGCCATATTTTCAAAAAACAAAGTTTTCCTGTTTTACACATGTTTTTCAAAGACATTTTCTGAACATAAGGAGAAGAATTTCAAAAAACAAAGAGAGGTTTTTGTTCAATACAGAATGTCCCACAAAATCCTCCTTTAATTTCTCAAAATACATTATGGATGAGGAGATACAAGCTTTGTCTCAACACCTATTTTTCAGATAAAAATAGTAAGGCAAAATGACCAATTCATAGATGAAAGGTGAAGACAAATTTTAATGAAGATCATGTTTTTGAGGTCAGGATAATATGTTTTTGAGATATTTACGATCCTCATAAGTTTTAAGCATCCCTAAGTGATAAATTTTGAAGACTGTTTTGAAAAATCTGCTTGCACAGTAGTTTCATAGCGTGCTACGAAACTGCTGAAACCGTCTTTTGCACATTTACATATAAATTTTGGGGGAAGTTTGATGCGTTTTTGGTTTAAAATTGCTGGTGGAAGTATGGATATAATAGGTGAATGTTATATTGAAGAAATCAAGTGAAAATATGATCTAAAAGAGAATTTTAACAGCGAGCTACGAAATGTGCTACGAAAACAGGCTACTTTCGTAGCGCAGGCTTATCTTCTACCGTTTTACATCATTTTGGAAATATTTTTCTGCACAGCTGGAATATTGAAAGATTTATGGAAATATTTGACAAACATGACACATGTGAACCTGATCTATCAGTGATCAAAGTGCTCAAAGATGACAATGAAAGTAAAGGGCTAAAAAACATGAAACATGTTTTTTAATTTCTAGGACAGTTTTATCATCAGCAGCAGGGTGACTTTAAGTGAATGTTTAGCATCAAAATTCAAATTCATGGGATAGCAGGTGTCAAAGAATGAATTAGAGAATAGATAAGGACGTTGTTAGAGGCATATTCAAGAAGATTTAGTCCTATTAGAATTAGGACTTTTCAAAAGAAATTTAGCTGTCATTTTGCAATTAATAGCATGTTTTATGGTTAGAATAGGTGTCAAAGCATGGGAATTCGAATTCTATAGTGGAGGATGAAAGATTCCTATATTGTAAATGTTCTATATATAGCAGGAGGTTGAATTCTACAGGGGTTGGAGACTTTTTGGCAAAAGCTGCTACTTTATGTAATTGACTGTGATCAGTAATGCAGAGAGGTTTTCTTCTTGACAGAACTGAGATTATAATGGGGTTTTAATGCTTTATTGATCTACCTATTATGTTTAACTACTTGCAGTATATCTCATTGCTATTACTCAGAATTCATAACCTTATGCTTTGACTTCCTTTAGTAATGAGGTGACTGTGTTTTTCTGTGTTTTATGAGTGAATTGCCTTTGAACCAATAGCAGTGGATTTCATTACTATTACTTAGAATTCATAACTCTATGCTCTGAATTACTTTAGTAATTGTGTTTGTTTAAGACCCCTATTTGCCTCAGCTTCCATGTCAAGAAACCTTGCCACAAATGTAATATGTAATATGTAATATGTAATCATTGAATTTTTCGATTAGGTACAATAAATAAATAATTTAGTATTAAATATTAATTTTCAAGTATTTTCTTGCAGAAAACAAAAGAAAATGGAACCCATTCAACACATAAAACATGACGACAAGGAAGAAAAGGGTTGATATCTATGTTTGTGAGTAATTGTTACTTCCTTATAACAACTTAACTAGATTTCATTTTTGTATATTTTAAGTTTTTTTACAACAATCATCATTGAATGTCTTCAAATAGGCACTAACATACAAAGAGGAACCATCATAATATTTGATTGACATTCTGTTATATTAGTCTCCTATATTCTACAGTATGACTAGATAACTATGGACTTTCTACAGTCTGCTGAAAATAACATTCCTTGACTATCATTTATTTTCAGAAATCTCATTGCCTTCATTATTTTCATTTAAACCTATCCATTATCTCTCACTTTACCTATTTAGATCACTCTCATCACTCTGAAAACCTATGTTTGAACTTGATCCCTTCATGTTAGCCTCTTCCCCTTCTTAAAATCACCTTCCCTATGCTAAAAACCCCATTTTACCCTTCCCCTTCACTCATTTCCCTCTATCTTATTCAAAACAATGTAAAAACCATTTTTTACATTGTTTTGAAATTAATTTTGTCTTGGGTCCCACTTTAAAAATAAACCCCGTTTATTTCAAACACCCAACCCCTTATAGGTTTTAGCCCCTCGCTTTTAAGAACCTTTATCCTCCACTCTCATATAACCCAGCCCCATGTTAAATTAAGCGCTTCCACTTAAATTCGTACCCTAGGCCCCGCGCTATTTTAAAAACATTCCACTCCATTTAAACCCCCTATCCCACATGCCAAATCAACCCACATCCCACTCATCACTCGACCACTGTCATATCCCCGCCGTCTGATCCGACGGCCATCAGGCGTTTTCGCAACCCTAAAAGCCCACCGTTTAAACACCTTGGGAGCATGCGAAACGGGCGGTTTTCATGCCCGTCCTTTCCTCCACGTGTCTCCCCTTCATCTTATTGCATCCCTTCTTCCGATACCATCTCACCACTTTTTCCTTATGCGATAAACCACTAACCACCTCCTCGCCTAAAACAAAACCGCTGACCCCATTCAAACATGATGAAACCTTGTGCCTCTGCGATAAACGCCGAACCTCTGTATTAACTCCTGTAACGCATATACAAGAATTGAAAAGCCACAAATAGATGTAGAACCCAAAGGCTACCATTGTCTAGAATCTGGCCACCGACTTCCCGAGATCCTGCGAGCCACCATTGCTCCCCATCCTGCAGGCTCACATTTTTATTAATAAATTGTTTTTATTTTGCAGGTGATCGATGAATTAGAAAAGGAAATAATCATATTGCGGTTCTAAAGTCCAAAAATTATTCAAACTAAGTTATTTGGGTGACGATCCAAGATCTTTGTTTATTAAAGGATTAGGAGCGCAATATTAATCAAAAGCAGCAATGGATCATGATCAATAAGGATCATGCAAATTAATCCAGAGACAACAAGTTTTATTCAAAGGAGAGAGTAAGGAAAAGAGAGAGTTCACAGTGATTGAGTAGGCAAAGATAAAGACAACTAAAGAACACAGTTGGAGAACAGTGATAGTCAAAAGTTTCACCATGACAATAAAAGGTTAAAGAAATAAAAATATTAGTCAAAGGCTAAAGACAGGGTTAGAGGACGGAGTTAAGACAAAATACATATAAGAGAGGTTAAGGAAGAGGTTATAGTAACCCAAGGCAGTCAAAGAGAGATCAGAGATAAAAAAAATAGATAAAAGAATACAGATAAAAACAATTTGAAGGTTTAAAGACATATCATAAACAAATCAACAAAGAAAGACAGAGCCAGGTGTCAAGGCCATTCAACATTTAACTCTTCCAAATCACATTGGCCACCTACAATGAAATTTTGATTTAATATAAGCTACCTCAGTTAATGTTCCAGTCAGATATATTTTAGCAGCTACTTAGAAGTTATTGTAAAAGTAATGAAAAGGAAAATAGTCAAAAACAACATAAGAGTTAGCTCAGTAGTAAATTAGAAAGTTATTACTACAGTAGGTCAGTCAGAGATATTTTGGCATTGGGCCTTGCATGGTCTCAATTGTCAAACATCATTTACTCTGTAGTAAATACAAATCTGTCACCCTATATTAGAGCAACCTCCTCATCTCCAGTTAAATACTGCATGTATTGTTCATTATTATTGTTGGTTTCTTGGTTGGATGATCATACTCTAAGTTGCAAAGATTATTGCACTAGAGCATTGTAACTGTTTTGGACATCAGTAATACAAGCACGTTCATAGGATTCTTGGGCTATGTTAATGGTGATGTTATACCTCTTTGTTAAATGTTTCTTCTTTGTTTTCCATATTGTACATCACTAATAATAGAACATAAATTTTAGATTGAGATATGTTGTTTTGGCACCTCAACTCTGTTTGTCATTTTTATCTCTATGTTTTCCTCTGAAAGTAATAACTAAAGCATTCTTAACTGCTCTTTAGGATTACTGGATTGTTTCCTTGAGATTTTCTTATCAAAATATGATTAAAGAATTCTTAACTTCTCTTTAATTTCACTGAACTGTTATCTTAAATGTTTTCTTTATCTAAAAGTAATAACTAAAGAATTATTAACTCTATTTAGGATTACCGGATTGTTGCCTTGAGATTTTCTTAGCAAAGTATGATTAAAGAATTCTTAACCGTTCTTTAGTTTTACCAAATTATTATCTTAAAGGCCTTCTTTGAAGTTTAATTAAAGAATTCTTAACTGCTCTTTAATTTCACTGAACTATTATCTTGAATGTTTTCTTTGTCTGAAAGTACTAACTAAAGAATTATTAACTTCTTTTTAGGATTACCGGATTTTTGTCTTGAGGTATTCCTAGTAAAGTAGAGTTGAAGAATTCTTAACTGCTCTTCAGTTTTACCAAACTATTATCCTAAAGGCTCTTCTTGTTTGAAGTATAGTTAAAGGATTCTTAATTTCCCTTTAGTTTTACTGAATTCACAACTTGTTGTCATCTCATATTCATTTTACCTAAAAGGATCCATTTGATGTAGTTAGCTTTCCCTATGAAAACCCTTGAAGAGTTGATGTACAATTAAAACCTCTTATAAATCCATAGCCCAATGGATTAAGCTTCTCACATTCTATCTATTCAACTAAAACAATCAACCAAACAATCAATCAAAAACAAACAACGTCCAAACCTCATAACTAGCCTAAAATCAGAAGAATATAAGCACAAAGGTAAATCATTTTCATCATAAACATAAAGAGAGCTCTCTTTGAGCCTAGGAAGGCTAGGTCCTGGACTCCAAAGTGGTTTGATGTGGTTCCCTGCTACTTGTTCTTTCCAATCTTTCAAATCACGGGGCACCAACATAATGGCGACCATACTGGGGACATACTGAGTTATTAAAAATATTAAAACTTCCTCATGAACTCAGAAAACCCCATTCAAATTTAGATGACTCAAATATTCACCTAGATTGGTAGCTGGTTGCTAATGGTGGACAACAACCAGCCTCAAAATAGTTAAAATCATCCACCTGGTGACTCCACTGGTTTATAATAAGTCTGCTGACTCCACTGGTTTTCTACATACTTCACTAGGAAATTATTGAGAAATCTTGATATCATCAAACCTCAAATATAACCCAGTCATAATACTTTGTGAATAAAGTATTTCTTTCACAGATTGGTTTATTTTTCAAAACTGTTATAAAACTTTCAGTCGCTCTGTTCCTTGGGTCTAAAATCTGGCTTCCAAGAGAATCTGTACCAGATCCCATCCTGACCCAAAACCTCCTACAATAGTTGATAATCCTGAGCACATCCTAAGAAAAACTCATAGATATGAGAGTTCAACTGTTAGCAAACCTATTCACAAGGAAATTATCCTACCTGAAAACCTTAAAGACTTGCAAAATATCCTATCTGACTCACCCCTGGAACAAAGCTTGTCCAGGACTAGATATCAGAATTGGATAACCCAGATAGTTATAGAACCATCCATCTTGCATCAGAATCCTATTGTAATAACTTCAACCCCCATCCATACACCCACTATTCACCTTCCCCCATTTAACTCTCCACCTCTGTTTGTCAACCCTCCACTTGTTAACCCCCATTTTGTTTCCCCAACCACCATCAATTGCAACATGGTATGCCCCATTAGTCCTACCATTGCCTTTAGTAGTTCTACCACAGGAATATCAATCCAAAATCCCCTTATTTGATGCAAGTGGTGCTACAACTGCTCTATAACATGTGGATAGAATGGATGACTAATTTGGCAGATAAGAAATAGACGATGAAACTATTAAACTAAGAATGTTTGCTCAAAGCTTAGGGGGAGAAGCAAGAAAATGGTTTAATGGCCTAACCCCTAATAGTATACATTACCTCCTTGCTTTTCATCATTTATTCCTAAATAAATGGGAAGTCAATAAAAACCCTCTGCAAATCTTATTAGAATATGAAAGCATTAAGAGAAACATTGGAGAGAGTGTCCAATATTACTGCACTAGGTTCAATAGTGTATATAATGCCCTCCCTCCTCCCATAAAACCCCCACAAGTTCTAGCCCTAATGAAATTTCTAGATGGTTTTGACTTAGAAATGGCTTATCAGCTAAGAGAAAGAGACCCTCTCACATTAGAAGATATGCAGAGGGGTGCAGTAAGTGTAGAGGAAAATCTGATTGCCAAGAGGGCTAGAATGAGGGATGAAAACATAGTCACATATAGGGAAGAGGTTGTATCCTCATCATCTGATACTAATATTGATAACTTAGTTAGAACCATGGAAAGGATGATGGAGAGAATAAACATGAATGAGAGAGGTTTCCCTAGAGAAAGCCAAGCAGCTCCTCAAAATAGAAACCAGAAACAAAACCAAAACTTTAGAAGAAATCCTCCTCAAATAAGACAAAGAGGGTCTGACCAAAAAATCAGGCCTCCTTTCCAAGAAAAATATGCTGATGAAGATGAGGGAGTGATTGAAGAACCAGAGCCAAGTCAAATCAATCTAATGGGAGTAAAAAATGAGGATATTGTTTTCCTCACCGAAGAAGAACAATGCATTTTTCCCCCAACTCAATTTGAAGAAGAATGCCTAGAATTCGAAGAATATAAACAAGGCTTTGAAAATTCCATCATGGAATTACATAGGCAGTATGACCTCACAAGAAAGAAAGCCTAAGACACCCCCAAGAGAAACAACCCTAAAATTTCTGCTAGGAAGACCCCTGAAAATGATCCTAAAAAGACAGCAGAAAATCCAAACATAATAGATAAAAGTTCTGATAAAGATAGAAACAAAAATAGTCAAGAAAGCAACACTAGTTATTCAAATAGTAGCCCTAACAAAACTGATTTAACTGATATCCCTAGTGCAAATCAACGATTTGAAATTGCTGCAAAAATAGTGTCTGATAAAACTGATTTAAATCTGCCAAAAACACAGACACCCTTCAGTATTGAGAATGAAATTTCCAAGATAAAAATCTCCATACCTCTTACTGAATTATTTGGCTAAGATGTATATAGATCCAACTTTTGAAAGCTTTAAACATAGGATAAAATATTGATACTGTAAATCTGAATGATGACAAACCTGAGCTTTTGTTTGGACCTGAAGTAGAAGGTAAATTCCAAGAAGGAGGTGTCCCTCCATTTTATGTCAGCTTGAACATCCATGATAAAATCCCTCACAATTCCATGTTAGATTCAAGAGCTTCACATAACCTCATCCCAAAAGTGGTTATGCAGAGACTTTGCCTTGAAATAACTAGGCCATACAAAGACTTGTACTCCTTTGACTCCAATAGGGTAGAATGTATAGGCCTAATCAAATATCTCTGTGTTAATTTAGCACAAATACCAACCAAAAGCCTAGTAATGGATATTGTAGTGGCTAACAATCCCCCTAAATATGGCATGCTCCTATCACACTCATAGGGAGCTAAACTACAAGGCACCCTCCAAATGGACATGACCTATGCTACCATACATGTCTTTAATCGACAAAGAAGACTATATAGGGAAACCCATATGAAATACATGGTCAAAAATCAAGAAAAGCCTGATAACTCCCCTGTCTATTCTGTCCACACAGACCTTGATTCATTTATCCTCTACAATGATGAAAACATTAATGAAAAAGTAGAAAAAAGTGAACAAACCACTGAAAAGGAAGAAGAGAAGAAAGAAAAGGAAGAACAATCAAACCAAATAGATAAAGAACAACATAATGGTGAACCTGAAACTAAACCTCTATGGAGCATGAGATTTGATGGTTCTTGTGGTAAAACTGGACCAGGAGCAGGTGTTTGGGTACACAAAACTGAGAACAACCATGTAGAGGGCCACTCCTATAAACTGAACTTCCAATGTACAAACAACATAGCAGAATATGAGGCACTCCTTCTAGGGCTACAATTACTGAAGAAATTAGAAGCCAAAAGAATCTCAATTCGTGGGTATTCTGAGCTATTCATCAGGAAAATTAAAGGAGAATATTCAACTAAACACCCTAGACTAAGAGCGCACAGAAATGCTGCCCTTGACCTCCTAAAAACATTCAAAGAATATGATCTTGCCTTTTTCCCAAGAAATCAAAATATCCTTGCCAACGGTCTAGCCTTTGCATCCAGTACTTTTCAAAAGCCTCATCATAACAAAAAATATATAGTAAAGGTTAAATATATACCAGCAGTCCTTGATAATATAAAATATTGGAAATTTTTTGAAAATGACAAACAGATTGAAGATTTCCTACAGTCCAGAGATGACTTTGAAATGCCAAATTCAGATTTAGATCATGAAGAAGACTGCCCTACTGAGGAAAAAACAGGCAAGGAGGAGGCCACTCTTAATGCTGATATAAATCTGTTAACAAAGAAAGATCCATAGAAGACAGAAATGTGTAAAGATCCAGAAAAAGAAGAGGTTGAAGTGTTGCAGTCCAGAGATAATACCTTGCCCAGAGGACTTGTCCCTCTAGAAGAACTTTTTGATTTCAATGATGTTGCTAGAAAACCAAAGATGGAATCTACTAAAATAGAGATAGAAAAATGCAATATAAGTAGTGAGAAAGAACCCAAAATGATAAAGCTGTCAAAGACACTACTAGCACATGTAAAGCAGAAATATATTGAGTTGTTCAAAGAGTTTAGTGATGTTTTTGCTTAGAGCTATGAAGACTTGAAGTCCTATGATACTGATATCATCCAGCACAAAATTCCACTCAAAGAAAGCCATAATCCCTTTAAACAGAAGCTGCGTAGAATAAACCTTGTCCAAATGCCACTGGTTGAGAAAGAAATAAAGCAAATGTATGATGCTACCATAATAGTCCCAGTAAGGTACTCAAAATGGGTCTCAAATCTTGTATCAGTGAGGAAAAAGACAAGAGAAATTAGGCTCTGCATAGACTTCAGAAATTTAAACAGAGCATCCCTAAAGGATCACATAATGCAAAGGGTAGTAGGCTCCAAAATGATATCTCTGTTTGATGGTTTTTCAGGGTACAATCAGGTGCTGGTACATCTAGATGATCAACACAAGACAACTTTCACTACACCTTGGGACACCTTCATGTATGTTAAAATGTCTTTTGGGTTAATGAATGTTGGGACCACTTTTCAAAGAGCAATGGATATTGCTCTCAGAAGAAATAGGTTGCTTCATTGTGATATATCTTGATGACATCACAGACTACTCAAAAACTGATGAAGAACATCTAGCTCACTTAAGAAAGGTCTTTGAAAAATGCAGAAAGTATGGCTTGTCTTTAATTCCCAAGAAAACCTTGTTTGGCCTTCAAGAAGGGAAGCTTCTAGGTTACATCATATCTGAAGAAGGGATCAAGATCAACCCAAAAAGGATTGAGGGAATATTTCAAATCAGTTATCTGAGAAACATCAAAGAGATGCAATCTTTCATTGGAAAGATAAATTTTTTAAGAAGGTTCATACCAAACCTTGTAGAACTCCTGAGAAACATCACTAATATTCTGCAAAAGGAATCAAGAGTCAAATGGACCAAAGAAGTAAAGCAATCTTTCGTCTAGGTGAACCGGGCACTTACACAAGCACCGGTTCTGATCAACCCTGACTTCACTAAAAATTTCTTCATTTTCTCCTTTGCATCAGAACACACAGTTGCTGCTGTCTTACTGCAGAAAAATACAAAAGGACAAGAGAAACCCATAGCATTATTTAGCCAAGCTTTGAGAGATGCACCTCTAAAATATAATATAATGGAAAAGTAGGATTTTTCCTTAATCAAAGGACTAAAAGATTTCAGAGTCTACATTTTGCACTCACACATCATTTTATTTGTGCCTCATACAGTGGTTAAAAACATACTTACACAAGATCATGATGGGAAAATAGGTAAGTGAATTGTTGTCATCTTGGAATATGATATGGAAATCAAGCCCACCAAGCTAATCAAAGGACAAGGACTGGCTAAACTGATGGTTGAAAAAAAAATTCAATCACTAGACATCAATATGATTCACTCATTGGATGAACAAGAGGTGCTGGCGACTCCACCTATTGAGGAAGAATTCCTGAACTCTTTTTGGTACGCTGATATACTGTATGTGATTTTTAATTTAAATGATCCTCTTGGTTTATCCAAAATAAAGGCTAGATTCTTGAAGTTAAAGGCTGTAAATTTCTGCATTTTGGAAAAGATTTTGTATTGGAAAAATTCTGGTGGTGTATTGCTTAAATGTTTGCCTAAAGAAGATGTAGATAGGATTAAGCATGAATTTCATGAAGGAGAGTGTGGAGGCCATCTCTATTGGAAAACCACTATCAATAAAATCCTTAGGGTTGGTTTCTATTGGCCTACCCTCTTCCAAGACATCCACAAGATGGTAATTGTCTGTCATAAATGCCAATTTTTTTAGGGTAAAAGGAAGCTGCTACCTTTGCCATTACAACCTATCTCTGTTGAAGCTCCTTTTCAACAATGGGGTCTATATGCTACAGCTGCGCCTTGTGATCTAGATACTCAAGGAGGCAGAGATGGCTCGGTGCAGCGGAGTTTTCTTCTCGGAGCTAGGGTTCCAGAGTTTGGAGGCCGCCGTCTGGTTCGATGTGGCCCTGAGGAAATGCTCCAAGCCGCCACCAGACTGCCTTGGTTGCTCAGAGCTTATGCAGAGGGTTGATATCCCATTACAGGGCGGAGGTTTGGAATCTTGCATGGTGGAGGCAAAGGCAGTGGCGACGCCTTTCCCTACCCTCACCATCGGCTCATCTCTGCGGTCTTTACCTGATCTGGTTTTTTCCTTGGTGGCCGATTGGGGAGGAGGTTTAAGGGTAGCTCTCTGGGGTGCAGACGAACCCCTTTCGATCCATCTTCGAGGGCGGCAAAGTCTTTACCATTCGCCCCCTGTTTGGAGCAGAGTGAGGTATTGCGGATGGCTTCTCCCTCTCGCGGTAAGGAGGTACTCGATCAGCTATCCTCAAGTTCTACTTTGGCAGCTCCCAGACGCGGATGCCATCTTTCCATACGCCTCGATCCAACATTTTATAGTTGCAGTTGTTGGCTACATGGCAGATCCTACTTGCCCTGCGTCTGGCATTGATGCAGTCTCATGCTATCTTTCGCCTGCTACACGTCTTCGGCTGCAGGTCTCTCCCCTCTGGATTGCCGTCGTCCCTGCACATGTGGTAGGGTTCGGGGTTCCCTCAGGCCCGGGCTGCCTTGAGAAGGAAAACGGGACTCCCGCCGTAAAAGGGCTTCAGCCAGATGCCTGCGCTAAAGGGTTTTCGTTGGAAGCTCTGTTTTCTCAGCACTATAGTGATCTATTGCAGAAGATGAAGCTTAAACAGGGCCTGCGGACTGGGGCCCCCTCGGGCCATGGCAGGTCTACTCTCAAAAGCACAACAGGTTTTGGCATTGGATCTAGGCACCCTTCAGACTCTTTTCAGATTCAAATTTCTCAGCCTACTGGAAAGACCATCCTGCAATGGGTCAGCCCTTCAGATTTGGTGCTAGATCTCAAACTGGATCTAGAAAGGCGGATTGGGATCCCTTCAGGCCTTCAGAGACTTCTCTTTCAAGGTAAACAACTTGAAGACCTTCTTCCCATCTTCTCTTACAACATTAACAGAAACAACTCCTTAGTGTTAACCATGCGGTTGAGAGGGGGGGCAGCAGGACAGTCGTCCTCTGTTCCTCATTTCTCTTACAAAGATGATGTTCACTCAGCAAATCCTAATCCCCCGGAAGTCTCCAAATCTAAGCCATTTTTGGTCGACAAGAAAGAAGATGTTCCCACTGTGGAAATCACTTATCCAGATATTGCAATACAACTTCAAGATTTTGCAGACAGAGCCATCATTTGTAGATTCAACGGACTGTGGCCGAGATCTCAGGACCTTTATGCTTGGATTCATGCAAACTGGACCCATCACTGTAAGGTTAGTTTCTGTTCCAAAGGATATTTCATTGTTCTATTTAATGAAAGTAAGCATTATGAAAAGGCTTTAGAAGAAGGCCCTTGGTTCTTGGGTACTGCAGGGCTGTTCTTAACTCCTTGGTTCCCATATTTTGATCCTGTAACAACGGTCATTACAACGACACCAGTATGGATCAGGCTTCCAAACCTGCCAGTTCACTTATGGCATGTAGCAATCTACAAAGCCATAGGCAACACCCTGGGCAGTTTCATTACGGGAGATTACAGGCGAGAAAGAAATGGGCTATACACATATGCCAGAATATGCGTGGAGTTATATTTAAGCAAGGGACTACCAGATCAAATCAATCTCAAGTTAAACGATTTTGTTTGGACCCAGTTACTGGATTACGAAAACACTGCCTTCCGCTGCCGCCATTTCCATTTAACAGGGCATCTGAGGTCCTCCTGCCCCACTCTCCCGGCAAAACATAAAAAGGAACACCCCTCCAAGTCAAAACCCAAAATATGGGCTCCCTGCTCTCCTCCTCCAGTCGAGGATTCTGATTCCTCCAGCTCTGAAGAAGAAGCCAGCGATGCAGACCTGGATCACGCCCCACAATCTGGGGTCCCCTCCGCCGATGGACCAACGCGTTCCTCGGATTTGGCCATCGCCCAGAAATGCGTCCATTTGACCTCCTCCTCTGATTCAGATAAGGAGGGCCCTTCCGTGGAGATCCCCAATCTTCAGGTTATTGTTGCTCATTCGCCCATGGATGGATGGGTTGAAGTTAAAAAAATAAAAGGAAAAAAGCTTCGTGTTGAGACCTCTGCCCATTCTGGGTAGATATCAGTATTCTAGCCTTTCTGTCGTTGGTTGTAGCTCCTTGCTTACTTCTCTCTTTCTACGAAACCGAGGTTGATAGTCCTATCATTTCCGGTTGCCGGTTTTTGTCTCTCTTGATTGTATCTTCTTCATTGTACCATATTTTTACTTAATAGATTTAGTCTAATTCAGAAAAAAAAAAACAATGGGGTCTATATTTCATTGGAGAAATCCACCCTACCTCCTCTGCCCAACATAAATGGATCCTTACTGCAACTGACTATTTTAACAAGTGGATAGAAGTCATTCCCTCCAGGATCGTCACAGACTCAGTAATTATCAGATTCCCTGAAAACAACATTTTGTCTAGGTTTGGCTCTCCTAGGAAAATTATTACTGACAATGCTACTGCCTTTAGATCCAAGAAAATGGTGGATTTTTTCCACAGATATCACATTACTTTGGGACATTCTATAGCTTATTACCGTCAAGGTAATGGGTTGGATAATTCCTCAAATAAAAGCTTGGTGAACATCATTAAAAAGTTGTTGGAAGAAAACAAGAAATCATGGCACAACAAGTTGGTACATGCACTGTGGGAAGATAGGCTAACAAATAATAAATCAATTGATGTGTCACCCTATCAGCTAGTCTATGGAACAGATGCAGTCTTCCCAACAAACTTGGGAGTGCCAATAATGAAGCTTATTCAAGAAGTGAAGTCTGAAGAAAATGACATACAAAGAAGGATAAATTAAACTATTCGGCTACAACAAACCAAAGAAGGAGTATACAACAGAACACAACTGTTGCAGGAAAACATCAACAAACTCTTTGATAAAAGGACCAAGGAAAATGATTTTAACATTGGATACAAAGTATTGAAGTGGGATTCAAGAAGAGAGGACAAAGGCAAACATGGAAAATTTGATAACTTGTGGAAAGGTCCATACATAATTCATTTTGCAAGAGGTAATAATGCATTTTTCCTACAAGAAATGGATGGAACATAGTTGTTTGGAGGTCCTATCAATGGCAGGATGCTCAAGCATTATTTCAATTAAGAATCTCAGTTTATGTTTTCTTCATTGTATATAACATTGATTAAAAAAATCTCAAAAAAAATGATCCAAAAAGAGAGAAAGGAAAGAAACAAAATGAATAAAAGAGGGCAGATAAGAATAAAAAGGTAAGCCCCATACCAAAAAATGAATGTTTCTGAAAGTGTGCAAGTCAAAATGCGACTACGTTTGAAAAATTCTTGTTCGATCATACAACCTAAACATGATTGTACAAATTTTGAATTTTTTTCGATAAGTTAGAAAATGAAAATTTGCCAAACTGTTTAAACTTGGCTTATCAGTAGGTAGGTAGGAAATGACATTGGTATCAAAGCCTAAATCTTAAACTAATAAGAGAAGTGAGGGATAAGTGATAAATGAAATATTCAAGACCAAAACCATCAGTTTAGTTTACTTCTCAGTGCAAAATAATATTGTGTGCAGCTTGTCCAAAAAATGCCACAATTCATGATAATCAACCTGCTTAATCTTGATTCAGTCATGCTTCAAATTTCATGTTGATAGTTAGTGAATAAAAAATCTATCAAACTATTTAATCTTGGCAGATAAGTAGCTAGGTAGAGAATAAAAGAGCTTGTCGATCTAATCTGAGCCTTTGGAAGTTATAAGGTTAGAAATAGATAGTTTGATTTCAAAAGAAAAATAATGTTAAGGTTTTGCAAGTATAAAATGCACCCATAGAACGAAGAAAAAATGCTAGAATAGAATAATGGGTAGGCAAAAATCATCTTGTAGGAAGCATGGTTTTCAATTTTTGAAGGTCACAGTCACACGAATTGCAGCAGATCAACAATTTGGGGTTGAAAATCAACCAAATACAAACAAGCCATTGATCTACGAAATCTAGAGATTTGAGGTTCTTGACACCTCCTAAAGGAGTTTCCCTCCCTAGATGGAGCCACTGTTAGTCTCCTGTATTCTATAGTATGACTAGATAACTAAGGAATTTCTACAGTCTGCTGAAAATAAAATTCCCTGACTATCATTTATTTTCAGAAATCTCACTACCTTCATTATTTTCATTTAAACCTATCCATTATCTCTCAATTTATTTATTTAGATCACTCTCATCACTCTGAAAACCTATGTTTGAACTTGATCCCTTCATGTTAGACTCTTCCCTTCTTAAATCTCCTTCCCTATGCTAAAAACCCCATTTTCCCCTTCCCCTTCACTCATTTCCCTCTATCTTATTCAAAACAATGTAAAAACCCTTTTTTACATTGTTTTGAAATTAATTTTGTCTCGGGTCCCACTTTAAAAATAAACCCTGTTTATTTCAAACACCCGACCCCTTATAGGTTTTAGCCCCTCGCTTTTAAGAACCTTTATCCTCCGCTCTCATATAACCCGACCCCACCTTATATTAAGCGCTTCTGCTTAAATTCTTACCCCAGGCCCCGCACAATTTTAAAAACCTTCCGCTCCACTTAAATCCCCAACCCCACATGTCAAATCAACCCGCAACCCAGTCATTTCCCGACCACCATCAGATCCCCACCTTCTGATCGACGACCATCAAGATTTTTCGAAACCCTAAAAGCCCACAATTTGAACACCTCGGGAGTTTGCAAAATGGGCGGTTTTTGCGCCTGTCCTTTCCTTCACATGTCACCCCTTCATCTTATTGCATCCCTCCATCTGATACCACCTCACCACTTTTTCCTTGTGCGATAAAACACTAACCACCTCCCCGCCTAAAACAAAACCGCTGACCCCATTCAAACATGCCGAAACCCTGTGTCTCTGCGATAAACCCTGAACCTCTGTATTAACCCCTGTAACACGTCATTAGGGGAATTTAGAGGTCTAAAATGGGCCTCCTAAGAAAAATGTACAACCAAAATAAAATTTATTAGAACCAATAGGATTCAAGATGAAGATGTCAACCATGGGGGATGATTCACCATTTTTTAAGTAAAAGGGTAAAAATATTAAAAAATAATAAAATAACAAAACTACTTTTTCAACTCATATTTCAACTTATCTCCCAGAGTTTTTACTCAAATTTCAAGTGAGAGTACTCGTTGGATGCAAAACTTAATTCTTCATCCAAGGAGTACCCATGTTGCATACTTTTGATGGAACCTACTAAGAAAAAATGAGAAATACATGAAAAAACGTGATTGCAATCACGTTTTTTCATGTATTTCTCATTTTTTCTTAGTAGGTTCCATCAAAAGTATGCAACATGGGTACTCCTTGGATGAGGAATTAAGTTTTGCATCCAACAAGTACTCCCACTCAAAATTTGCGTAAAAATTGTGGTAGATAAGTTGAAAATATGAGTTGAAAAAGTAGTTTTTCTCTTTTTTCCCTCTAAAATTTGATGATGTCATCAAATCTTACTTATTTCCACTATTATTTTATAATTTCTTTAGGAGGCCCATTTTAGACCTCAAAATCCCCATAATGCTAAAATACCTGAAAAGCCACAAATAGATGCAGAACCTAGAGGCTACCATTTTCTGGACTCTGGTCACCGACTTCCCGAGATCCTACGAGCCACCATTGCTCCGCATCATGCGAGCTCACGTTTTTATTAATATTTTTTATTTTTATTTTGCAGGTGATCAATGAATCAGAAAAGGCAATAATCATATTGTGGTTCTAAATTCCGAAAATTATTCAAACTAAGTTCTATGGGTGATGATCCAAGAGATCGGTGCATTAAAGGATTAGGAGCGCAAGATTAATTAGAAGCACCAATGGATCATGATCAATAAGGATCATGCAAAATACTCCAGAGGTAGCAATTTTTCTTCAAAGGAGAGAGTAAGGAAAAGAGCGAGTTCACAATGATTATGCAGGTGAAGATAAAGACAATTAAAGAACATAGTTGGAGAACAGTGACAGTCAAAAGTTTCACCATGACAATAAAAGGTTAAAGAAATAAAAAGATTAGTCAAAGGCTAAAGACGGGTTTAGAGGATGGAGTTAAGACAAAATAAAAATAAGAGAGGTTAAGGAAGAGGTTACAGTAACCCAAGGCAGTCAAAGAGAGATCAAAGATAAAAAAAAGATAAAAGAATATAGATAAAAACAGTTTGAAGGTTTAAAGACAGATAAAAAACAAATCAACAAGGAAAGGCAAAGCCAAGTGTCAAGGCCATTCAACATTTAACTCTTACAAATCACATTGGCCACCTACAACAAAATTTTGATTTAATATAAGCTACCTCAGTTAATGTTTCAGCCACAAATATTTTAGCAGCTACTCAGAAGTTATTGTAAAAGTTAATGAAAAGGCATATAGTCAAAATAGCTTAAGAGTTAGCTCAACAGTAAATTAGAAAGTTATTACTACAATAGGTCAGTCAGAGATATTTTGGCATTGGGCCTTACATGGTATCAATTTTCAAACATCATTTACTTTTTAGAAAATACAAATCTGTCACCCTAGATTAGGGCAATCTCCTCATCTGCAGTTAAATACTGCATGTATTCTTCATATTTATTGTTGGTGGCTTGGTTGGCTGCTAGGTTAGATTTTGATTAGACTCTGAGTTGTAAAGATTATTGCACTGCAACATTGTAACTGTTTTGGACATCAGTAATACAAGCACGTCCACAGGATTCTTGAGCTATGTTAATGGTGATGTTATCCCTCTTTGTTAAATTTTTCTCCTTTGTTTTCCATATTGAACATCAATTTATTTGATAATATAACATAAATTTTAGATTGAGATATGTTGTTTTGGCACCTCAACTCTGTCTGTTATTGTTATCTCTATGTTTTCCTCTGAAAGTAATAACTAAATAATTTTTAACTGCTCTTTAGGATTACTGGATTGTTGCTTGAGATTTTCTTAGCAAAGTATGATTAAAGAATTCTTAAATTATCTTTAGTTTTACCAAACTGTTATCTTAAAGGCCTTCTTTGAAGTTCAATTAAATAATTATTAACTGATCTTTAATTTCACTAAACTGTTATCTTGAATGTTTTCTTTTTCTGAAAGTAATAACTAAAGAATTCTTAACTTCTCTTTAAGATTACTAGATTGTTGCCTTAAGATTTTCTTAGCAAAGTATGATTAAAGAATTTTTAAATTTTTCTTTAGTTTTACCAAATTGTTATCTTACAGGCCTTCTTTGAAGTTTAATTAAAGAATTCTTAATTTCTCTTTAATTTCACTAAACTGTTATCTTGAATGTTTTCTTTGTCTGAAAGTAATAACTAAAGAATTCTTAACTGCTCTTCAGTTTTACCAAACTGTTATCCTAAAGGCTCTTCTTGTTTGAAGTATAGTTAAAGGATTCTTAATTTCCCTTTAGTTTTATTGAATTCACAACTTGCTGTCAACTCATATTCATTTTACCTAAAAGGATCCATTTGATGTAGTTAGCTTTCCCTATGAAAACACTTGAAGAGTTGATGTACAATTAAAACCTCTTATGACTCCATAGCCCAATGGATTAAGCTTCTCACATTCTATCTATTCAACTAAAACAATCAATAGAAAAAAAACAACCTCCAAACCTCATAACTAGCCTAAAATCAAAAGAATATAAGCACAAAGGTAAATTGTTTTCATTATAAACATAGAGAGGGCTTTGCGCCCATGAAGGCTAGATCCTCTCCTTCCAAAAAGTGTTGTCCTCAACGCTTGAGTAGCTCTGGGTGCTTCTGTATAAAATTCTCATCCTCCCATGTAGAATCTTCAGTGGGTAAGTTCTTCCACTTGATGAGATACTCTGAAATTGATCGATTTCGTAGCTGTCGAGTTCTTGTTTCCATGACTGCTTCAGGTTCCAATATGATTTTTCCTTCCTCATCAAGTTCGGGCAATATTGTTTGAACTGGAATATTTTCACCTATAACCTTCTTTAAGCATGAAACATGGAAAATTGGATGCACTCATGAAGAAGAAGGAAGCTCCAATTTGTATGCCATAGTACCAATCTTTTGCAACACCTTGTAAGGACAATAGTACTTTGGCGATAATTTATTATCCTTCTTTGCTTGCTTGAGGGACATTTGTTTGTATGGTTGTAGCCGTAAAAATACCCAATCTCCTACATCAAAACTTCTCTCGCTACGATGTTGATCTGCCTGTTGTTTCATTCGATTTTGTGCCAAGTTCAGGTTATCCTTTAAGAGTTGGAGAACTTCTTGTTGATGCTCGATGTGATCTTCCACTGCTTGAACCTTTGAATTTTCTCTTAAAGATGATGTGATGGATGGTGGATGATATCCATAAAGTGTCATAAATGGGGTCATTGTTGCTGCAGTATGGAAGGAAGTGTTATACCACCATTCAGCGAGAGGTAACCACTTGACCCATTGTGTTTGTTTATCAGATACACAACAACGAAGATATCCTTCCAAATATTTATTTACTATCTCAGTTTGACCATCGGATTGAGGATGATAAGATGAGCTATGAGCTAATTGAGTACCCAAACAAGAAAATAACTTTGTCCAAAAATTTCCAGTAAAAATGGGATCTCTGTCTCTCACAATAACCTTTGGGTTTCCATGTAGCTTTTGAATTATTTCCATAAATGTAGTAGCAACTGTACTAGCTTTAAATGGATGAGATAATGCACAAAAGTGTGCATACTTGGTAAGTCTATCAACTATCACCATGATGACACTCTTTCCTTCGAACTTAGGTAAAACTGTGATAAAATCCATTGAAATATCTTCCCAACGTTGGCTTGGAATGGATAAATGTTGTAGAAGACCCAAGGTCTTAATTGTCTCAACTTTATTTTTCTGGCAGACCAAACATTCCACCACAAACTTTTGAATATCAGATTTAAGGCCATCCCAAAAAAAATTCTTTCTTCACCCTGTGGTAAGTTTTTAAAAATCCCAAGTGTCCTCCTAAAGGAGAAGTGTGCAACTCCAAAAGAATCTTTTTTTTTTATTTGGGAATTCTTACAAAGATATAAGCGATCTTTGTACCATAAAGAATCATTTTTCCAACCAAATGTATCAGATGTACTAGGATCTTGTTGTAACTTTTGAAAGAGTGTCCACACTTCTTCGTCCCTCTTCCATTCATCTCTTGCTTTGGTTATCCAATGTAGTTGGCTAATAGAAATGGCACAAAGCTATGCTTCCACCTCTTCATTCTTTCTTGAGAGTGAATCTGCAACAACATTTAGCTTCCCTTTTTTGTAGATTATTTCAAAGTCATAACCCAACATATTTGTGACCCATTTTTTCTGCTCTTCTGAAGATAATCTTTGTTCCAAAAAGTGTTTAAGACTATCATGATCAGTTTTTACCTTGAAGTGTCTTCCCATTAGGTAAGGTCACCATTTCTTTAGTGCATGCAGTATGGTAGTGGGGAATTTCCATTCCTTAATGGCTTTAATTTTGTTAGGGTCTACCTTAACACCCTTATGAGATACAATATGACCTAGATATTCCACCTCTTATACTCCAAAGAAACATTTGGATGTTTTTGCATACAATTGTTTCTACTGCAATAGTTTGAGCACCCTGTCAACATGTTGAACAAGATCCTTCCAAGACCCGATGTAGATTAGTATATCATCAAAAAACACTAGCACAAATTTTCTAAGGAAGGGTTTGAAAATGGAATTCATCAATCCTTGAAATGTAGAAGGGGCATTGGTAAGGCCAAAAGGCATGACCAAAAATTCATAATGACCCTCATGAGTTCGAAATGTTGTTTTCAGAATATCTTCAGTCTTCATTCAAATTTGATGATATCCTAAACGAAGATCCAAATTGGTAAAATACATTGCACCATGTAATTCATCCAATAATCCATCAATCACAGGAATGGGAAATTTATCTTTAATGGTGAGCTTATTGAGCTCCCTATAATCTGGACACATGTGCCATGATCCGTCCTTCTTGTGTACCAATAATACAGGAGCAGAGAAAGAACTTTGACTAGGTTGAATTATACCAGCCTCTAACATTTCTGCAATCATACGTTCAATTTCGCTCTTTTGGACATAAGGATATCTATAAGGCCTGATGTTTGGAGGAACACTTCCGGGAATCAAATGAATAGCATGATCATGATCACGAATAGGTGGGAGTCCTTTGGGAGTTTCAAACACCTTGGAATGATTGTCTAAGACTTTTTGGAGATCTGCAGAAATAGATGATTTGATGTTGGAACTTCTACTGAGCATAATTGTGCAATTACGCCTCGTTGTTCTTTCTTTAGAAGCTTTGTCATGACATTAGAGCTTATTATCTTTCCCAGCTTCCATGCAATACCCCGTAATTCAACTTCCTTACCTTCTGAAAAAAATTTCAAGAAAAGTTCTTGAAAATTAAAAGCTACCGTCCCCACTGATTGTAACCATTGTACTCCTAGTACAACATCATCACCTCCCATAGGAATCGAAATCATTGGACTATTCAATACATATTCCCCCATGGTTAGCTTTATATTATGGAATTTTCCAGAGCAATTTATAGTTCCTCCATTTGCAACCATCACTTGACATTCTGGTGTTGGGTATAGGAAACAATTCAATTCCTTGGCTACCTTACAATGAATAAAATTATGGGTACTACCTGAATCAATCAACACTATTACCTTTTTCTTCTTCATATGTCCTTCTATCTTAAGAGTTTGAGGAGTGGTAATTCCTGCCAATGCATTACATGATATGGTCGGACTCATTTCTTCCTCTTCTTGGGTTGGTTCCTGGTGTATACCCTCTTCTTTTGAAAATTCTTGCTCATTTTCTTCTTCCTCTTCACAATCTATGTAAAATAATTTCTTCTCAGCACAATTATGACCTTTAGTGTATTTGCTATCACAACTATAGCAAAGCCCTATTCTATTTTTTCTTCTAATTGTTGTGGTGTCAACCTTGTAGGTTGTGGAAATATAGGAGTAGCAACACTTCCCTCTTTATAGAAGTGAGTGGTAGGCTTCCTTGTCACCATAATTTTATATTAAATTTTTATTGCCAACCTAAATGCCTTCTCCAATGAATCAAGTTCCAAAACACGAACTTCATGTTGGATGTTATCCTTTAAAGTACCTATGAAGAGATCAATCCTGTGTTCCTTTGAAATATCAGTTACCCTTATATTCAAGTTTTGGAAGTCCTCAATGTGCTCCCCCACTGAACACTTTTATTTGAGATTTATCAATTTTCTAAAGAAGGTGTTGCTCTTTGTATCCTCATAATGTGCTATCATTTCCTCCGTAAAAATTGACCAAGTGACAATTTTTTTACGGGAGCAAAGCCATCGATACCATACAAATGTATTTTGTTCTAAATGTAAATTTGCGATGTGTACCTTTTGTGTGTTTTGAACATTATTGAGATCAAAATATTGCTCCATCTGTAGTATCCATGTTACAGCATCCTTTCCATCAAATTTCCTCATATCCATTTTTGGAATATGGTGGTTCTTCCTTCCAACATTAGAGTTTATGAAATCACAATTAACATTTATTTTGTTCTCATCATGGGTTTCCTCTACTATCTTTTCACCATTAGGAAACATTTCTTATATCAACTTTGTCAAACCTTCCATGTTTGCTTATAGATCATTCTTCATGTTTTCCATTTTTTCATCAATCTTAGCTTCCATGTCATCCATCTTAGATTCCATGCCAGCTTCCATGCCATCCATGCCATTCTTCAAACCATCTATCTTAGATTCCACGCCTTTCTTCAAACCATCCATCTTAGTTTCCACGCCTTTCTTCAAAAATTCCATGTCATTTTTTGTTGCTCTTTGCGAGAGCGAAATTTTTTGCACTTGCTCTTGTAATTTTGATATGTCATGTTGCCATTCTTCGTCTTCATGAGTCATAGTAGAGCCTTCTAAAGGCTTAATGGGTGTTGAATTCTTTTTAGGGACCATTTTAGAATCCAATACTGATATATATTCTACAATATGCCCTTGGAATCAACTCAACTTGATTCTTAAAACAAGACTTATGCAATTCGGAAAAAAAATACACACCTTTTACTTGATTTTGAGGAGCTCGATATTGAAATTGAATTATCTCTATAATTGCAGATCCTCAATATCTGAAATTTGGCCTTGTAGTAGCCCTCTAAAGCTTCTTTCAAATGCCATAGGTCTGATCTGATTTGGATTCTTCAAGACAAATTTATGTCCAATCTCCCACAATGACCCAATTATGGATTAGTTCAGTAGAGCGAACTTGTACGACTTGCCACGTGTCACTGTTTCCTCCTTTGGCTTTGAAATTGATAGATAGAAAATTACAGTTTGTGTACTTGCGGTCACTTTTTACAACATTCCAATCCGATGCTCAAAGAGAGAGTTATGAAGATTTTCCCATGATCACCTCTTTGAGCTCTTTTTGTACACTTGCGTTACGAAGTTACGCTAACATTTATCACTATACAAAAAGATCCAAGAAACAAAAGATTCACTCACAAATATATATAATAGGTAGTTTAAACTATAAGATATCATTTTTGGGATTCAAATGCATTAAGAAAGTCATTCATCTATGACCATTTCCATGAGAGGTAGTCGTAACTGACTAATTTATCATGATTTTTGAATAGTCAACTTAACACTCATTACATCGGGTGATGCTCACAGGGGTGAAGAAATGGGATTGAAACTAATGAAATGAATCACATAACGTCAATCATCACTTATGGGGCTTGCACCCGGTAACCAAGACTTCCCAGGAGGTCACCCATTCCATAACTCCTATGGCTCAAACACACTTAACAGTGGAGTTTTCCTCACAATCAATCTCACTTAGCTTGCTACCCCATTTGCAAAACCTTAGCAAGTATTATGCCTCATGAACCATTCAAGTAGAGATCCCTTTATTCCGCAGTGCACCTGGTAACCAGGACTTCCCGGGAGGTCACTCATCCCAGAACTCCTCTAGCTCAAGCCCCGGAAGTGATGATTGACATTATGTGATTCATCTCACTAGTTTCAATCCCACTTCTTCACCCCTGTGAGCATCACCCGATATAATGAGTGCTAAGTGGACTATTCAAATAATCATGAGAAATTAGTCAGTTACGACTACCTCTCATGGAAATGGTCATAAATGAATGAGTTGCTTAACATAGTTGAATCCCAAAAACGATATCTATTATAATGCACTGCGGAAACCACTCATACTTAGTTTAAACTAATTAAAAGACCCTTGAAGATAACGAAGGGGTTTGTAACCTTTCATCTTACAAATGAGAAGTTATGATGTAGAGGGTTCATTAGTAATTACCAATGCACAGTAGTTCAGATCGTCAAAGGATTTCACTTTATTGGCGTGTAACCAACATCTAATAATCGAAAGAACTAAACCAATTCTCCATACCCAATGGTATTTCAAAAGGATTTCTCTGCAAATACCTTGAACATCATGAACTAACTTAGTTACAAGAGTTTATAACGAAATCTAATTTGCTTAATTTAAGAAGAACAATGAAAGAAAAGAATGTATCATTGTAAATTATGAAAACTGCAACAAACAATGAAAATTTACGAGAGTTTTAAGTTTTGGATGGTTCAAAGAGGTATGTTGTTCTAACGTATGAACCACTGGTTTGAAAATACCAAAAGAAAATATGTTAATAGTAGTGTTTACGCACTATTGGACGTTGGAATCAATGAAAATTATTGAAATCAAAATAAGTTGCGGAGCCATGGAACCATTGTAGAAACCAAACAAAATGAATAAACAACCAACGAAAATGACAGATGGGAAAGTAATCATTGGTAAATGTAAAAACCCTACTTTCTTGATACCTGTTGATCGGGTATGATCAAATCCCTATTATTGATGTTAAGGTTTACACATATCTCCAAATAAACATGCTAAGAATATAAGTAATGAAATGGTTAGATCAAGAATTTGACGGTTATAAGGGTTTAAACCTTTTGACTAGAGAATTATTAAACTATGTAATTGTGTTGATAAGAATTAATGATAGATGTATAAATAGGATATGATTACAATAGTATATTTGAGGATTTGTTATATATATTATATATATATATGGAGATAAAATTTCATTAAAATTTCAAAGTAGGAACAAGAGTAATACAAGGTAGAATAGTTTCAAAGTTGAGACTTAAAATATAGTCTTGGATATATTAAGACCAAAATCCTCATTAAAGAGCCCTCAAATAGCTTGATTGAGGGCTTAAATATTGCTCGATCTAGGACTTAAAAAGGTCCAATCAAGCTACTTTTTTCACCCACAACGCACCCTCACTTGCCAAAAAGTGTAACCCAAATCCATGCATAGACCCATAAGGATGACTAACACAATAAAATTGTTGATATTTAGAAAGAAAATAATAATAATAATAATTGTGTTGTAAATGAGGTACATTACAAAAACCTTTTGTTGCACAAGACATGGTACTTTCATGTATCATAAGAATTTTGAGACATGATGAAACAAATTAATTCTTCCATAAAACTATCATAATGTACACAACTCTCCATTCCTCAATAATATAGCATCAAGTCTCTAAATATATACATGCATTAGCCATTTTTCACAATAAGTTATTTCCTTATATTTGTATTTAAGAAAAACCAATTGCATTTTTCATACTTGCGTAGTACATTTTCCATTTCTCAAAGTCAATTTCTACTTCCAAGAAAGAGAAACCGCTTCACTTGTAAGACTTGATACAACAAGCATCACACTATAATTGCTTTATTATATTATTGTTGTTGTTGTTGTTATTATTGAAATAGCTTCTTGTTATCGAGATGAGACTAATGCACCTAAATATAAGACCACAAGGGAACCATTAGCACCATTCAATTTGGTTGCCTTCAACTACAAAAGCAATAAGTAGGGAATATCTACCCTACCAAAGTGCCATTGATATTGATCATTGTTGCATGCACTAACATGCATTTACATGCATAAGAACAAGCACTAAAATGTTGGTAGAACTCAAACTCTAGTGGGGGTTGAATGGCAAGAACCTTATATTTGTCCATGATCTTTATACAAATATACAAGAAATACAATATAGATATGAACATCAAACTAGCCAATAAATTCCTATAATCTACAACAATAACAATAACATAGAATTCATATCATCTAATTTGGTTTTCTTCAATTATGTAAGTCATAAGTGAAGAATATCTACTCTACTAAAGTGCCCCATATCCAATTGCAGGACTTAAACTCTAGTGGGGGTTATATTAACTACTTTATTTTAGACCCATCAAGTCATCACTGTCATTTTTTTATATTAATTAAGCTACACTATACCTTTGCAAAATATATGTTCATACACTCAAAAGTCTCAAGAACATTGCACAAAAAATGAATGAAAAGAACCTTTGGCCATGAATCTTATACAAAGATACAAGAAATACAATATAGATATCTAGAATCAAACGAGCCAATTAATTACTACATTCTATGACAACAATAATGATAATTTAGATGTATATTTGATATAGTCAATACCACTTTGATGGTAAATGTACAATTGAGAAATCACATACAATTTTGATGGGATTTTTCGATCCATTAAATTCTAGATGCGGAGATTCCCAATGATTTCTTTAGCAGAACTCATCTAGTTCTATTTGATGTTCTATGGCATTATGAGTCCAAGTTGTACTTCCATAGTGCTATTGTACTTGCATATAATACCTAAATAAGAAAAAGCACAATTCTCATATTTACGTAAATGAATTCAACACCTTTATAAAAAAAATGCCACTATTTGCATTGAAGGAATAGACTAAAAAAGTACTAATACATTATAGTTCTTAAAGAACCCCAAACAACTGATTATTCATTGTTATAAGGCCATGAGTTACGCTTCAAAATCATTCACCTTATGAAAATGAACCTTGTATGAATTGTATTCATTATAAAGTATATATTAGAATATCTGATCTTAGACATATTTTAAGAGGACATCTAATCTAATGTCTCGATCTCTCTCATTTTCCATATAAAGCCCTTGTCATTTGTCTCCAAAACCATGTAACAAAGGTTCATTCATTGTAAAGCACATCATCAATTATTCAAAAAATTCAATTCCAAAAAATTTAATGTTTTTTACATGCAGGTTTCTTGCTACAAACACCATTGCCAAAAAAAAAAAAAAAACCAGCGAGAATGCATACTGTTTGTGATGCTATTAAGTCATTCACAAAAGCCTCCCATACCATTTTTCAAATGCTTCGTTAGCAATTGTGAAATACATGTCATGGCGAATCATTTTGAACACCACCATGTTTCATAGTAACAACGCTTTGAGGTTATTTACAGACTTTAGGAATCTAATTTAATTAAATGATTATATATATTCATGTAGTTTTAATAGTGATAATAAACAATCCCAACTTGGTTTGTGAAAATTTATTTGGTTCTTAGTTTTATCCTATGTCGCACGAAACTTTTAGGAACCTAGCATTGCGGGTCATACTCATACTTGAAACTCTGAAACTCTGGTGAAACTTGGCCAAAACTCGACCATCATGTAATCATCTATGAGAGTTAGTATGGACCTAGTTTTCCTTCTAAATTGTCATCTATTGATCGTATTCTCTTTTTTTATATATGATGTTTCAGCTGACGAAAACTCCGAAACATTTCTCTTTTTTCTTGCAAGATAATGTGTTATTCACTTTTATATATGATGTTTCAGCTGACGAAAACTCCGAAACATTTCAGTACTTCATGCAACTTAGGTTTTATCTTTAGCCTAGGAGATCCAACTTCATATTTAGTAAGTTTTATAATCCCAACCTCAATTTGGCTACTTTTATAATTTTGTAAATTGAAATGGAATTTCAATTTTATTTTTGCAGATCTTTGAAACCATAAATATTTTTTTTTCGACATTTCAAAGCTTAAGCTTTTCTGTGCCAAAAAGTATAGCTTATACTTTTTTGTCAAATCGTAGTGTCGGTATTGCTGATGCTTGAAATTATGCATTCTAAAGTTGTTCACCATGTAATAACTAATAAAAATATTTCAAGCTAAAAACTATATTTACAATTATATGGCAGGATTTCATAGAATGAAAACGAGAAAATTGATTACTATTGAATTCACAGAATAAACAGTTTCTTCCATTACTGGAAAAATGAATTAATATGTGCATCTACAGATTCTGAGATACACTCAACCTTAAATGGAAGGGTTCAAATTACAGGACAATGAGCGATAAGCGAACATGCTCATATATATCAAAGTGTCGCTTTTATTGTGATTTCAATTTATTTAAAATTAACATTTTTATATGTATAATGGAGTCAACTTAAATTTGCATTTAAGTTTATAAGCACATTTGTAACAGTTCTCCATAATTTTGCACGGTGATCAATCAATGATCAATTTAACCCCTTCAACTGTCACATTATTACAATTAGAAACTCCCAATTTCTATCAAAGACTTAGGAGTTTACATCATGTACCTTCTCAAAGGTAGAAAAAGGCGTATAACCTTTTTGAAGGTTCCAGACATATGAACAATTTCTAGAATAAAATTTTCTGCATAGGTATAGTACAACAAAACCTGTTGGATACCCCATAAAACCCATAGCAAAATGTAATCTGCAAACAAATTTTCTGGCGTATTAAGAATACATACTAGAGATATACTTGGTCTCCCACACTAACATCTGGGATACTGAAAGAATGGAATCTCAAAAATTGTATTTAATCTGACAGATTTACTGCTGACCTAGCTATAACTTGGAAAGAATCCAAACAAGCAAGCTGGGCACTGATTAACCACACCTGCATATTGGCTATTCCACCTAGCCATCATGACTGACAAAAGAATACTAATTGATATTTAACACCAAAAGCCTCCAGGTGTGAGCCACGTTGAAAAGTGTGATTGATCACCTCTGGCTGTAACTTCTGCTCGATAAAAGCGAGCAAGTTCCAGAAGCATAGAAGATGGAAGCGGGAGCACTGAAACAAATTCAGTTAAGAACTGGTCTATCAAATCTGGGCACAGCATTTGATTCCATAATACTAGAACCCACTCTCCCGATTGATTCAAGTTATATGCCTCTGCCACAATCAGCGCTTCCTGAAATGGGCACTGTTCAACAAGAGCTCGCCGTGCATTTGTTTCAGAACGATTAAGCCACATGGTATCTGGCATTCGTATTTGGAGGGAAACTAATGATGCTTGTGCACAAGACCATCTTGCTTCATTTCCTGCATCTATGGTTGAGTAAACTTCAGCGGCTTCTACATAGAAGCGCATCATTTCTAACAACTCCTCACTCTGTTCTTTATCACGACGCTGAAGCCATTGATCTAGGGCCTTCTGCGCACATGACTCCATCAAAGCCGACATTTCATGTTTCATATCAAAATGATTGTATAACTGTTCCAACAAAAGGCGGATTAGGTGTGCTCTCTAAACTTTTATGCACAAGTAACTGAAATTAAAATTGAAACACTATTAATGTTCTCATGTGACAAAAAGCAGATAAAGAATGAAATAAGCATACAACTTACGCTTTCTGATGTAATGCTCGATGCATCTCTGGATAGTGACTTTATGTGAACATTATTAAATTATAACGGAAAAAAACAAAAATTCTCAAGAACTAAGGGAAAAACAATTTGCCTGAATTTTATGAAGTTCTTTGAAATGGAGAAATTGTGATCATTCCAACAAATATGACAATGCATTCCTTGAAAATTTAAATTTAAATTGATCATTCCACTGCTGTTTTTTTAAGATACTTTGATTAGTTGAGGAAATAAACTCTAATTACCATGAAGAAACAAAAGAAAGACAACAATAAATGGAAGAGCTAAACTAAATTATACCACCTCAAGAAAAGAAGTAAAAGAACTAGTCTACTTTGCTGAAATGCTCCATAGAGCGAACCCATGTGGTGGTTACTACTTGACAAAGGTCAAGTCACTCCCATAACCGGAACAAAGTGAAAATAAAATGAAACTAGGACTAGCAGATAGTTAGCTATCACCTCACCCATAGCCTGGCAAAGGAAGATTCATAGGAGCATAATCATCTGTGCCACCGAAGATATCAAGGGAAAACCAACTTTAGTGTCTAGCTATGAATTTCAAGACCACCTTTTCATTTCAAATCGTATTTCATGAATATATAAATTTACCTGCTTCAGTATGCTTAGCGTAACTTCCCAAACTTCAGGTACACAGTAGATAGCTATAATTACTATAATAAAATTTCCAGCCTTGCTCTAGCTTTGAAGTGTCCCTGAAAACCATTGATGTTTGAGGGTTTCAATTATTCTCGCGACCGTTCCATTCAATTCTTTTAAATGCTCTGGTGCAAGGGAATTATTATTGTCAAGGATGTATGGTGATCCCTAATTCATCCAAGCACTTCAAACAATATAGGTAACCTTCATTTGATTCCCTAACTTACAAGATCAGTCCACTATCGTTGATATTAAGTTACCTAGATTCGTATCTCGATATGGATACGGATCCGGATCCTTCGATCTTTTGAAAAGTCTGAATCTGGAATCCGGATACACTGGCTTGAGCTTGTTTCCTGTTTATTGCCAACATAAGAGGCCTGTTGATCTTTCTGTTATGAGCTTAGAATTAGTCCAATGGACCTAAGTATAAATGGATGGATAGAATTATGTTTTGTTTCTTATGTGAATAACAAAGTTGGCTATCAGGCCTGGTTCTATCACTTCCAAGCTCAAGAGAGATGGCGCAATGCGTGTTATATGCGTTATACGAATATGCATAATATATCTATATATGTTGAATGTGTTGGGCTGAGCCCTATTAAACGCTCAAGAGAGAAAACACCGTTATCCATATATATCCACTTTTGGGACTAGGCCAAAGCCTCTGCTAGCTTAGGAGGGATAGCTCTAAGAGCTTTACAATATACATATATGTATATGGTTGTGTCGCGCTGAGCCTTAAGGCATTAAGGACCCCGTCGCTCGAGTCATAATAGCCAACGTGTGCGGGTGTTGTAACCAAGCACTGAGGGCGAGGGCTCGAGCGCATGAGTTCATTCATCGCAGGGTTTGGAATTCATTTTCCAGGGAATAAAAAGAGAGACTCCCGAATAGGGCATATGGCCAAGTGCTATGACCAATGGCGCACAAGTTGGAGAGCCCAAAGTCGTTGGATGATGCGGGACGATTAGCACTATTGGATGACTCCGAAAGAATTTTCCTAGAGATTTCAAGTGGAGGACTGTTTGTATCTTCCAGGATTTTATTCCCAGGGTGACATGGCATTGTGGGCATGTCGGCTTGGCAGCCTCCCGTTAAATCTCAGTTGTTGATACATTAAACCATCTCCTGTCATAGGATGGACCCCAGGAAAATTACCCTGGAGATTTAGAAGGGAGGCCTGGACGATCCAGCCGAGATTTTATTCATGAGGTGACTTGGAACTACGGCGTCTCAGAAGTAAAGCCACAAAGGAGGGTTCCATGAATTGGGTCGGATCTCACATGATTGGTTCGATAATGTTTCCCAATGAATTGACGTGGCGGTGTGGAAAAGTGGGGTTCCACGTAAACCTGAAGGTTCTTCCCCAGCAATTTCGGCGAGGGACTGCAAAGGAAACCCGCGGGATTATATTTCCGGGGTGTTGTGGCAAAAGGGGGCATGCACGACAGATACGTTGGAAGGGGATTCCCCCATGCATTATAATATTATGTGTAGGTTCCTCAAGCCGTGGGAAAAGAGTAATGTGACCTTGGACATGGACGAGTCATCCGCTGCAACGGGGAGCTGATGTGGCACATGATTTGGACAGCCACATAGGCACCACATAGCAGCCCAAATGATGTGGCGTTATCTAATAGGTTAGTTTTTAAATGGTCATATCTTTTGATCTAGGAGTCAGATTGAGGCAAATTTTATATCATTGGAAAAGTTTTGATGAGATAAATGCAATTATCCATTTTAAGTTTTGAGGAAGTTTAAAAAGATCGAAAAATTTAGACCACATTTCCATAACAGGACCTTGGAGGAAAAGTCATCAGAGAAACTATCTCCTACCCTTAGTAGGGCCTAGGGAAAGTAGAAGGTATGTTAGAGTGCTATCACAGCTTCCAGGTTCAACACTATTGAAAATGTAACTAGTCTCAGTCTTCATAATGTAATAATATGCAATTTTTATAATTGATTATATTCATTATTTTTATTCCATTTCTAGTCAAAGCATGTTATTCATGCTTATAGGGTCAATTGAGTCAAAAAAAAATTTATCATGAGTAAAAAAAAATGTATTTGAATCAAGTCCATTTGGACTTTCAAGAAAAAGATAAAAGAATTTTGAGTCAAATAGTCAACCACAAGACCAAGTCAGCGCTCCTTTGGCAAGTCGGCCCTAGATGCAACGATTTGACCCTCCTAGACATGTATATATAAAAGTCAAGTCGACCACTTTGGAGACCAATCAATCAACAACAAAACACATTGTTTTATGTGCAAGAAAAGGAAGAAAAACTAGTGAAAGTCAAAGGAGAGAGAATATGAGTTGTTTCTGCCCTAATTTTGTCCACACGTGCAAGATTTATGCGGTTTTCCAGACATTGTTAAAGGGTTGAAATTTGGCCTTCATTCAATGACTACTATTCTTTGTGGTTTGACCAACTTTAAGAGATTTGACTAGTATTGACTTTTATTGACTTTGACTTTTTGGAGGTGACTTGGAGGAGAGTTGACTTGGGAACTTTGTGATAGTCTTGGTCTTGGATATCTCACTTTGATCTGATTCTATAAGAAGTGAATTTTTGTGTTTTCCTCTTTGTGGGGTTTTGCCTGGGTTGGAGCCTAATTTATTGTGTTCTTTGTCTCATTGTAATCATCATGTTTTGGTAATTGCTTGATGAAGAAAACATAACATTTAATAAGAAGTCAAAAAACATTCACAAATAATTATCAAGAGAAATCTATCATTATCAACTAGTACTTGGTTTCTCAACATGGTTTCAGAGCTACGCCGAAAGAAAGGAAACTTGAAGATAAAAAATTGTCAGTAGCTTGAAGGCTCTATTATAGCAAATATCCCTACCTCTTACAAAGCAAAAGAAGAAGGTTTTGAAGATCATCATTGTAGCAGTATAGAAGTTTGAAGACTTTATTACAGCAGTCATTCTTAATGATACCTATTTGCAAGGAAAGCAACAAGCTTGATGGAGCTTCTAATTACAAAGCTTGGAAGAACAAAATTGATCTAGTTCTCCAGGAAAATGAAGTTATGCAATTTGTTGAGGGAAAAGTTCCAACACCAGAAATAGTAATGGTCAATATGTAGCCAAATACAATAAAGGAGAAATAAGAGCTTAAAGGATTCTCTTTGAGTCTATCAAAGACCATCTTGTATCTTTTGTTTCAGATTGTTAAATTTGGGTACTAGAAGACAAGTGGTTCTCCATGGCTTTGATCTTTGGCCTAGGGAAAAGTGTCCACGTTATTGTAATTCTTCTCCTAAAAATGACTTTATAATATAAGTGCTAAAGTCAGTATAATATTGAAGTGACTTTATAAGTGATAAAGTTGCATTCTCATTTTAAAGTGACTTTATTAAAGTCAATGAAGAATTAGAAAGTGAAAAAGTGGCTATGGAAATAAAAGGCTAAGTGGGTCTTTATTTTAAGTAGGTGAGTTAAAAAATAGAAAGTGAGAATTAAATGCACATTTATTCTCATCCCTTGATCTAAATGAATTTAAGCCATTAGATCTTAGGGTTGCCCAAAAATTCATTTAGGGTAAAAGGAGAGAAGAAAAAAAAGATCATCTGGTCTTTCATGAGCATTTGAGAGAAAAGGTAAGAGAGAGCAAGGAGATTTTCTAAGCAGGGAGGAAGTGAAGGAGAGCAGCAAATCCGTACAACAGCTTAGCACACATCCCAAGACAACAAATTCGTACAAAATCTTGGCACACATCTCAAGACAACAAATCTGCACATCATCATTTATTGGCATGCATCCCAAGACATAAATCCGTACAATCAGGTTTTGGCACGTTTTCCAAGGGGGTACAACATAGAAATCGAGAGAAATAACAGCAAGTTAAAGGCACGAATTTCGAGGCTAAGTTGGGTACAATTTTTTAGGATGAAGATAATTGTACATTTCAGTACAATCCGTACAGTGGTACAGTGAATTCTGGGCATGAATCCCGAGACAGCCGTACAACATTTAATGTTGTAATTTATTGTTGTTTTTTCTGTTTGTTGTTGGCACAATTTTCAAGGCGGAGTTCAAGCACAGAAATCGAGATAAGTTGCAATTTGTGAATGTTGGAATTTTTCTGTGTATTTCAATTTCTCTGTAAAAGCTTTTCAGAAATAAAGATGAGCTTTCAAACTGGTTTTCCCCAAGAGTTGTATAGGGTTTTTCCAGGGTCACATTGACCAAAAATCACTGTGTCATTTTCTGTGTGTCGTTATATTTTACTGTGCATTTATTCTGCATTTTCCAGCAGTAGTAAAATCCCCAAATTTGTGTTTTTAGAAATAATTGTCATTTTCAGATTTTAGTGTTTTTATCATGTTTGGATTTAACATTAAATGCATGGAGTGATAAGGGAAAACTGATAACCGGAGCGAGGACTGAAATTTTACATGGTATCAGAGCTTAGTTAGCTAGAAAATGTTTTTTGGAACAACAGTGTGAAAATTACACCAAGCTGATTTTTACACAGAAAGTAGAAAACCTTTACCCAGATTTGAAATTTTAGTTTTATAGCGCAGTGAACCATGTCTTTGGGACTGAGGTTTGAAGACAGGTTAGATGGGGAGAGTCACTACAGTGCATGGAGGGAGAGAATCCAAAATATCTTTGAGGAAAGCAGAGATATGGGGCATTATCGTACATACCACACAACACCTAGTAGCAGTTCCTACTGACCTAGTACAGTTAGCAAAGTTCAATAAAAAGAATGCGTAGGCAAAAAGACTGATTTTGGATGGAGTCAAAGATCATGTCATTCCTCATGTGATAGAAAAGACTTATGCACATGAAATGTGCACTGCCTTGACAGGGATTTACCGGAGCTCAAATGAGAACAGAAAGATGGTCCTAAAGGAGAAACTGAAGGCCATAAAAATGGCTAAGACTGACAGTGCTACAGCATACCTCACCAAGATCACTTCGGTGAGAGATAAGTTGGCAGTCGTAGGAGAGACCATTGCATCAGCTGAGTTGGTGAGAATAGCTTTGAATGGACTTCCCAAGTCTTGGGAGAGTTTTGTAGATAGTATTGTTGCACGTGAGAACCTTCCCGGATAGGAGATTCCACCAGTGGAGGCAAAGGAAAAGGTAAAGGCAAGCAGCAGAAAAAAGAGGACTATTCCAAAGTCAAATATTGGAATTGTCAAAAGATGGTACACTATGTTGTTGTGTGCCCAGAGAAGAAGAACAAGAAAGGGAAAGAGAAAACCATGGCAGCTTCTGCAGAGATAAAGGGCTTCTCAGAGAGCTTTGATCGAGAGTTTGGATTCATAGCTTGTGAGTCCTCCAGTACAGTATCCCCTGCCATACAGGTTCAAAGGGAGTGTGCACTCTCCTCTACTAGCAAGGCATCTTCTAGCATTTGGTATGTTGACAGCGGCGCTTCTCACCATGTAATAGGAGTAAGAGAGTACTTCTCAGAGCTTTCAGAGAGTGATACTGATATGAAGGTAGTACTTGGTGATGACAACATTGTTAGAGCAGTTGGTGTGAGAACATTAACATTTGATAGGGAACCCAAACCTCCCTTGAAAGTGTCAGACGTTCTATATGTGCCTGGAATGAAGAAGAACTTGATATCTGTTTCAACACTTGAGGAGAGAGGGTATGAGGTGTTGTTCAAGAGTGGGTGGGTGCTCATATATCCTAGGGGAACTCCAACTGCTTCAACTAGAGCTAGAGTGATTGGTGTGTGCCATGCTAAGGTGTACAAGTTCTCATTCCAACCCCTGATGGCATTGAGTAACAGTACCAGAGATAGAACCAACAGCAAATCTAGCAGTTTAGAGTTGTGTGAGATTTGGCATTGCAGGATGGGTCACATGTATCATGGGGCCTTGAGGACGTTGCGGGAGATCACCATTGGTGTGCCAGATTTCAATTCTGATCACCTTGATGTATGCAGAGGATGTGCTATGGGGAAGTTTGCTAAATCTCCTTTTCCCAACAGCGACAGCAGAGCGACAGGGATCCTTGACTTGATTCATTCCGATGTGAGTGGTCGGATGTCTCATGTATCCTTGAGTGCCTATGAGTATTATGTTTTATTCATTGATGACCACTCCAGGAAGACCTGTATTTATTTCTTGAAGACCGAGAGTGAGGTCTTCAAATGGTTTCAAGAGTTTAAAGCTCTTGTGGAGACCCAGACAAGTAGGAAGACCAAGGTACTCAGGTCGGACAATGGAGGTGAGTACACTCTTGGTGAGTTTGTGGATTTTGGTGCTGAGGCAGGCATTAAGAGGGAGTTCACGATTCCTTACAACCCCTAGTAGAATGGGGTGTCAGAGAGGAAGAACAGATCCATTGTAGGTGTTGCCAAAGCCATGCTTCACGATCAGGGGTTACCTTTATTTTTGTGGGCAAAGCCTGCAACATTGTTGTTTACTTGCTAAACAGGAGTCCACATCGTGCCTTGGGGAATGTGACTCTTGAGAAGGCTTTTTCTGGGAAGAAGCCTGATGTTTGGCACTTTCGTATCTTTGGGTGCCTTACATATTCCTATGTCCCCAAGGAGAAAAAGGACCAAGCTAGAACCTACTGCAGACAAGGGCATCCTTGTGGGTTATAACGAGACCTCGAAAGCTTACTGGATTTACATTCCTGCGAAGAGCAAAGTGGTTATCAGTCGGGATGTAAAGTTCGAGGTGGAGAGAGCTTTCAGGAGGTCACGGGAGTTACATTATCTAGAGTAACCACACCCTCAGCAGCAGCTGAGTCAGTCACAGGGATCCAGTGCACAGGGTGTAGGAGGTCAGGGATCAAGAGGTACATCTATTACAGTGTCAGGTCCATCAGTGAGCAGTGGCTCTTAGAGTTAGGTGAGGGGATCTTCGGGTAGCATGCACAAAAATCTGCAGAGCAGTTCACAGGATAGTCAACTGATGGACAACTTGCATGGTACTTTAGCTTCTACAGGCACAGGTACAGGTATGAGGTCAGTTGGCAGGCCTTCAGGAGTTTAGGCTTCTGATGATGATGAGGATTCTTTCACTCCGATGGAAGAATTAGGCTCAGGGAAGAGGAAGCCCAAGTGGCTTCAAGACTCCTTGCGTGAGGCCACATCAATTGTTGGGCCAAAGAGACAGGTCTGAGAGAGTAGACCACCTGAGTGGTTATGTATTGTCTGAGAGAGTAGACCACTTGAGTGGTTATGTATTTACATGGCAATGGCAACAAGCATTGTTGACTCCGAGCCTTCTAATTATGAGGAGGCAGCCAGCGAGCAGGTCTGGAGAGAGGCCATGATGGAGGAGTATTCTTCTATTATGAAGAACAATGTTTGGGAGATAGTGCCTAGGCCTGAAGGTAAATCAGTTGTTACTCCCTGATGGCTCTACAAGATAAACCATGTTGCAGATGGCAACATAGATAAGTTCAAGGCTCGGTTTGTGGCGATAGGGTTCTCACAGGTAGAAGGAGTTGACTATGAGGAGACCTTCGCTCCCGTGGCTCGGTATACATCTATTCGCTCCATTTTATCGATTGCAGTGGAGATGGGTTGGAAGATCCACCAGATGGATGTGAAGATCACCTTTCTCAATGGCTTCATTCAGGAGGAAGTTTATATTGAGTAGCCACAGGGCTTTGAGGTGCATGGGCGGGAGACCCATGTATGCAGATTGAAAAAGGCACTCTATGGGCTGAAGAAAGCTCCTAGAACCTGGTACTCTCAGATTGATACATACTAGCAACAGTTGGGTTTCACGAAGAGTGTAATATTCCCAATTAGCAAATAGCTAATTGGAATATCAAACCGGATCAATTTTGCCGCCTCTAGTAAGTTGCCAACAACCGTGAGCGGGTCGTGGACTCACCCGGGCGCGTGAAGGCAAGTACGCAGGCTGAAGCTGGCAGTGTGGGGACCGAGCGGACTACGCGGGAAAGGAGGATGTTAGTTGCGCGGGAAAGGAGGGAGCTCGGTGCTCGAGAGGAGGGCCGAGTACAAAGGGGAGATGGCTTCCTCATTTTTGGTCACTATTGAATTTTATGAAATTGATATTGGTCGCCAAGACTAAGAGCACGCCGGCTGTTTAGCCAGTCTACAGCACTGTTTAGTGCACCGAGTGTCTCTGAGCGGAGATCTCAACCTCAGCCCCGGGGGACTTCGAGTGCCTGCTCAGGTGAGGCAGTCCCATTATTGTTTCGCAGAAGGATTGGGTCGGAAACTGGTTGCAGAGCAGAGTTCAGGAGTGGCGGCGCAGTTTGTGTGGGAAGAGCGCAGACCGTCCAGTGTGAGCTCTGTATTGCTACCATTGTGGTGGTTTCGGGTCAGGAGGAGGAGCAAAGACAGACCGTGCCAATTGTGGGCCTGAAGCTGAACCGAGAGTCTCTCGGTGAGTCCTCTACCAACCGCAGCATATTAGCAGCGTGCGGCAGTGTTTCCAACCGCTTGAATACCGCAGGAAAACCACTGTAACTTGTTTTCTGGGAATATCTTTTATCTTGCCTGCGCCAGTTGAGCACTGTCATCTGGGAAATTTGTTGTAATCGTTATCATTCCCAGCATAATAAAATGGCCTAGTAATTTCTCAATTTAACGTGTATCTGTGCATAAGCTGTTCCTGTTATTTTATGTATATTTGAATGTTTGCTCATAGAGTCATTCTATCGCTATAGCATTTGCTGTGTTTTATAAATTTCCTTAAAAAGGAATATTACAGTGGTATCAGAGCATGGTTCTGGCTTAGCCTTTGGAGTGAAGAGTCTATGTCATCAGAAGGACACCCCTACATCTGCTACAGAGGAAGGAACTACAAAGATATTGAGCGTAGGTTGGAAAACACCTACGGAGAAGGGGATTGTATTCGAGTAGTGGACACAAAACCGGGGGAGCCGGGGATAGGTGCGAGAGAGAGAGAGACGATGGCAGACGATAGCGATGCAAAACAGTTTGGGGAAGCCCTCCTCAAATCCGTACAGGATCTGTCGCGACAGATTGAGATGATGGGGCAGAGGTTCACCGTTGTTGAAGCCAAACAGCGTGAAACCCTGAGGGGTTTTCCGGTGGGTGAGGGGTCGGGTACATCCCACCATTTGCAGGAACAGGCTACCACCCCGCACCAGGCATCACACGCCCCCACTCGTGCTACTATGCCCACTTTCCTAAGTGCAAACACTGGGACAGGAGCACAGGAGGAACTAGAGCCTGACCACATCGGTGATTATTTTGCTGAATACCAGACATATGGACAGGAGTTCAGGGAGGCACTTCTGTTTAGAGATTTTTTCCAGCTCAAACGGGACCACAGGCCCCGTGACCATTACAGAGGGCACCAGCATTATCATGATGGAGACACCCAGCGTTCAGAAAGCTGATATCATTTGCCCACGTTTGATGGTTCAACAAGCAGTTCGGCAAGGTCCCGGGTGGAGAAGCTGGACATATATCTCAAGCTCAACCAGATGGCGGAGGCGGAGGCCATCAAGGTGGCTACGCTAAATTTGGATGGTGAGGCTCAGAATTGGTGGTTCCATGGAATGGTGACACTTGGGCATTCCACTGTGACCACATATGCCGAGTTCACCCGAAGACTGATAGAGAGATTCGACCGGAAGGATCCGGAAGAACATTTCATCGAGCTGACGAGGCTCAAGCAGACGGGAAGCCCAGAGACATATATTGCCAACTTCATGAGGCTTTCAGTAAGGGTGCCCGATTTATCCGCGGCACGGATGATATTCATGTTCATCGAAGGGCTGGCGGAGCCACTTCGAGGATTGGTCAGATCCGCGAGACCATCCACACTTCAGGACGCTATTGGCAGGACCCGGGATCTGCAAGACGCATTGCCTAGGACCAGAACACCTTACCCCCAAAAGCAGGTTTTTCCGCCAAGAGGGAAGGATATGAGGACCCCGCCTTCCAAGGGGAGCCCGGGTGGGGGACAGTTAGATGACAACGCCATGAAGGAATTGAGGAAGAAAAAGCTGTGCTTCACCTGTCGGGAGCCATGGGCGCCGGGGCACAGATGCACTGCCGGTAAGGCGCATTTTATAGAGGTCTTCTCCAAGAGTAGTGGGGAAGAAGAGGAGTACGAGGATGGAGAGGCAGGAGACAGGCAGGTCGTGCACGATCATGGGCCACCGACGGCGGGAGGTGCGGCTTTCGCACCGACGGGGGGAACCCTTGCAGCATTGCGAGGAGTACCTAAGTATCTAACGCTGCGCGTCTGAGGGACGGTGTGTGGGAAACGAGTTTCAGTTTTGGTGGACAGTGGGGCCACCCAAAACTTCATCGACGCACAGATGGTTGAGCGGAGGGGCATACTGACAGAAGGTTTCGATGGTTTCTCTGTATTGGTCCCAGGAGATCAGTCAATGCAGTGTGCGCGATACGTCCCGAAGCTGGCAGTAACCATGGGCATTTACACAGTGACCGACCATTTCTTTGTGGTCAACATACCCGAGACCAATGTGGTTTTGGGCGTACAATGGCTGATCACTCTGGGGAAGGTCACCACGGATTGGGAGGCCTTGGAAATAGAGTGGGACGATAGGAAGACAGGGAAGCATGAGAAGATACGTGGGATGCACACTTACCCACCTCAGGTTGTTTCAGCTCACCGGATGGAGGCAACTTTCCGGAAGGGAAACATAGAATGGGCGGTAGAGCTCCGGGCATCAGAGACGGGAACCGCTGGGCGGGCAGTTCATCCTGACATCCAGGCTGTCCTCGACAGGCATGACACAGTATTCAGAGATATACCACCAGGGCGGCCACCGGATCGGGGGTTTGAGCACACGATAGAGTTGGAGCAGGGCATCCAGGCCATTATTACCACGCCCTACAGGCACCCTAAGGCCTATCAGGACGAGATTGAGCGGGCTATCCAGGAGCTGCTGGCTCTTGGACACATCCGACCGAGCACTAGCCCTTTGCTTCCTCCGTGGTGTTAGTTAAGAAGAAAGACGAGACGTTGCGAATGTGCATCGATTACAGGGCTTTGAACAAAAAGACCCTGAAGAATCGGCACCCTATACCTAGGATCGATGAGCTAATGGATGAGTTGAGGGGAGCATAGTTTTTTTCGAAGATTGATTTGAGATCCGGGTACCACCAGATTAGAGTGAGGGAGCAGGACGTGCCCAAAACCGCTTTCAGGTGCCACTACGGCCACTTCGAGTTCTTGGTTATGCCTTTTGGGCTAACCAATGCCCCCGCCACCTTTCAGTCTTGCATGAACCACATCTTCCGCAGCCACCTGAGGAAGTTTGTATTAGTATTCTTCGATGATATATTGATATATAGCAGGACGTGGGAGGAGCATCTCCAGCACATCGAAGCTGTGCTGCATATCTTGGAAGAGCAGCAGTTTTATGCCAAGCTCTCCAAGTGTGAGTTTTGGATGATGGAGATGTTGTAATTGGGACACATCATAGGAGTGGACGGAGTGAGGGTCCATGAAGAAAAGATCAAGGCCATCCGAGATTGGCCAGAGCCGAAGAACGTGACAGAGCTTCGAGGATTTGTTGGCATCTGCACATATTACCGGAAGTTTGTCAAGAAATTCTCTCAGCTCGCAGCCCCGCTTACGGATTTGACAAAGAAGGGGGCCTTTAGTTGGTCCGAGACAGCGCAACGAGCTTTTGACAGGCTCAAGGAGGTTATGAGCAGCTGCCCAGTGCTCGCGCTGCCAGATTTCACACAACCTTTCGTTTTGGAATGCGATGCGTCGAAAGAAGGGATCAACGCAGTTTTGATGCAGGACGGCCACCCTATAGCCTATGAGAGTCGGAAGCTCCTTCCCCATGAGCAGATGTACCTTATATACGACAAGGAGATGCTAGCCGTGATGCACGCGTTAGCCAAATTCCGACAGTACTTAGTAGGTAGCAGGTTCAGGGTGAGGACGGATCACAACAGCCTCCGATTCTTTTTGGAGCAGAAGCAGCTTCAGGAGAGGCAGCAAAGGTGGATCAACAAAATTCAGGCTTATGATTTCGACATCGAGTATGTTAGGGGGAAAAACAATGTGGTAGCTGATGCACTTTCACGTAGACCAGTTACATTGTCCCCGATGAGTTGGGAGGCGGATTGGAGGGCCCAACTCTTGGTGGAGTACTCCAAGGACAAGTTCGCTTGTGAGATTTTGGAAGGTCAGGTGGTGGACGATAAGTACAGGGTGATATATGAGATTATCTATTACAGAGACAAGATCTTCCTGACTGTGGGCTCCCAGCTCAAGAAGAAAATACTTCAAATGTCTCATAATTCACCGTTAGCCGGACATCAGGGGTTTTTCAAGACCTACAGGACCATCCGGGAGAGGTTCGCGTGGAAAGGCCTCAAAGGGGACGTACTCCAGCATGTTAGGGAGTGCGAAGTCTGCTAGCGCAACAAGGGGGAAAAGAACCATCCAGCAGGACTGTTGCAGCCTCTTCCCATTCCCGAGGGGAAGTGGGAAAGTATTTCTATGGATTTCATCACAGGATTGCCCGTAGTGTAGGGCAAGGATAGCATATTTGTTGTCGTTGATCGGATGACAAAGTACGCACATTTCTTTGCCATATCCGCACACTATATCGCCGCGCAAGTGGCAGAACTGTTTTTCAAGGACATCTTCAGGTTGCACGGTCTTCCCAAGACCATTGTCAGTGACCGGGACAGCCGCTTCATGGGCGGGTTTTGGCAGGAACTCTTTCGGTTGGTGGGGACGGAGTTGACGCCAAGCACCAGCTACCACCCCCAGACTGATGGGCAGACAGAGAGTGTTAACAAGTGGCTGGAAGGCTACTTGCGAAATTATGTCAGCGGGCAGCAAAGAGCATGGCTGAAGTGGCTGCACCTGGGGGAGTATTGCTATAACACCACATATCACATGTCCATCGGAATGTCCCCATTTTATGCACTATATGGCTATCATGCTATGTCTTTTGTTGATGTTGTGTTTGGTGCCTGCAAGGCTCCGAGAGCCAAGGATTGGATCCAGGAAAGTCAGGACATCCTCCGGGCTCTCAAGGATAATATCGCCACTGCGCAGAATCAGCAGAAGTTGTATGCCGACAAGGGTCGGGTGGAGAGGCAGTTCGAAGTAGGGGATTTGGTCTACCTGCGCCTACAGCCATACCGCCAGTCTACTCTGAAGCGGAAGGGGGTGGAAAAGCTCAAGCCCCGCTTTTATGGACCTTACCGGGTGATACGCCGAGTGGGACAAGTTGCTTATGAGTTGGAGCTACCCCAAGGCAGCAAAATTCATAACATTTTCCATGTGTCGTGCCTGAAGAAAGCTTTGGGATCACAGGTGACAGTGACGAAGGAGCTTCCGCCCACAGATGACGAAGGGCATTTGGTGCTGCAGCCAGAAGCCATCATTGATGTCAGAGAGAAGTAGCTGCGGAATAGAACGGTCCGGGAGTTCTTGGTAAGGTGGAAGAACTTGCCGGATGAGGATGCTACATGGGAGGGAGAAAAGATCTTGCAACACCCATCACTACAGTTTCTTGGGGTCAAGCAACATTTTGCCAAGGGAGACTGTAATATTCCCAATTAGAAAATAGCTAATTGGAATATCAAACCGGATCAATTTTGCCGCCTCTAGTAAGTTGCCAACAACCGTGAGCAGGTCGTGGACTCACCCGGGCGTGCGAAGGCAAGTACGTAGGCTGAAGCTGGCAGTGTGGGGACCGAGGGGACTACGCGGGAAAGGAGGATGTTAGCTGTGCGGGAAAGGAGGATGTTAGCTGCGCGGGAAAGGAGGGAGCTCGGTGCTCGAGAGGAGGGCCGAGTACAAAGGGGAGATGGCTTCCTCATTTTTGGTCACTATTGAATTTTATGAAATTGATATTGGTCGCCAAGACTAAGAGCACGCCGGTTGTTTAGCCAGTCTACAGCACTGTTTAGTGCACCGAGTGTCTCTGAGCGGAGATCTCAACCTCAGCCCCGGGGGACTTCGAGTGCCTGCTCGGGTGAGGCAGTCCCATTATTGTTTCGCAGAAGGATTGGGTCGGAAACTGGTTGCAGAGCAGAGTTCAGGAGTGGCGGCGCAGTTTGTGTGGGAAGAGCGCAGACCGTCCAGTGTGAGCTCTGTATTGCTACCATTGTGGTGGTTTCGGGTCAGGAGGAGGAGCAAAGATAGACCGTGCCAATTGTGGGCCTGAAGCTGAACCGAGAGTCTCTCGGTGAGTCCTTTACCAACCGCAGCATATTAGCAGCGTGCGGCAGTGTTTCCAACCGCTTGAATACCGCAGGAAAACCGCTGTAACTTGTTTTCTGGGAATATCTTTTATCTTGCCTGCGCCAGTTGAGCACTGTCATCTGGGCAATTTGTTGTAATCGTTATCATTCCTAGCATAATAAAATGGCCTAGTAATTTCTCAATTTAACGTGTATCTGTGCATGAGCTGTTCCTGTTATTTTATGTATATTTGAATGTTTGCTCATAGAGTCATTCTATCGCTATAACATTTGTTGTGTTTTATAAATTTCCTTAAAAAGGAATATTACAAAGAGTGAGGCTGATCTGAATTTATACTTCATTGTGGTAAGCGAGGAGCCTCTCATTTTGGTGTTGTATGTTGATGACTTGGTCATCACTAGAGCAGAGAGACTTATTGAGGGCTGCAAGAGAGATCTTGCTTCAGAGTTTGAGATGAAAGATATCAGCTTGATGCATTATTTTCTGGGATTGGAGGTGTGGCAGGAGGAGGGGCATATTTTCATGGGACAGGGGAAGTACATCGTGGATATTCTTAGCAGATTTCACATGGAGGACTGCAAACCCATGTCTACACCTATGATCACTAACTGGAAGAAGCTTCATGCTTCTAATTCCGAGTTGGTGGATCCTACTCTATATAGACCGCTGATTGGTTCATTGATGTATTTGGTCAACACTCGACCAGATATATGTTTTGCAATTAACACGATGAGTCAGTTCATGTGTGAGCCCAGGAGAGTGCATTGGGTGGCTGCAAGGTACATATATTTAGATTGGGCAGGTTGTACTTCAGACAGGAAGAGTACTTCAGGGTGTTTTTTGAGTTGGGCTCATGGTTCAGCCGAAAACAACAGTCAGTTGCATTGAGCTCAGCTGAGGCAGAGTATATGGCTGCTAGTTTGGCTAGATGTGAGGCCATATGGTTTCACAAGATTTTGTTTGGTCTATTTGGTCAGGCATTGAGACCTTATGTGATTTACTGCGATAATTAGAGTTGCATGAAACTCACGGAGAATCCAATTTTTCATGAAAGGTCAAAGCATATTGGGATCAAGTATCACTTCATTCGAGACTATGTCCAAAAGGGAGCAGTTAAGCTTGAGTACATTCCCACAAATGAGCAAGTAGCAAACATCTTCACCAAAGCCTTACCACGGGGCAAACATGTATACTTCAGAGATAAGATGGGAGTAGTGAGGAACACTTTCCTCTGTAAGAGGGAGTGTTAAATTTGGGTACCAGAGGACAAGTGGTTCCCCATGGCTTTGATATTTGGCCTAGGGAAAAGTGTCCACTTTATTGTACTTCTTCTCCTAAAAGTGACTTTATAAGTGGTAAAGTCAGTCTAATATTAAAGTGACTCTATAAGTGATAAAGTTACACTCTAGTTTTAAAGTGACTTTATTAAAGTCAATGAAGAATTAGAGAGTGAAAAAGTGACTATGGAACTAAAAGGCTAAGTGGGTCTTTATTTAAGTGGGTGAGTTAAAAAATAGAAAGTGAGAATTATACGCACATTTATTCTCATCCCTTGATATAAATGAATCTGAGCCATTAGATCTTAGGGTTTCCCAAAATGTCATTTAGGGTAAAAGGAGAGAAAAAGAAAAAGAAAAGATCATTCAATGTTTCATGAGCATTTGAGAGAAAAGGTAAGAGAGAGAGCAAGGGGATTTTATGACCAGGGAGGAAGTGAAGGAGAGCAGCAAATCCATACAGTAGCTTGGCACACATCCAAAGACAAAAAATTCCTACTGCAGCATTTATTGGCACGCATCCCAAGACAAAAATCAGTACAACATTGTTTTGGCACAATTTCCAAGGGAGTACGGCACAAAAATCGAGGAGAAATTCAAATAAAAGTAGGTTAAAAGCATGAATTTCAAGGCTGAGTTGGGCACGCTTCTCAAGGAGGAAGACAACTATACATTTCCGTACAGTCTATACAGTCGTACACTGAATTTTGGGTACAAATCTTGAGGCAGCCATACAACATTTAATACTGTTTTTTCTGTTTGCTGTTGGCACGATTTTCGAGGCAGGGTTCAAACACGGAAATTGAGATAAGTTGTAATTTGTGAATGCTAAAATTTTTCTGTGTATTTCAATTTCTCTGTAAAAGTTTTTCAAAAATAAAGATGAGCTCTTAAACTGGTTTTCCCCAAGAGTTTTAGGGGGTTTTTCCCGGTTCATATTGACCAAAAATCAGTGTCATTTTCTATGTGGCTGTTATATTTCACTGTGCATTTATTTCTGCATTTTCTAGCAATAGTAAAATCTCCAAATTTGTGTTTTCAGAGATAATTGTCATTTCCAGATTTTAGTGTTTTTATCATGCTTGGATTTCACATTAAATGCATGGAGTGATAAGGGAAAACTGATAACCGAAGTGGGGACTGAAATTTTACACAGATCTATCCACATCCACAGAAGTAGATAACAAATTGGTCAAACTATATTTTGTCAATACTACCGGTCAAAATATATCTCTTAGAAACCAACTCTACAGAACTAGAATATCTAAAGAAAGAAATGGACCCATACTTCGTGAAGATATCAAAAATAAAGGATCAACTCCAAGGACTTGGACAAGTCACATCTAATTTTGAACTAATTACTTCCATACTCAATGCTCTACCTCCAACTTGGAGTAGTTTTGCAAGTGGAATCTATGCAAGGAAAGATAGTCCAGCATTTGAAGAACTTTGGGCTCTACCATTTTTAGAAGAAACAAGTTTAAAGGCCAAGGATGATATTGAAGCACATAATGAAATCTCTCAAGCATTCGCTGCAAAATTGAAGAATAAGTTTGGATGATTTGGACCTCATCATAGAAACAATAACAACAAGAAGCCGCGTGGAAACCGAGATATGTCTAAAGTGAAATGTTTTGGTTGCAATGAATATGTACATTATAAAAGAGATTGTCGCAAGGATCTTAAAAATCATAAGAATAATAAGAGGAAGGAAAGGAATGAAGCCCATGTAGCAAAAGATGGAGACATTGAAAAGAAACCTAAGAACAAAGACACCAAAGGCCTCGACTACTAACGTTTATAGTTTGCACTGTGTACTAGGTTTGCAAGCAATTCTGTTTTCATTAGAAGATGGCAGTTAGAGTAGCAGTTACAGTTACATTTGAAGTATTGAAGAAGTATGGGATTCACAAGTTGTGAAGTTATGAAGGTCTAGATGAAGCATGTGGTTTTGATAAAATCATCGAAAATTGTCTATCTCATCATGGAAGCATGACTTGGCAGAAATAGAGTCTACAATTACATCTCACCACAAAGATTCGGAGCAAGCAAGGACTACAAACAGTACAATAGCAAATTCAAGGTCATTATGCAACATTATAGAAGTCTCTCCAACATAATATTCTGTTTCAAGTACCAGTATAGCGATACAACCAGAGTTTAGCGTTTGAATCAAAAGAACATGGCAGAAGTCCATTCTACAAGAAGAGCAGAAAACTTATCAATATGCATTAAAGTCAGTGAAGAAGCAACATGGAAGCATAAATGAGGTTACTCTTATCACAAAGAAGGAATCTCATCATCTTATGCATAGATAAGAGTAACCTCATTTATGCTTCCATGTTGCTTCTTATGAGGTTACTCGGACCTAACTGGACAAGTCGGCCCTAGAGGCAGGTATTTCACCCTCTTAGACATGTATATATACAAGTCAACTCGACCACTTTGGATACTAATCAATAAACAACAAAACACATCAATTTCTATGCCAGAAAAGGAAGAAAAGTCAATGAAAATCAAAGGAGAGAGAAGACGCACTGTTTACACCCTAATTTTATCCACACGTGCAATATTTTTGCAATTTTTAAAAGGCTCTTATGGGGTCTGTTACCCACCACCCATGGGTAGTATCCACAGGAGACAAATTTTCTCCTAGATGGTCCTCAGCCGGCAACCAATAGCCACTTACAGCCACTAGATAGCTCGATGTGCCACTATCTCTGCCAGTGTTATCGAAACCGAACCGGTTATGACAAACCGGCCGGCCCGACCGGTTTGGAGGCAAAACCGGTCCGAACCGGCCCTCCGAACCGGAAGTGACCGGTTCGGTACTAAACCAACCGGTTCCGTTAACTGAACCGGTCAGTTCCGTACCGGTCCCATTCGGACCGTTTCACAAGCCTGGGCATTAAAAAAAAAAAAAATTCCTTTTTTTAATTTTTATTTTATTTATTTATTTTTAATTATTATTTCTCCTAGTTATTAACGCTACCCTAGGCCCCCCCTAAAGCTACTTGAACACCCCCACCCCCTCTATTTCACTCACACTATTCATTCGAGTCTCTTGCAATTCTTGAGCTGAGTTCGGTGAAGAGAATTCAGAGAGTTTTTTGTAGGGTTGTTCTAAGGGAGATTTTTTGCAGATTTGAAGCGCTGATTGGAGTCTTGCAGAGTTGTTGGGTTGACAAATTTTCTAGATACTTAAAAGATTGTTTTTTCCCAAAGATCTTTGGGTTTTCTTCAGTGGTTTTTGCAATTGGTGGAAGATTTTTTTTATTTTGTTAGGGTTGCTACATAGTTGATTTCAAAATATTTTGGAGCTGATTTTCTCCAAAATTTTAAAGGGTAAATCAAGAGCAATGGAAATCAAGCCATAATCCCATTGTATACTTGGATGCTACTCATTCTTCAGATGAGGATAAGGAAGACGATTAGGATGATGATTGATGATTGATTTGTTGTAGTTGTAGCTTGTAGTATTGTAGGTTGTAGTATAATACTATGATCTATGATGTTATTTTGGACTATAAAGGCCTTTTAGAGCCTGCTTCTTGATGTTTGCAACATTTTAAGTTCAACGACGTTTTGCACTAAGTGCTATTTTGGGTGTATGCACTGTTACTTGATATATAAATGAGAATTTTTGCATATTTGTGTATAAATGGTTTGGATTCATATGGATGGACATGAATATATTTGTTTTTTCTTTAAAATATGAATATTTTATGTGTTTTTGGTAAACCGTTTTTTTTTGTGGTTTTTTTCTGATTCCGGTCCGGTTCCGATTGGTTCCTGGTACATAAGGTTTTCCGGTTCGATGACCGGTTCGGTTCCGATAACATTGATCTCTGCCACCTAAGCCGACCATATGCTCCCTCGCCCATCTATCATGATCGTATGTTTAAAGGTGGGCCTTCCAACACCGAAGGTATGGCTTTTCATTGTGTATTTGGTTGTTTTTGTTTACTTATCATGGACATGGATTAGTGGATGGATTCGGCAGAAAGAGTGGGCTTGGTGGCACTACATGGGAAACCTCAGTTTTGGTTGTGTGGTCCCACTTCCCAACACCATATACATCACTCCCCTTCACTCATTATAACCCCATTCACCATATTTCCCATCTGGGTCCACAAGGAGTTAGCCTCCCCCAGGCCTATAACGATGTTTCGAAGGTTGAACAGCTAAAAGAAAAGAAAGAACATAATTTGGCGACTCTCAACAGGAAATGTACCATAAAATGCAAAATATGGTCGAGACATAAAAATTTAGCATGTGGCCACAAGAAAAACATGAGCTCTACCCCTATCATCATGGCTATCACTGTAGTTCCTAAGGCCCCTCATATTGGCCCCTTACATCATTAAGGAACCCATGATTTTCCCAACCCATGGTGGGTGATGAACTCTCCCACCTTAAGGAGGTATTCACTGCTATATCTTACATATCATGCTCTCATCCCCTAGAGCCCCAAGAAGTTACAAAAGAAAAATATATAAAAGGAAAAAGGCATATGAAGAAGGGTGGAAAAACAATGGTCAAGGTAATTCATGTAATTGTTCCCTCCTGTATTCATATAACCAAGTGTGAACTTCCCTTATTTTCGCTACCCTTGTACTATGGCATGTGGTTGGATCCTTCCCCTAATGCCCCACTCCATTCCATCATTATTTCATATACCACCTACCATTTGATGGATGTACCATGGACATGTCACTCCCTTAAAGGTTGAAAGCCAGAAACCACCTAATAGGGTCCTTCGTTAAACTTCTTCTTGAACTTGGAGACACTTGTACGTTCTGAAGCCCATTATGGAAGGGCATGCCACTATTGAAGTGTACACTTGGTTCCATTGTTTGTAAGCTCATTTACTCAATTTCACTAATGTTTGGTTGTATTGGAAGGTGAGGGGACACATTGGATCTTATACAGGATTGAAAGTGGGTCTTCGTCTGGGATTTGGTGTAATGAACAAAGTTCGTATACGCAACGGAATAATCTTCAAAATACTTCAAAGACATAAACATCCATAGTACGATAAGTAGTAATTATATATAAGAATTGTTGCATGTACAAAAGATGTGTGAAATGAATACAATGAGGGCCTGCATATATAGGTAGGTGCCCTTTCATGAATGGCCATGTCTCTAAGACACGCGTCTTCATTATTAAACTATTAGTTAATTAATTATTATTTATTATTATTATATTTACATTTACATTTATTATTTTTATATGAATTATATTCATAACATTGCCCCTCTCACCAAAAAGATTTGTACTCAAAGAAAATTGATGAAAGAGTTGAATCTCTTTTCCCGTTTCGAATATCTTCTCGTCTTAGAACTTCCATCTTTGTTGATATAGGAAGATATGATGCTTTGAGTGATAAACAAAATTGTCGGACTAAGAAGGGATTTGACCATCCAAGATCAATCTTCTATGGAATCTTCCGATCACTTGAAATTTGTAATGAATCGTTATGAAAGGATTGCATTCTGCACACTTCAGTATTCCTTGGAACACAAATCTATTGTTTATGTTTCGAATGATTCAAATATGTAGGCTGACTTAGTTGTCTGCTCTTGTGATTCGGATGTCGATAAGGAGTTCTTACAGTTTGATTTGCCCTAATTTGTTCATGGTGATTTCATGTTTTATTGGGGGCATCTGATTTCTTTCAAATTCAGAAATTGCTTGATTAATTGCAAGATCTTCACTTGAAATTTTTGTTGTTTGGACTACAACTTCTGAGCACATCTTCACCTTAACTGATTTATCCTCTTCTTGAGATGTGATATTGATTGGATTAGTATTGTTCCTTTATCTTCGACTAGGACTGTTATGGGTGGAGACTTCAATACTTCTTCTTGAGTAAGTTGTTCTAACTTGTCATTTAGTGACTTCTTCTCACTTTTATGCTTCTTTATTTGGGTAAGAAGGTTTTGGTTATGATTTCTTAGAAGTAAAATCTCTTCACCTTCTGGATTGTTGGCTTTATGTTTAGTATCCTCCTCACCTTTTAAACTTTCGATTCGTTCTAATAATGTTTGATTAATGTTTTTTACACGTAAATTTTCCTCTTCGTGTTATGATAAGCGCTTGTTGAGTTCCTTCTTTGTGGCCTTAGCTTTCTTGACTTGTTTGAGTAGTTTTTCATTGTGATCAAAGAGGAGTGAAATTTCTGTCTTTACTGGAGATGACTTCTTCAAGCTCTTTATGCTTCTTCGGTATAATTTTCTTATTATCTTGAAACATCAATTCCGAAATATCCTTAAAGTCTTCTAATGAAGGTGTTATTGATTATGTCTTGCTTGTTAGGTCTCGAAAAGTGACCATCTTCCCCTTATACGAAAACGTCAAAAAATTGTTTCTCTATGTTTAACATGAATGTACCCAATCTTTAGACCAAGGTTGATCGAGAATTATGTCAATATTTCTATTAAACATAGTTACAACACGGAATTGAGATATGTACTCATAATGATCTACTGTCACCTGTAAATCGCAAATTTCATACTCCTTTTGGCCACAAATATCTTTTCTTTCACCAATTCTTGGCTCTTGAATTAATAGTTGATTTGCCAAATTAATATTGATGTAATTTTCCTCATTGCTTGTGCTGATAGCGATATTAATTTATTTTCCTTTGATATTTCCTTTTATTGTAATTAATCTGTGATCCATAACTGAAAGACCTTTATAGGAAAAAAAAATTTCCTTTACTTCTGAGTTAGACTCCATTCTATTTAAAGTTTCGGGATGAACATAGGGTTCTAAAAGCAATCCCCTTTCTCTTCTATTTTTTTAAACTCTCCTATTATCTTTTCTTATTTTCAGCTATCACTTTTACTTTTTGTAAATCCTTATAGTTGTACTTTTTCAAAAAATAAAATAAAATTGAACCAGTTTTATTTTAAAAAATACCTTTAATTGATATTATTTATATATATATTATATACAATTATTATCATTTCCTAAAAACGTGATGAAATGCAAGTAAAAATGGGTGGTGACTATTGAAACTGAACGAACGCGTTTAATGTTTGAAAGGCGTGGTAATTGGATAATGTTGGTGCAAGCTTGAATTTGACTGCAATAGATTACGAGTTTCCCAAACACTATTCTTATGGCCCAAATAGAATGAACAGGGCATGGAATATGCAGTCGATGATGGGCAGAACTTGTCAGAGGCCGTGGCGATAACGACTGTTGCGCAAGCAACGATATAGTGAGCAACTAATGAAGTCGGTTGGGAAGTGATGTAGAGCATTAATTTTAGCAGACAAAGCGGGCAGTGGTGGCGGTGGGAGATGACCGGAAGCAAAGATGGCTGCAAAATCTGTGGCAGCGGATTTCATAGGGTCATAGGAGTTGCATCGCATTAGAGGTAGAGGTGCTGCAATTTTGTCCGCAGTTGTGCGGCCCGTCGGTGGTGGGTTGACGATGAAATAGCTTGCAACAGTGTGGCAACATGGGCAATGGTTGTAGACTCGCAATGTTGCAGAATTGGGTGGCGGTGTTGTTGGGTGGACGTCATCAACAGTGACAGGGAGTTGTGCAGCCCGACATTTATGTCGTATTTAGTAGTGTGCATCCAGTGGTTATAACCTGTGTGTCGTTGTGCATGTTTTTCTTAAAACACACACACACACACACACACACACACACACACATATATATATATATATATATATATGTTTCTTTTAATATCTTTTTTTCGGTTTATTTTTATTTTTATTTTGATTTTTTTCTTTTCTTTTTTATTTTTCTTTTCACTTTATTTTTTACTCTTTTTTATAATATTATAATTTTTTACTTTTATATCAATTTTTTTAGTCTCTTTTTTTTAATAATTTTATGGCTAAAGGCCTGACAACGAAATGGAAAACCTACAATTACTTGTGTGGCTAAAAGCCTCATTTGCTCAACAATGAAATTGGTGAATACTTGATGGCCAAGTTCCTAATGGAAAAATGGAGAATCTCCAAAATGTGTAGCCAAACGCTTCGATTATGACGTTCATATAAAAATATTACTAAGTGTAATGATAAAGCGAGTGGAACCAACATATCATCAAATAAATATAAATATATCGGCCTATATGATTATTCATGTAGCAAATGTCAAATCTAAGGTGGACAGAATCACCTGGATGATAAGGCTTGTGGGAATTATAGAAGTAGGATGCCCACACATGGATGATTATGCGAGAAGAGGTAATAAAAGGATGTAATCCAATCCATGAGATCCTCTCTTCTAACCAAAATATGGAGAAGTCAATGATTTGGCTCATAAACTTTTGATGGATGGCTATCTCGAGCCTATTATTTCCATGGTCTTCCTTATCATTTATGGCATATTTTATCACTTCCATAGGGTTATGATTAGTAGGAAAGGGAGACTGATAAGATGGAGAAACACATATATGTTGCCCGTGATGATCACACTGGAAAGGGGAGATTATAGATTGATAATGATCCTAAGGTGGTGCCCAAGGAGATAAAGTATAATCAATGAGGGGCTCATTCTTGACACTATGCTTGGAAGGGGGAAAGGGCTCACCTCCACTTGAGATCATGCAACAGGAGGTGAGGGAATCACTTGATGAAGACTCAAGATGATGACCGAAAAGGGAGGATGAAGTATTGCATTCAATGGGTTTTTCTTCCCCAACATCATAATCTAAAGCCTCAAGTGATTTGAACATAGAATAATACTCAGGAGAGATGGGAGCCTTATCAATTTTCTTAGCATCAAAGATTGGGTCTCTCCCAAACGGAAAATTGATCACCTCCAACCTCCCCTCTTTGTGCAAGGGAAAATAAATATTCCCCTTCCCAAGAGTACCAATGGATATGTCATCATAAATAGCACCCGAGAGAAAGGGAAAACTAATTTCATCCTCATCTTCCTTGCCAATGTCGTAAATAGGACCACAATCAAAACTAAGGACAAGCAATTTCCCATTTATCCTTTTCAATGTGGAAGTAATCTTCAATGTCATCTTCCAAGGGGCTAATGGGATCACCTTCCTCAAGGTTCTCAAAAGGAGATTCATCGAGAGTAATATCCTTGAGAAAGGTAAGGTTAGTCTCAACTACACCTTCCATGGACTCATCCTTCCCAACACATGTGTTCCCAAAATCATCATTTTCATCATGTGGACACAAGGACTAATTTTTCCATTTACTAGTCAAGTTCTCAAGCTCTTGATGATGCTCAATGAAGGGTTCCTCTTGAATGCTCAATGTGGGGCATACTTGAAAATGTCTAAGAAAGCCATCAACAAACTCGTCAATAGATGAGATGCTCCTAGGTTCATGATTTTGCAAGCATGAGTTATGACCATAGAGGGAACTAAAGAATAACAACATAAGGACATCCTTGTGGACCACTTTCTCCTTTGAAGTATGTGCAGTAAATCTTTCCACGTGACCAATTGCGAAACTTGGGTCACCATCAAATACGGGTACCCCACATACCATCCTTCCTGTGACATGATTGGGGTGCCCTGGAAGTAATGTCCAAAGCAGGAAATTTATCAAGGAAGGAGAACCTATTTGAGATATACATGAAAAATACATAGGAGTCGCCAGGGTGAATTTGAAGATGCTTAGAAAAATACTTGCTTCACCCTATAAGCATTGACCTTAAAGTTCAATGAAGAACTAGGGCTTCATTCTTCCAATGGAGTCGCCAATAATAATATGTCAACAATATGAACCAATAAGAATATAACATCAAAATTCACTTACAATATTAGAGGGTATATCCAACTAGCATCACATTTGCAAAACGAAGCCCCAAGATAAAAATGGCCTAAATCCATACATCAAAATTCATGCATTATCCAAAATAATCCTCTAATAAGAAATGTGAAGTTCTCTAAAGATAGAGAGATCCCACGTGAAGTGATGATACAAATGAATGTAGGTAACTCCTACTTATACACCTTTTAAGAGTTCAAATTAGCCTATCAGCCTACATTAGCCCATCGGCCTACATTAGCCCCTAATAATAAAATAATGTGCAAATGAAGCCACCTTTGGTGACAAGCTGTAAATTTTTGTAGATGTTCTATGCTTGATGCAACTTTAATTTTTATTCCAATATCAATCAGCAATCACATAAACAAGAAAGTAAAATGTTGATAGAACATACCAATAGATCGACAGAAGACAAGATAAAATATATAAGTGTGTTGGTGCATTACGGCGGTCAGCAGGATGCTTCAACCAGCAAAGTCTCAATACGGTCAGCCAAGTAGAAGTGTCACACAACCATCTAGGACAGCCAGATCAGTCAACCCCAAAAGTCAACGAAATTCAACGTTTTTAGTCAATGGTCAACGCAAACAGCAGCAGCAACAAGGTCAACGCATCCAAGCCAAAGTCAACATCTAGCCTCGAGAATTGTGCCAAAAAATGAGGATTGAGAAAATCAAAATATTGGGAGAGTTTCAGGTTAATTTGACCATGCGATGACCATAGTCAACACTGCAGTAGAAACCCTAGGCCGAAAACAGAATTTTCTCCTTGCTACAACTTCCGGCGTGTGAAGTGAAGAGCCTCCAAGGTGATCGAACCAATCAGATGAGGAGAGAGAAATGTGTGAGGATGATGATGAGTGAAAATGTCCTCCAACATTGACCAATTTATCATCAATGAGGATGTGTGACACAACTGTTGCGGTTCCAAACCTTCAGGCTGACCTACACATATTTTGAATAAATTCAAAATAAATGTTTTTCTCATCGGATCAAGATGATCTTTAGATCAATCTTGCACCTCTCCAAAAGATGAGTCCAATACAAATATTGGCATCTTCATCTAAGCATCACAACATGGATTTTGGACCCAGTTGTCCAAAATTAACACCCCCTCTCAACTAGGGAGAACTCCATCCACTTATGAAATCCAAACATCGTGCGTCATCCCATCGTAACTTGCTTTGCTGGCTTCTTTATTTCAGAACAAAGTTGGGTCAATCAAAAAGACATCATCCTCGGCTAACAAATTCAGCCCAGAGGTCTGACACCTCTATAGGACTCAAAAGAGTCACATACCAACCCGAAGTTGGTTTATCTGACCCGAAGTCAGTAGGAGGTCCGAAACCTCACTATACTTGATCCCAAATCAAGTGGTTGGACCATGCGATCTGTTTGGTCAATTTAGTGTGTCCTAAATTGCTGCATTTAATTTGTCAATCCGGGAATCGTAAGCTGATGAAGTGCGGCGCACTATATGTGCAAGATAACCTATTTCTTAACTTTTTGTCGTTTTGGGTTTTCTAAGGTGAAATGGAAATTCTAAGATGAAAACAAGTTTGGTTATGTTTGTTCAAGGAAGTGATATCCCCTATAATGATTTACCAACTTGAAACTTTAAAAAGCAATTTGAAATTTACAATGACAAGACTTGAAAGGAAATGAAAATGTGTTGCTGAAATGAAAAAGTGCTGCTAGTCTAGTAAATCAAAATAATGAACTATTGAGCATGAAAACTAAACTATTCTTGCTGCCAACTAAACATAAAAGAAACTATGCTTAAGGAAATTCAAAATTGCAACAAAATAAATCTAAATCAGATTACATCAATTTATCTTCTGACCCTTCATCATTAGTCCAGCTATGATTTTCGGAAGTAATCATAAACAACTTGAGTAACTGATATTTAATTTGCAGAAAGTAAACTAATACTAAACTATACACTCATGATTCAATCCCTCACCATCAGTCCAGCTGTGGCTTTAGACAAGCCCAGAAGATGTGTTGCAGTTTAATATATCTAAATTTGAAGAAACTGTGTTAGTGCACACTTTCACAATACAATCCCTCCTTGTCCAGTTCAAATTTGTGGCTGGAAGACATGAGATGCTATGAGCAAATAAATATCAATTTACTGAGAAAAAAATATATAAACTACATTTCATATCAAATCTCATCATTCATTTTGTATTTCAGAACATGGCAGAAGATGCTATGAGCTTTAATGTGTCAATTTGGAAAACTAATACTAAACTACACATTTCATAATACAGTCCCTCACCATCAGTCCAGCTGTGGCTTTCGGAGGCAACTGAAGATGCTATGAGAAGATTAGTATATCTAAATTTTAACTACTGAAGCAAATAAACAAAACTGAAATGAACAAAGCAATACTGAAATTAAACAAAAGCTATGAAAAGAAAATTAGCAGCAGAACAATGTTAGTTCCATGTCATTAGTCAAAAAGCTATGAAAATTCCCGGGCTGCCTATCTATAACCTGAAACAAGAACATTGATCAGTGATTATCAACATAAAACATGAAAGACAGAAATGAAATGGAAATTATGGAAGTTTATAAACATGCTGAAAGAAATCCAAAATTTGCAATAAAGTAAATCTAAATCAATTTACATCAACTTGTCTTCTGATCCCTCATCATTAGTCCAGCTATGATTTTCGGAAGTAACCATAAACAACTTGAGTAACTGATATCTAACTTGCAGAAAGTAAACTAATATCAAAACATACATTCATAATTCAATCCCTCACCATCAGTCCAGCTGTGGCTTTCGGAGGTAACTGAAGATGTCATGCACAATTTAATATTTCTAACTTGCAGAAAGGAAACTAATACCAAACTACACATTTTATAATACAATCCCTCACCATCAGTCCAGCTGTGGCTTTCGGAGGCAACTGAAGATGTTATGAGCAGTTTAATATATCTAAATTTGCAGAAAGGAAACTAATACCAAACTACACATTTCATAATACAATCCTCACCATCACCCAAATTGCGGGCTTTCGGAGGCAACTGAAGATGTTATGAGCAGTTTAATATATCTAAATTTAACTACTGAAGCAAATGAGCAAAACTGAATTAAACAAAGCAGTACTGAAATTAAACAGAAACTAAGAAAAACAAATTAGCAGCAGAACAATGTCAATCCCATGTCATTAGTCAAAAAGCTATGAAAATGCTCGGGCTGCCTATCTATAACCTGAAACAAGAACACTGATCAGTGATTAACAACATAAAACATGAAAGATAGAAGTGAAATGGAGAGCATGAAAGTTTATAAACAAAAATGAAGAATATATACCATGAAAGATGCAGCGTATAAACATGTGAATGGATTATGGCACAATGAGCTTTAAAGAAATAAAACAAGAACTATATGCTTATGTGCACAAACCCACTTAGCAAATCTTACTGTGGACTAGCAAACATCTTCAGAAAAACCTAATTTAAGTCTGAACAGAATCTCCTTATATCAAGTTTCAAATTATACACAGAGAAGTATACTTCTTCTTCACGGCACCTGCTGCGCTGTAATTACATTACAGAGAAGACTAATAAAAGATAACAGAGACTAATCGAGACTAACTCTATATGCGTATGCAAATGCGTTATATATAACAAAATAAATATAACTGTCTCCTAAAGTTTATGCTGGTGGAGAACACGTAGACCATTACGTCCATGAATCTAGGATCATGGCCGTGTTGGAAAGTAAATCTATGAGGAGTGGATGCTTGAATTCGGCTATGGAGCCATGTACAGATGTCGACTTGTCCTCCGCAAGCTCAGAAACGGCCATATGAACCTTCACGTGACACGAAACAGAGTCCTGTCACCATGAGACTCCATGGTTGACTTCCATGTGGACGCCTTTGACCGCGGCTTCTTTAGATGAGTTTGCTCGAACCAATAGGACACGAACCATGTCCACATCATTTCTGACTTGACCATGTGGCTCATTTTTCATGTAGACACCTGTAACATAGAGTTTCACAAAATAGCTGCGGAAAGTTGCAGCAGCGGCGGAAAGTGGCAAGATTCCGCAGCTAAATGAACAAAATCTAAATCAAACAACAGACACAAAAATATAGTTAAAAACCATGTTAGATACTCTTTTGCAATTAACATACAATGATATTGACAACTTGGGAGGTTTAGGTGAGTGAAAAAGGTATAGAAAAGTGTATGGAAAAGATGCAGAATTGAGACTCAACATACCCCCATTGTGAAGGTGTTGCATGTCCTCATGCAACCAAAATTTTGATATTCCTTCCTCAGTTCATATGCCTTGACACTTCAGCCAGCACGTCTAATCTTCTCCTCCTCTTCCTTGGTGCTACCAACATTCTGGGTTTCTTCATTAAGCACCTAAATTTGATATTAACCAGTGCTCTGTTCAACTTCTGGCATTTCCTTTTCAATTTCTTGTTCTTCTTCTGCCATATTCCTAGATGTAGCATGGTATTATCATGGATGATTTTGTCCAATTTACCTTGTTATTTCAATGTCTCATTTTCATTTTTGATGTGCCTATTTAAAAGCTCTAGCTCAAAGATTTCATGTTTTAATGATTGGACTAAATCATCCTGTATTGTATGAGGCTGAATGGACGAAGTACTAGGACCTGTAGCTGCCTTTTCCAAAGATTCTATATATTCATATACTTCTTGCTGCTTGGGGTCTATATCAGGTGTCATTTTTATTGGGTTGTCCCCAAAATGTCGTGAAGGAGAGTTACCTTCAAAATCTGGCTGAGAAGGGATCACATCAACATCTTGCTGAGAATGGGATGGACTATGTTCAATGTCTGACTGAGAATGAAATGAACCAGGTTCATTAACTGACTGAGATGGACTATGGTCAGCTGGGGACTATTCAAATGTCTCCTCTCCCAAATCAATGAAATGAGGACCCTTCACTTGTGTTTTTCTCAATTTCCCCTTAAGTCTGCTGCTTCTTCTCACACGCTGTGGTGCACTATCCTTTTGTTTTTGTTTTCCTTTCTCTGTCTTCTTGGCCATAAAGGACTGTTTTTGAAGATAAATTAATCTTTCAGATAACACTTGGTGATCTTCTTCTTCGGAAGAAGGGGTTTGATGTATGGCCTCAATAGTTTTTCTCTCTTTTGGTGTTATTGGCTTCTTACCCTTGGTTTCTTTCTTCTTCCTCTTTGACAGTCTCTCTTCCTTATCAGTTCTTTCAACTACAGTAGTAGGATTATTTTGAATTTCATGAATTGTTCTTTTTCTCCTACTTTTTCTTGCTGTGCTACCTTCAGGAATTTCTTGAGTAGGAGTAATTTGAGTTTCATCAGTCATTCTTTTTCTTCTACTCCTTCTTGTTGTACTACCTTCAAGAATTTCCTGAGGTTCCTCAAAGAAATTTCTAACCAGAAATTGTTCCCATGCGTCTTTCTTTTCCTTTAACTCCTTTTCAATCAAAATTTTTACAAGGCCGTGGTGATATAGATGTGGTTCTACATCTCCTAAATGTTTCTGAACAGTCACGAACATTTTCTTCAAACTATTGAATAGAAAATATGGGAGATTGAGAGTTTGATTATCTAGAAAATTCATCAGTAACCTGGTATGGTACATATACATGGACCCAAAATGGCCTTCACATGTAATGAATTTCTGAACAACGAGCAGCAAAGTAGCCCATTCCTCTTTCAATGCATGCACAGGAATTCCTCTTTTAAAAACAGTTATGTCCATACCTTGGTTTCGTAAGATTGTTCTCCATGCTTCATCACTGATGCTTTTATTCTTAAACCAACGCTCACCCTCCTGAAGAAGTTCTGTGGTTGTTGCTATAGATGCTTCATTGACCGCAAACTTAAGGTCTCCAATCTCTGCTTCCAAGCCATTAAACAACCTTGCGAATGCCTTCGTCACTTCTTTATGATAACCTCTGAATTTCTGGATAAACTGCAGCCAATTTTCTTCTTCAATATATCCCTTACTTGCGGATATCCCTCCATAAACTTAGGTCTTTCCGGCTCTGCTCTTAGCAATTTACCCATTTCCCTTTCTACTTCTTCAAAGATTTTCCTGCGTGAGGGTTCAAATGAAAATAGAACGGCTGAATGCACGGAGATGAGCACAATTATTATGGGTAAATGTCAGTGAGTAGGTATGCAAACTGTAGTGTAATAGAGAACGAAATGGAGTGAACAGAACAGAGAGGGGTTTTCATGAGCAAAACAGAGAGCACGACAGAGAGATTAACAGAGTATAACTCATCCGGCAGCGTTTTGAATTTTGGTGGCTGCACAATAAATATGAGCACGTTTCAACAACGGTTATGGATTTATGCGGCTGTAAGAGTCCGTGGTCAAATCAAATACGTCTCATTGTCACCGGTGGAATATTGGAACATGAGTGAAAATCGGAGGTTTAATGATGGAACCGTTTGTGAATGAATGAGAGAGGATAATATGGAGATCGTGAAAGGTTACGGAATTGTCAATATAATCATTGCACATAATGGATAGAGCTCATGGTTCATAACTATATAAAAATGTGTTTTTCAATGCTATTTGAAATAAATTTTATTCATACCTTTGGAATCTTTGCCTTTTCCCTTGGTCTTCAACTAATTTCTCTTCATTGGTGTCTTGAATGCTCCATGTCTTCATTTTTTTTATCCTCTCACCTGCATTTTATTTCATGATTATGGAAATAACATCTGACTGTACATTCTTTTAAAAACAGAGTTGTAGCTGCAGAATCTGCTTCTGGCTGCAGAAACTGGAGTCAGCTGCGGAAACAGATGTCAGCTGCGGAAACTGACACAGCTATTACTTGGATGAATGGAAATGAACAGATGACAAATGACCAGATGGAAATGGTCATGAAAAAGAATTTTATTGATGAAATGGAATTAAATGGATGAAATGAAATGGAATGGAGTGAAATGAAGTGAAATGAAATGGAATGAAGTGGAATGGAATGGAGTGGGTGGTCACAAAACTTTGTGAAATGAAAGAGAATTTTTTTTTTTTTTTGGAAAATATAGAGTGTCAGGTGTTCCTGATTTTCACCCTATATTTTCTGTATAAGACTGCCAATCAGTGATTGGTTTTCAGGCTTATACAATTTTTATTTTTATTATTTTTTTTTTAACTGAAAAGAACAAAAGCTAGGCTGGTGGAGAAGAAGAATTCTTCTGTACCAGCCTGATTGCAGAACTTTCTTGAAACATTTTGACAAAATCCTCTTTTGAGAGTGGCTTATGATAAACTTTCAATCTATGGCCATTCACAATAAGAGGAGTTTAAAACTCATCAATGGTCTTGATTCTTACAGCTCCATTGCTAAAGATCTTGTCAATCTCATATGGCCCAAGCCAATGAGTCTGAAATTTCCCTTGAAAATCTTTAAACTTG